>OX276335.1:131975941-132215941 GCA_946251815.1 Dasysyrphus albostriatus | reverse complement strand
AAACTACTCAAATTTTCCCACAACCTGACTATGTTTTTGCAGTAGCTAATGGAGCTGGATTGTCACTAAGAGGATACATCGAGCGGCGACGACATAGTTTTCTTATAGATTCAGGGGCCGAGCTGTCCTTAAATCATTAGGATCTGTTTCTACCAACTCCGTAACTGCCCGAAACTGTCGTTCGTCTGTAATGGAGATGGCAGAACAGTTCGACATTCACCTTTTCTGGGAGCCGGAACACAGAGATATTCTAGGAAACTGTAAAGCCGATGAACTCGCCAGGATAGGAACTAGTACACCAATATCACCTAACAAGATGAATATTGGAATACCGATCGCTACATGTAAACTTATGCTTAAGCAAGATTCCATGATGATGACAAACAACAGATGGACAGGTACCACTACTTGTCTGGTGACAAAACATATCTGGCCAACACTGGATCCGAAGCGATCGAAATGTTTGTTATCTCTGAGTAGATGGCATATTAGCTCCACAATTGGTGTCATTACTAGACACTGCCTCATAGGTAAACACGCCAATAGACTCGGTGTTTTTTCAAATGATTTCTGCAGAAGATGCATGGACAGTGGGCCTATACTGGCCTAAGTGCGTCAGCAGTTTTCCTGACAGCCACCTTAACCTAACCTAACCTAATTAGCTGCAGTTGCGGAAACTAGCCTCCTCTTAACAAAAGAAAAAGAAGTCCTACCAGCTCATTCAGAGGTTGTATTTCAGATGCCGAGACCGATTGGTTTGAAGGAAGGAACAATCTTGTGACCAGAATCAGCTTCCAAAGGTTGTGTTCCTAGCTTGAACTTTCGTAAGTGAAACGCAAACACAGGTTATGGTAAGAGTCATAAGCACAACCGAAAAAGAAGTGATGTTACCAAGAGACATGGTCATAGGGCGAGCCTGCATAGCCAAAGTCTGTGACACAACTACTCCTGTGAATTCCACACCCTCACATCTTCAAGACCCTATATATGATGTTCAGGCAGGTCTTACTCAGGACCAGGTAATTCGTTTTAAAAATCTGCTCATTTCATACAAAAACATATTTTCCGTAGGGTCCCATGACCATAGATACTGGCAATTCAAGACCAATCAAAGTGCCAGCTCACCGAATCCTCCTGGCTACAAGAGAAGAAGTGGCTCAACTGGTAAAAGAAATGGAAGATAAAATCATCATAGAACCCTGCAATGGCCCCTGGGCATCTCCCAATCGTTCTCGTTAAAAAGAAAGATGGGACATACCGTTCCTGTGTGGATTACCGACTAATAAATGAAGAGACAAGGAAAGATTCTTATCCATTACCTAGAATGGATGACCTCTTTGCGACATTATCCGGAGCTAAGTGGTTCTCTACTATAGATTTACAGAGTGGATATTGGCAGGTAGAGATGGCCGAACCAGATAAAGAAAAGACAGCGTTCTCCACTGGGGACGGGTTATGGCAGTTCAACTTCATGTCATTTGGGCTTGGCAACGCCCCTGCCACCTTTGAACGGCTAATGGACAAAATATTCAAAGGCATGTTCTGGCAAACAGCGCTGATCTACCTGGATGACATCATTGCTTGGGCCAGTACCTTTGACGAACATCCTTACGTTTTAAAGCAAATCTTTCAACATCTACGAAGTGCTAATCTTACGCTCAATCGAAGCAAATGTCACTTTTTGAGAAAACGTGTCAACTACTTGGGACATATTGTCTCTGAAAATGGTCTTGTTACTGATCCCGAAAAAATCAAAGCTTTTCAGCAATGGCCAATCCCTCGAAATAAAAAACAAGTGAGAAGCTTCCTAGGACTCTGTTGCTACTACCGCCACTTTATTGAGGGATTCTCCACAATAGCCAAACCACTCTCCGAATTGACAAGAAAAAAGACGCTTTTCCTGGAGTCCAAGTTGCGAAAGTTCTTTTAGTGAGCTGAAAACGAGACTTACCTCTGCACCCATTCTAGCTTTTCCTACATCTACAGATGAATTCATACTGGACACCGATGCTTCAAATTTTGGTATAGGGTCAGACAAGGAGATCAGGAAGTGGTCATCGAATATTTTAGCAAAACTCTAAGCCGAACGTAGCGTATGCATAGTCTCGAAGAGTATGTGGCAGCTGCAAACATTGTACAAGGGCGGAAGAACTAGAAGAAGAATCGTCGAAACGTGCCCTCATTACGTCCATCACGGGAAGCCTAGACCAAGAACAAAGGCAAGACTCTACCCTAAAGTTGGTAATAGAGTGGAAAGAAAAAGGCAGCCGACCTGAAAAAGCCGAAATTCTTAGCCAAAATGAGGATGTTAAATCTTACTGGGCTATTTTCGATCAACTCAGTCTAGCAAATGGAACCCTAGTTCGACTTTGGGAAGAGACACCAGACAACTTCACTAAACTTTTACCGGTTCCAAAGACGTCCGTTTCTGACATACTTACCTCACTACACGATAGTCCTAGTGGTGGTCATTTGGGCCAGAAAAAGACATTTTCCAAGGTGAAACGCAGGTATTTCTGGTTTGGCAGAACTGTAGATGTAAAAGTGTGGTGTTTGAACTGTGAAGCTTGCGCTGCACGGTGTGGGCCTCAACGAAGAACCCGTGGAGTTTTACAACCTAGTCGGCCAGGATGCCCATTTGAAAGGATAGCCATCGACATCCTTGATCCACTTCCCCGGACTGCCGATGGAAATCGGTATATAGTCGTCGTCATGGACTACTTTACCAAATGGCTAGAGTGTTTTGCAACCCCTTGGGCCCTTAGTGGATTAAGTGGTCTGTCGATTCGGAGTACCGCAGATCATACACTCTGACCAGGGTCGCAATTTTGAAGCTGATGTCTTCCAAGCCGTATTGAATATACTGTGTGTGGAAAAAATCAGAACAACACCCCTGCACCCGCAATCAGATGGCATGGTGGAAAGATTTAACCGAACTCTTTTGAATTATCTTTCTAAATTCGTAAGCCACCATCAAACTGACAGAGAATGACACTTGCAGCTAGCTCTTTTGGCGTATAGATCTGCAGAGCATGAAGCCACAGGATTTTCACCAGCTTACCTGAATTTCGGTCGAGAAGTTAAACTTCCTGTGGACCTAGCCTTTGGAACACCAAATGGTAAAAATTTAAACGCACCCACATACGCCCTAGAACTCAGCAAACGCTTGCAGAAGACTCATGAGACAGCCCGAGAAAACCTACATATAGCCGCAAATGCTATGAAAACACGGTATGAGCAAAAGAAAAACCAAATTTATTTCATTCCAGGTGACGAGGCATGGTTTCACAACTCTAAACGCAAAAAAGGAGTATCGCCAAAATTACCAAGCGACTGGGAAGGCCCAGTTCTAATAAAAGCACGATTGTCGGACTTGGTGTACAGGATACAATACATACAAGGCAAACGTAAAACGAAAGTGGTACACGTGGATCGTTTAGCTTCATACAAAACCAGAATATTACTCAGCAGGAGTCAAGAGTTTTAAGAGGGGGACAATGTGACGAACACCGTATTCCCTATATCCAGCTACAACTATGTTTCACTCACCGAAATCCTGGTCCCAAGTTAATTAAGTGTCTGCTTAATCAGATTTGCTGGCGATGTTGTTGATGGTTGGAAACTGGGACACGAAGTGACACTTGACTTGACCAACCAAACCAATATTGCAACCTGATAACAATTAGGTTCAACATACCAGGGATAACTGACTGAACGGTAAAATGGAACCGTACAGTTCATAAGGTAGATTGTTCAGAACCCCAACTAGATTAATTGAACTGATTTCAGGTGCAAATCGTCAAAAAGTCGGTGTGGGGACGAATCTAGACGTATGGCACATCATCTTAAAGGAAATTTGATGAAGATTATGGATAAAATACCACCGAAAAGATTTAATTCGTCTCTGAAAAAAGTTATTTTGTGTCATAAATAAACAAAATGGGGGGAAATGTCAATTGTCCAGGAAAAAAATTATGGAAAATGGAAAACAACGAGTGGAGACTAGAACCCACTGGAAACCATTCAATGGTCTTTAAAAAGCTGCTGCATCGATGGGGAAGGGCCTACTTCAACTGAAAATAAATAAAGAAATTAAAGTCAAAATTTAATTTTTATAAAAAAAAAAATTGAAAAATAAAAAAATCCTATCGGGAACCAGTAAAATAATAACTAATTGTTTCTTCTTTTATTTTGCCTTCTAGTCGTCGCATTAGGTCACTTTCGTTACACTATGCTATCGTCAATAAGTTTTATATAAATATCTTAAGAACAAACAATGATGTTCGCTTTGGGTTAAATTAATTTTACAGACTAGTTTATTATTAATAATCTATAGGATTTGCAACAAAATTCGACATATAGTTTTTCTTAAACCAAAAAAAGAAAAAAAAATTGGTTTTAAGCTAATTAAATTCTTTACACTAGTTCATAATTAATTGATATTTGATTGGTTTTGTAAAATAATTCAACGAACATTGTTTTTTTTTAATGAGAAAACTACAAAAAAATTTACCAAAAATTGTTAAACTTTTTTCTTCTCAAATATCTCAAATATTTCGGGAAAAGACCTAAAGGACATGTGCTTTAAATTGAACTCGGATTTAGAAAATATAAATATGTGGCTTAAAGCAAACAAACTTTGTCTCAATGTAAATAAAACCAAATGTATGAAGTTAAGAATTCGTGATCCGGTGTCAGTATGCATAGACGGTTGTCAAATAGAGTGCGTTGAGAACATTAAATACCTGGGTGTTATATTAGAGAGTGAGTTAAATTTTAAAGAACATGCCAAACATATATGCACAAAAATTGCAAAAAAAAGTTGGGATCCTAAGACGTATAAGACCAGTTTTGTCGATGGGAAATGCGATCATGTTACATTACGCAATAATTTTACCACATTTCTTGTACTGTTCTACGATTTTGTTCGGTTGTCATAATTACATAAGACATCGTATGCAGTTACTTCAAAACAAGGCAATGCGAACTATTCTTAAGTGCAATAGATACACACCGATAAGACAAATGTTAGATGCATTAAAATGGATGAACATCGAGCAAAAAATAACATTTAATGCAATGGTGTTTATATTTAAAATGAAAAACGGACTGCTTCCACCATACTTCGAAGACACCATAACAACAGTAGCAGAAATCCAGCCTTATAATCTAAGAAATAATCAAGACTTCCGACCGATGCGAAGCAACAGAAGTAGCACTATGAATTCGTTGATGTATACGGGAGTTAATTTTTTCAACAGTTTGCCAAATGACTTGAAATCAGAAACGAGCTTAATATCATTTAAGCGTAAACTTCAAATTTTTATAAAGAGTACTGTAAATTAAGCAAGAAATTGCAACTTAAAATTTATATTTATGTTTAAGCTTTTTCAAATTTGATTTATTTTGCTCTTCACTTTAACTTAACTTAATATCCGAAATTTAAATTTAAAAGAAAAAAACAAAAAGTCTAGAAATTGTCAAGACATAAAATGTAATTGTAAAATTGTAAATGATTTTGGAAAAGTTCATTGAACTAATAAAGAAATATTATTATTATTATTATCTTGAGAATAACCAATGATATTGGCTTGGGGTTAGTTTTATTCTTCTCACTTATCTTCACTTGATTGCATATTGAATACCAAAGAACTTTTTTTTAGATCTTCAGTAGGCTTTTAGCTTCTGAGGGCACCAATAGGAAGTTACCAGTGTGAGTCACACTGAGCCTCTTTTTAGAATCTAAACTTGAATTTATTCAAATTCGACATTCGAAAAAAGAATGAAAACTTTAAATGAAGTTTAGTCTAAGGGCCAGTATTAAAAATTTTATTTGAACCACGGATCAGCTGAACTCGCTACTTATTTCTTGTACCAGATTCAACTTTGAGCGAGTTAGCTTAACTCGAGTTAAAAACTCTATTTATCTACTTGAAATTGGAGTATACATATGGCTTAAGCACCTGTCAGCTGTATTTTTTATTATATTTATATGATTACGAATTATTTCGCAAGGTTTAGTTCTTTTTCTTTGTTTTTATATAAATTAAAGTGAATTATATTTAATATAATTACATATATACTGGATAAAGAGAGATCCTACTTAGCAGAATCGTTGGATATATCTGCATCATAGCAACACTGATTGAAAGAGGGTGTGCGGCTGAGATCGTTGTCGTCATCGCCTGCTTACGATTCGTCATCGTCTTAGTTGACGTTTTTAATATTGTGTTCAATGGGTATGTAACGGATCAGCGATCCTAGTTATAAGAAAATATAATTTTATAAGACCTAGGCACTGGTCCCAATCAAACACGAGAATTGAGATCTTTATAAAGTATTTATTTTAGTGCTTGCGACTGCATTCTTTCAAGTTAACAATAAGAATACTCAAATCTAAATCATAAATATATTTCATTACTTTGCCAAACACACCAAGTGCAAAGGTGTTTGCTCTGCTCGAGTTTCCCTGTGGGAAACAATCCAAGTGTGAAGCGGATGCCCGTGTGCATCCTCGACACTTTTGTATGGTTGGGTCAATGCCTTCCCATGACAACTGTCGCCCCTTCAAATATCTGCCTCCCGCAGATTGCTTGTTGGATGGGGCAACAACCTGAGCTTTCGAAGGTGTCATTGGCCCTTGGGGTAGGTCTAGGCACCGGTGTATGTTTCCTTAAGAATGAGAATCGAGCCTGCAGGATATTGGCTTTCCCATTGATTTTATTTTATAAGAACATATTTTAAAACTCTTTCTTTTACTGACCACAACTCTTAAATTGTCCTTGTCGAAGAATTTCAATCTCTTTCAAAGTCTCTTTATAATTATCATGTATACGAAATAGGAAGATCTCTTAAAGAATATCCTAAGACATTTTGGAAGTTTGTAAATTCGAAGAAAAATTCCGATGGTTATGTTGTGCTATATTTATTTATTCTGAGAAGCACGATTCTCAGCTGGGTTCTTACCTTTTTTTGTGTTACTCGTATTATTGTATTCCAATGTAGATAAAAAGGTCAGTTATTCAGTTTTTATTTTATTTTAATTTTCTTTAATCACTTAATCTACACTTATTTTATGACATATGTTTGTTTATTTATTAATTCAAGATACATTTATTTAAGATCTAAGTTTAGTATTAGGATTAAGATTTATTTAAGATGCAGTAAAGTTTAGGATTTTTATTTATTTAAAGGAACTCATCCAACCGATTCGATAACAAAAAACAGAGTGTCTCTCGATTCCTCGTTACCCGAAATCGAGACCGGAAAAAAAAGAAACGTCATTTTATGTGAATGATGCGCAATGCGCTATCTTATTTAGTTGTATCGTAGTGTAGAAGTGTTCAGGGTTAGGCCTGTTCATTTACACAAGGAGTTGTATCCACCTCGCTTTTCCGTCCAAGTGCGGACTTGGATTGAACGTCCAAATACGGACAGGATGCAAAGCGGAGTGCAAAACACTCAAATGTGCATGAACATCACTGCCCCCTTGGCGAGATGCGCCAAAAAAAGAAGTTAAACCTTTGTATATATAAATCATAGTACTATCATGGACGATTTTTTTTAGGATTACATACTGCCAGCGGGGGCGCCACATTCGACCGCAAATATTGTGGTGGAGACATGTGTGGAGACAAAAAATTAAAGAATCGAAGATAAGTAGTAGGAGCAAGAGGATTAGCTAATTATTTCTATTCTGGTAAAAAATAAAGGGAGTAAGTGAGATAAACAAACCAGCTGATTGTGAAATGACATAAACTAGAGAAAGGTGAAGGAAATGAGAAAATGTTTGACGTATCCTATTTGAATTCAACATTAATTGTTTTTTTTTTATCTTTTAAACATATTTCGTATGTAGCCAGAGTGGCAAAGAAAAATTTAACAAGGAGATGAAAGAGACACCTGAGACCTGAGTGAGCTGCTTGCGTCGTCGCCTCGTCGGTGTCGTAGGTAGTAACAACCAGCAGAAAAGCCTTTCTGCACAGATTTTGTTGTAGAAGTTGCGAATGAGAAACGTAGGTATAATTATAGGTATGTATATTTTCTCATAATTATTATTGAGGGTAAGTTTTGTTTTGTGGCTATTTAGATATAAATTTTCTTGTATGATTTCGATGGCAGGATACCTATAACTTTTGGAGGGTATTTTAATAATTTTGAGCTGTCATCTATTTTTTGCGAGGGTATGTATAGGTAGGTGCGTATATATTTCGGTAGTGGACTTATTTCTATTTCAATTAAGTATAAATAATTGTTGTATCATTAATTATTTCGAGGATATGTTTCTTAGTACGTATTTAAATGAAATATGTAGGTTAGGTATTCTTATGCAAAATTCAGAGTTAGGCTTAGGTAGAGATACCTATTATCTTTTGGTATTAAGATATTTTTGTTGAATATGGGGGTGGGTTTTTGTATAGGTACCTAGGTACATAAGTAATTCTTTTACTGGGTAGGTAGGTATTTTAATTAAAGTTTGTTTTGCTTAATTCTAGGGTAGGGTAGGTACTTATAAATTTATTAAAAAAAAATAGGCGGTAGTAGAAAGAATTTCGTGAATTGTTTTTATTTCTTCAATGTCTGTACGTAAGTGGAAGTACCAATGCATTGAGATATGTATACCTACATTTATGTAGGTATACTTACTAAACTTCTTATCCAAAATAACTTTTTATAAATTTATTTTGAATACGTTGATAAGTTGGAAGTACCTACCTTCCAACTTATCAACTTATCTTATCTAGTTATTCAAAATAAATTTCTTAAAATAGTAATAGATATGACCAATAACAAAACTTATGAAAATGATTGCTGAACATGTTTTAGAAGGTGGTTCGTTTTCCTATATTATGGTAGAGGATCAATTTTCTAGGAAATTGGCTTAAATTTGATACAACAACGATAATACATAGCCAAACTTTCATGCGAAAGCTTTTTTTACAGCCAGTACCTAATATTTTCTCTTTATTTATTTCATACATTTTTTATTTATTCCAAGACAAGCTCAAAGTCTCTGGTAAATTCAGATTTTATATCCAAAAACTAATTTTTATTAAGGTGTATGGAATACGTACTAAACTTTATTGTTTTTCTTTCATACATATTTTGACACATTTCCTCAAAAATTTTATAACATTTTTCACACATACAGCCACTGTTTGTGTCCAAAAAACTATTATGTTTGTTCCTTTACTTTAAATTTCTGTGATTTTTTGTCCAGTTTATAATATTGCAACAAAAGTTCCAATAAAAAGTTAAAAGTAACTTGGAAACTAATTTTTATTGAGTTTGCTATACCCAAACAAATGTTCGAACATAAGCAACTGCCTCTTTGAAAGAGATCCTGTTTTCGAACAGGTGTTTTCAAAAAGGTAGTCCTGGTGTTCGAAGATATGAGGTATGGCGGTTTTGGAGTTTCCTGTACTCGAACACTCTAATTTTCTATGCTTTTCATATCACAGGTTTTAATTATAACCAGCGTTGTAATATAAAAAATTGTCCGATTACAAATTACCCATTACTGTGCGTTTTACGTAATTTAATTACCCATTATATTTGTTATACATACTTTAGAACTTTTAATAATCTGCGAATAGCATTTGCAATGGGAATGAATAATTTACTTTTCTAATTGGTAATTAAACATTTATAGTGAATTTGTTTTAAATGACTGTAGTAAAAAAACAGTGGATTTTTTAAAATTTTTTCATTTAAAAAACTTTTTTTTTGAAAGTTTTGAACTTTTCTAGTTTCTATATACAAAATTTTATATAAATCCATTTGTTAGATAGTTAATGAAAAAATTCAATTGAAAGTTCTTAATAACTTACTAATTTTATTCGATTGTTTGAACCTATGGTTTTATGTTTTCTGGTTTTTGAGAAAATTATTATTTTTTTCAAAATATTGAGTTTGAAAAAAAGCCATAAAGCATACCTATTATGGGGGATAAAAAAATATAAAAATATGGGCAGTTTTCTTTTCTTCATTTAGAGCTGATTAAGGCCTATCTCATCTATATAAAAAAAAAAAAAAAAAAAATAACTACTACCCTTGTATGTGTTCATATGACTGTGAAATACCTTGGCATCTGGATGGATCAGTATTTGTATTTCGACAGACATATAAATGCTGCTAAAACATACAAAAACACAAAAAATATTATAAAATCAACAAAAATAGAAAAAAAAATTATAAAACCGGAAAATGCTGTGGCTGTTCTAGTTTGTAAGTAGTTTTTAAGTAGGTTGTAATTAGTTTATAATTAGTTTTAAGTAATTTTAAGTAGCTTTAAGTAGTTTAAATTAGTTTCAATTAGCTTTAATTAAGTTTTATGTAGTTTGTAAGTTTTATAAAAAACCAAGAAAAATAAAGACATTGATACCGAGTTTTTTTGCAAATTCTTCTCGGTAAAAAATAAAACCGACCAGGATCTTAGTATTAAAATAGTTCTTAGGCCGAAAGGCATTAGCATTAAGTTATTATAGTTTAACTTAGAGCGCCCGACTCGGGCCAGTAAGTTAGTTTTAAGATATCGATAAGAAGGCTAGTTTTTATAAATTTTTGTCTAGCTTTAAGATAGTTAAATAGTTGTATTTAAAATGAATTTAAAAAAAAAAAAAAATGACTGTGAAATATGTATACCTACACCTGTATATAAAATGTTTGTAAGATTTAAAATAAAATTAAGTAGGTAGGTATTCCAATTTGAGCATATATTTTTAAACTTTTAAATATTAAATTAAAAATTAATCACCAACCCCTTTTTGGTATAAGAACATACCTATTGAAATTTCGAAATATTTATTTAGTATTTTTCGTAATTTTAATTTTTCTTAAAGACAAAAAACGAAACCACTATAGTCTTAAGAATTCAACAAAAAATTATTAAGTGCCGTTTACTGATACAAAAATTAAACATTTATGTTTTATTTAAGCTTGGCATGGGCTACATTTTTTCTCTGCATAAACTGTCATATAATCGCTTATGTTGCACTTAAATATATAAGTTTCATTTCAGCAAACGGGTCTAAGAGCATAAAATACTGAATGCCACACTAGTAGGTACTTAACAATTTTAAATTCTTAAAAAATTGGGTACCTACCTTTAAAACTATCCATCAATGATATGACACTTTTTTTTAACTTTATTCAAATTGTTTAAGTTTGTATTTATTTTTTTTTGCAATTTGTTGCTGCATTTTGTTCATAATAAAATATTTTCTTTAAAAAAGGTGTCCTTTGATTTTAAAGAAATTTGGATTTTATAAAAACAACTTAAGGAAAGTAAGCTGCTTGAGCACTCTCTTATAGTGGTAAATGTACCTTTCAACTTACCTACATACCTACCTATTATATATTTTCATGCATTTGTGCTACATTATTAATATACCTATGTAAATACCTAACCGACCTACCTACATTTATATCAAATGAACAAACAAATTACTTAAGATTGCAAATTAAAATACGTATCAAACTACACAGTAATACAGTAACTATACATAGGTATATATGCACATTCCTAGCTATAGATTTTCATAATGAACAATATGTACATACCTACATACTAAACCAATACTCTATACCTTTTATATCTCGCTCACATCCAAACAGCCATAAGAAAAAATATGGGATAGCTACGAAATAAAAACCAATCATCCCCTCTATCTTTTAAGTTAGCGAGTTATAGAATTGCTTCCCAATCATAACAACCAAACCATACCAAGCGAATTCCATATCGCTTAATAAAAATACCATTAAATATTTACATATCGCCTAGTAAAAATACCATTAAATATTAAATGCCCACCAAGCATAATTCGTTGAACATAATTTATGTGTACATAATAAACCCTAACTATTTGGAAAATGTTGCCATCGATAAATGAACGCTCATTTTTTTTTTTGAAAACATTTACATTTGTATATAATGGTTATTTTTTAATTGAAAATATTTAAATTTAGGAAGTTATTCGTTAGAAAAAGCAGAAGAACCTAATTAGAAGTTACTCCATAACTGTTTAAGAAAGTAGGTAGGTAGGTAGGGTACCTTAGTTATAACATCTCAATTTCCAAAAAAAAGATTTACCTGGGGAGTTTCTTTTGAACGACGGTGATATAGCGAAGCGAAGCTATACAACAAGTATTTTTTTATTAAAGAATTTATCATAAAAAAAAATTTAATTTTACTAATCTAAAATTACTACATATATACCTAGGTATATATATAATATATTTTCTAAGAAACTAAGCTTTGACCTAAGCATAGGCCCCGCCGATCCACCATTTAGAAATACCTACCTGCCGGAAAATCCAGTGAAATTATGTAAAGAACGTACAAAACTTTGTTTAAAAAACCCTTTACAAAGAATCTAAATATCCCTCAATTCTTGATATTTTTTTGAAGGTATAAGTCTAGGTATATACCTAGACATAATTTCTTTTAATTCAATAATCTTTTTTTTGCCATGTTTCATGAATGGTATAATATGTAGTATGTAAAAAACATTGCATTGTACCTACTACATATTATAACAGAATATTTTCGGTATGTAATATTTTTGTATTTTAATTTTCCCTAACTTCAGTACACACAACCTATCCCTTAAGAGGTCGGAAACCCACTAAAATCAAAGCCTTACATAGTTTAATATAGTAAATCTATTGTTTTGATCAAAGTAGGCTTTGCAGGAGGCGGAGCTAAATTAAAAATCAACTAATCAAGGCAAATATATTTTTAAGAAATTTTTAAAAGAATTTCATTTGCTTATTTATTTTAACGAAGTCGAATATGTGTGAGCTATGATTTGTATGTGTTAGTTGAATTTTCATCAATGATTTATATCATAAAGAATTCGCGATCTGATTGGTTGAATTATATTATTATATAATAGGAATGTTACAAAAGGGTTAATATGATGTCTCCAAGAAAATTAATGGAAGATCTGAAATCTGATGGATGGAAAATGTTATTATTTCAAATTACCTAGTTTTATATAGAAGATCTACATGGTTTTCCATATTCAGCAATAGATTTCAAGGTCAAACCATGGAGCCCAAAATTTAAAATTACAACAATGAATGAGCCCATAAGAAGCACTAGGTTCCTACATAATTATTTTTTTGAATTTCCTTTGTGGTGGAAGCAGCTTCATATAAGTGACGTCACCAGAATTCAGTTTTTTGTCTGTAAAAACAAAACTTGTAGGGTTAGAAAGACAAAATTTATATATTTTTTCAATTTACTTAGTTTTACGTCTTATGCACTTTTTTATTTTTTTTCAAAGGTCGTATTTAAAAAGTCTACACAGCTCGCTTGATAACAAGCTGTTTTTAAGTGATAAGGATAGACTTGAGGCATTGGAAATTCCGCCATTTCAAGAGCCCAAAATTATCATCAAATTATTGCATCATTAGTTTTTCGAAAATGTGTCTATTAATGTGTGGTGGACGCAGCTTGACGTAATTTAGTACAAGGGCGGGATTGCGGTACTAAATTAGCATCAAATTAGCATCAAATTATTCCATTATTAGATTTTTGAATTTCAATTGTGGTGGACGCAGCTTGCAAGGGCGGATCCAGACTTTGCCCCAGGGGGGGGGGGGGGGTCACGTTTCTTAAAACTTCAGTAAAGTATTGCACCCAAAAAAAATTTTTACTTACGATATAGAGCAAGTTTTGTATTCGAGCAAAGTGGGTGGCACAATTCTGTCTGGTTGTCTGTCTATTCCTTGGCCTACAGCCTAAACCACTGAACCGATTTTCTTCAAATTTTTAAATTATTTTTTTCAATACTTCGGAGGGTATATTTCTTACCTTCTAAAATTATACCAACAAAATACCATTAAGAAAAAGCTTACTTATCTGAAAAACGGCTTCAACAAATTTAATAAATCCAGTGGATTACTGAAGGTAATGTGAACATTCTGAAAAAAATCCGAAAAACTGTAAATAACGGTACCTGCCATTTAAGGCTTTTTGAACTTCGATTTGTTCAAAGAATTTCAATCAAAATTTGCATGCAAAAGGTCCATAAAAATCTCAATAAAATTGTATATCAAAATAAAAAATAAATGTTGGCCTTTTAAGAAGATATTATTTTTTTTTTAAATTCAATATTTCAAGAACGCGTTGGTGAATTGTTTTGAAACTAGTTTATAAATGTATTTTAAAATTAATTATTATTTAATTTAATATAAAAAATAGCTTTTTAAGAAAATCGCTACAAGGTTTTTTTTGTGCTTATATTCATATTTCTTCAAATTATCAAATTGGTGTTAAGCCTTAAGCTGTTTGAAAAGTTGTCAAACAATTAAAAGAACAATTTAAATGCCCTCATTTTATATATTTTAAATTTTTTATATATGTACTTACTGGCATATTTTAAAAGTTCTTAATTACAAGCAACTTGAACATCAGAGCAAGTAGCCGCAATATAGTCGTACATTTTATTTCCATTGCAAATATTTTTTGAAAAAATAAATTAATTAATTAAGGAATTGAAGCCAGAACCATCATGTCACTAGATACTAAAAATATTGTCTAGGAAAAGTTTAATAAAATCTTAACTCTACAATAAGATCGTATTTACTCTACAAGATCTATTTTGATCTTTTGCCTGGCGACTAGAAGCTACTTTTGTTATACGTACCAATTTCCTTAATGACATCCCCCGAACAAAAAAAATTCATGAAATGTCAAAATTACAAAACAAAAATCTTTGTATTCCCAAAATGGTGCACCCAAGCTAGTGGGAAAGCGTAAGCAATTACAGTCTTGGGAAAACGAAGTAAATTGAGGTAGTTTTTCCATAAAAAAAGGCTTGCTACCACTCATGTCTCCGAGTTGCTCAATGTTTAAAGTTACTTCATAGTGCTAGAAACTAAAAATTAATTGCAATTTACAACTTAGTTGCCTAATGGTGGCTAGACCTTGATTTTGAGATTAAGCAAGCGATATGTCATTTAGGATATTTGCAAAGAATGTATGTGATCAGTAAAAAGTCCAAAAAGTTTAATTTTATAAATTTGTTGAGTTGGACTTAGAAAATTTTGAATCAGCTGTAAGAGTTTTTCCAAGTACCGCCCAATTTTTCGCACTTCACTATGAGAAATTGCAAGATACCAAAATCTAAAATATCGAAACTGCAGTATTTATAGATCTTGAAAAATGATATCTCACATTAAGTATAAAAATAAAACATAGCATTCTCACCTTACAATCTTGCCAATGTCAACCAAAATCTCGAAAATTGAAATCTCGAATACCTACTCAAAACTGAGTTGGTCACATAATTAGTATTACTTTTGTTTGCAAGATCTCGAATGCGAGTTTTTCATTCGCACGGTTTTGTAATTTGTGACCAATTCAAAAGACTGCTGATAAAAGGTCATCTAGCTACATTAATTGGTTGCGGATTTGTTTTAATGGGATTTTAAAGCTTTTTTTTAAGTCATTGCAGGTCACTGAAGAAAATTTTTAGGTACCTTATTAAGGTTATCTTAAAAACAAATATTTCATATCAAAGGTCACTAATTTGTTATTAAAGGTCTCCTAGATTCATTGGTGACATACATTTTTTAAAATGAATTTTCAAAGTTTTTTCATGGTTCAGTATTACTTTTTGAAAATTTTATGCCTGAAACATGATCTACTGTTACTACCTGGCCTTTTATGACCAGTAACCTTTTGAAGAGTAGACATACGGGATGCCATGGAATTTGTAATGTGATTCGGT
Source organism: Dasysyrphus albostriatus (assembly GCA_946251815.1). Classification (NCBI taxonomy): domain Eukaryota; kingdom Metazoa; phylum Arthropoda; class Insecta; order Diptera; family Syrphidae; genus Dasysyrphus; species Dasysyrphus albostriatus. Next base: position 132,200,201 of record OX276335.1, on the reverse strand, counting down.
GTACGGTGTCAGAAATGTTCACAAAATCATCAATTTCAAATTATTTTTACGGTAAATCAAAATGTAGAGTTCTGAATTATTATTGAAATGAAAACTTTTATTGTTTTTCTGGCAGAAGAATTATTTTCTCAACTTTTCACGAACGATGTACATATCGTCGGCTTTCTGTCAAAACCTAGCAAGTCCTTAAATGACATTTTAATGTTCTTTTGGTCAACAAGAATTACTGAATTCGAATATCAATGTCTAGTAACTGTGTCATGGTTTCTTTTGGCTCTATCAATCAACTTTAAAAACTTTCATTATTTTAAAATTCCATTTTATTACCTTTTAAATCGGTGTTTTGTGTCTTCTAAGCAATTTTTCAAATTTGAAATTTGTTTTGACAGAAAGCCGACGGTATGTATTTTTTACTTTGATTTTTGTGTTTTAAATACGCACGTTTAATTAAAATAAATTTGAAGGCAGATTATATCCTTTGAGCAGTGAAATTTTGTTGTTTATGATTGAATTCATATGTCTAATATTTTATATCTGGGAAAAGCCCCAGGGGGGGGGGTCATGACCCCCATGACCCCCCCCCCTTGTATCCGCCAATGGCAGCTTGACGGACCTATTTATGTGAATAGACATAAAATATTAAAAGTAATGTAAACAAAGAATGTCTAACTAAGAATCTCCCACAGATACAGAATATCCCAACATAAATATAAAATCAAACTAATGTAAACAAAAATCGTCAACGATCAAAAACAATAAAATTGAATCATCATAGAATATGATGATAATGCATGTGTAACAATACACACATACTTATAGTCTGTAAGAAGAATTAAGAATATCAATGTATTACATATAAGTAGGGCTTTTCCTGGCAGATCAGTTCAGTTCCATCTTGATACTCCTACGTATAGCGGAAGATTTTCCCCCACCAGTGGTAAGGGATCCGATGCTCAAATTAATAAATAAAATATTTGTGTAAGTTGTAATCTTGAGTTTTATTTTAATATCTTTTTAAAAAAAATCCCGGAGGATCAAAATTCAAAATTGGCGCAGTCGGTAGGATCTCACTAAGAAGTTAAATGAAAATTAATGAATAGATGAGATTCAGTGATCGGACCGAAAAGAAAATAAAAAGTTTTTTTTAGCCGGTAGAATTTTGGTGCGGATTAGAGTACAACGTACATTATCTAAAACATTATTCAACGATCGAAATTAAACTGTGTTTTGTGAAAATTAGTAACACTGAAGTGTTTTAGTGGATAAAACAATTTCGTATCAGAAAAACAAAATTATTGTATACTTAAGTGTTCATAAAATTTTTTAATACACGCATTCTCGTAGAGAGATAAGTAAACAAAAACAATAATTAAGTGTCAACGGAAAACATAGTGTCTACGAAAAAGACAAAGTGTCTATGCAAAAGACAAGCAGGTGAAAAAAAAGAAATAAATTAAAAAGTGCATTAAGAAAATAAAATAATAACTTTTAAATAAAAATATAAGTGAATGAAAAACTTGCGGAAACTAAGGGAAAGAATTTTTAAAATACAAGAGGAAAATATAAATAAAATGAACGCCGCAGAACATCAAGCTCAACAGGCTGCACTTGCAAATCAGCAAGCGCACTTAGCCGAAGTTCAAGCTCAAGCAAGAGCACAAGCTCCGATGGATCCAGTTCAACATGCAGTTTGGGCAGAACAGCAAAATTCTATTTAAAGGAATTAAGGATGATTAACCCATTTAAAGGATCATCAGACAATCTGGCTCCTTTTTATATCATCGATGGAGTATTTACTTGAGAGAATCCAGGATCCAACTTATATGGAACAAGCAGTTTTTCTGGTGCATCGGAAAATTCAAGGCGAGGCTTTGAGAGCTATAAATAGTCTGCAACATCTTGCACCTTGGACAGACGTAAAAGTACAGCTGTTAAGACAATTTGGTGTTAAAAAATCATATCTTAAGTTAGTGACAGAAATAAATAGTGTCAATGAGAACGACACAATTAGGAATTATAATAAAATTGACAATTTGTTGCAAGAGTTACAAACAAAAACTCAACTTGAACCCGATAATGTTTATACTCAGAAAATAATGAATGTATAGCTTTAGAATCATTTAAAAATACATTGTCACCTAGCCAAAAGGCAATAGTGATTGCAAGCCAACCAAATAATATTATGGAGGCTTTTGACCTGTTAGAGAGTAATAATATGATAAGAAAAATCCCTGAACAAATTAAATATCAAAATCTACCAAAATCAAATCAAAATAATTTTAATCAAAATCTAGATCGGAATCCTTTTAGAAATAATTTGCATCCCAACAACTCATTTAGACAAAATAATGTCAATAACAATTTTAGGCCGCAACATGATAGAATATCTTCAGAACAAGTTAGACAAAATAATCACAGAATATTTGGAAACGCAAATCCAAATAACCATCAGGCAAATTTTAATAATAATAATCAAAGACCCCAAAATTCAGTATAGGAATAACAATTATGACAATAATAGGAATCCCAGACTAGAAGATATGGATGTAAACAATACAGAAATTAAACATGAAGAGGTAAATTTTACCATAACCGGGAAGAAGAAACACTTCCCATAGTAAATGGGAATTCTAGAATTTTAATGAAGGTTCCAATAGGAATAAAATCCTTGAATTATGAAAATATTATAAAAAATGAAATTATAACTGAAGTGCCAGTAGAGTTCATCGAAGATTAGGCTACAATGGCATGGAAGTTGATGAAAATACGAAATAACAAATTTGTGGGAATAATAGGCCAAAACTTATTAAAACCTATAGGAGCAAAATTAAATTTAGAAGAAGGATTTATGGAAATAAGTGGTAGGAAAATATTTTTTGAAAATTATTATAAAGAAAGTACAGAAATAGCATGTTTATATGAATATGAAGAAATTCAAAATCTAGAATATTGTAACTCAACGCATATGAGCCAATTAGTAGACGAGAGTTTAAATTTTGAGGAAAAGCAGGAATTGAAAAAAATTATTGACGAATATAAATATGTATTTTACAAAGAAGGTGATAAACTTACTTCAACAACACAAACCATGCATAGTATTAGGACTGAGCATGATAACCCAATATTTAGTAAGATATATAGATATTCTAAAATTCACGAACAAGAAATTGAACGTCAAGTTAAAGATTTATTAGAACAAGGTATAATAAGAAAAAGTGTTTCACCTTACAATGCACCCATTTGGGTAGTGCCGAAGAAAATAGACAATTCTGGTGAGCAAAAATGGCGCATGGTGGTCGATTATAGAAAATTAAATGAAAAAACAATCGAATTTAAGCATCCTATACCTAATATCGATGAAATATTGGATAAATTAGGACGAGCTCAATATTTTTCAACCCTTGACCTTGCAAAAGGTTTTCATCAAATTAAAATAAATCCCACTGATTCTGAAAAAAATAGCTTTTTCAACTCCATATGGTCACTACGAATGGCTACGAATGCAATTTGGTTTAAGAAATGCCCCAGCCACATTCCAACGAATGATGAATGAGGTTTTAGATGGACTTATACATAAAATTTGTGTAGTATACCTTGCTGATATATTGAGTTTTAGCACTTCATTGCAAGAGCACATGATTAATCTTCGATTAGTCTTTCAACAATTGAAAAAAATATAACCTTAAAGTACAGGTAGACAAATGCAATTTTTTTGAGAGAGAAACTAAATTTTTAGGACACAAAATTACAGAAAAAGGTGTGAAACCTAATTCAGACAAAATAAATAGAAGCTATAGACAAAATACAACTTCCTACTACAGCTAAAGACATTAAATCATTTTTGGGTATAACAGGTTATTATAGAAAATTTATTAAAGATTATGCGAAAATTGCACAGCCAATAACTAAATATTTAAAAAAAGATACAAAAATTAACAAAAATGATATAAATTATATTAAAGCGCATCAAGAACTAAAAAACGCACTTTAAACAGAGCCAGTACTTGCATATCCTGAATTTAATGAAAAATTTGTCTTAACGACAGATGCATCCAATTATGCAATTGGAGCAGTGCTCATGCAAAAGGGTCACCCAATTACCTTTATAAGTTGAACTCTTAACGAACATGAAAGGAATTACAGTACAACAGAAAAAGAGTTACTAGCTATAGTTTGGTCAGTTAAATATATACGACCGTATTTATATGGGAGACGGTTTGACCTTAAAACAGATCATCAGCCTTTGAAATGGCTTCAGAAAAAAAATTTAGGCAGAGATATTTCACCTAGATTACAAAGATGGGTACTCCAATTAGGAAAATAAGATATGCAAATCGAATATTTAAAAGGTACATGTAATACTGTAGCAGATTTTTTGAGTAGAGAAATTAAAGACACACAAGAAATTAACATGTTAGAACAGGATTCAGTCAGACCTACAGAACATTCACAACATGAAGAAATGAATGATCACTTTCCAATAAAAGATAGTGCAGTGAATATTTTTAAGCAACAAATCATATTAAAAGCAGGAAATGGATTGAACAAAAGCCCTAAATATAAAAGAATACATATTGGAAAAAATGAATTATATAAAGATAATTTTAATGATTTAATAATACCATTAATAGAACAAGTTAGTACAGGAATTTATACTGAATTAACAGACAGTGAATATAATATTCTTCAACAAAAATTGATAGAGTTATTTGGAACAAGAATAAAATTTTATAAATGTGAACATTTTTCTAAAGACTTAGAGACAGAAGAAGAAGCCATTCAACAAATAAAACTGTATCATGAAAAAGAAACAGGTCACTCAGGAATTGAAGAAAATTATAGAGGACTTAGAACAAAAATCTATTTTAAGAAATTAAAAGAATTAATTAATGACGTAATCAATAGTTGCAACATATGCAAACAATCAAAGTATGATAGACGACCAGTTAAAACAAAATTTCATTGGACAGAAATCCCAAAAGATATTTATGAGAGAGTTCACTTAGATATTTATTGTATTAATAAAACAAAATACTTAACTTCAATAGATAAATTTAGTAAGCTAACTACTGCTACATATGTTCCAAATGTTTCTCATGAAACTTTAGAAGAAACTATCATACAATTATTAGCAACCAACGGTAAACCCAAAAGACTTGTAATGGACAACGAATTTAACTTTCCAAGAATAATGAAATTATTAGAAGACCTTGATATAGAAATACATTTTACTAAACCTAATAGTCATACAGGAAATTCAGACATTGAAGTCTTTTATAGAACATTAGCTGAAAAAGTAAGAGCACTCTTGAACGGAAAAACTAACCCGAATATACATGAAATTCGAGTGGCTGTTCACAAAGCTAATCTCTTTTATAATACTTTGATACATTCTACTACTAAACAAAAACCATATGATATACAGAAAGGTAGTATAGATAAAAATAAACTTCATGATCTTATGATCAAAAATAAAGAAAAAATAATCGGTAAACTAAATACAAATAGAGAGGAATATAATGAAAAGAGAACGGAAGGATTTGTTAAAAATTCCAGAACAGACCGTCATAAGACAGCACCAAGATATAAGCATGATAAACTCGAAAATCAGCATACAAGAAATATTCAGAAAGAAAGAAAGAGAAGGCATATTAATCAAGACAAGCCAAGTCAATAGAAAATCTCAGAGAAGAATTTAGTTTAGATTCATAAATAATTCAAACAAGTCGCAAAAATGAAAAGTCTCGTGGTATTATTCACTATTATTGGCTTAATAAGCTGCAAATTAATTATTGAAGAAGTAATAAACAATAATGGTTACGCGGTAATCAAATATGACGTAGTAAACATAGTAAACGAATTTAATTTTATAATACATATAATTAATTTAACGGAAATAAAAGTGTTATTAACAAAAACAAACAAACAGTGGTTAGAACAAAAGAATTTTATAGTCAAATCTCCACAAGATATTATAATTACAACATACATAGACAGTGAACTAAATTAAATTGAAGAAGAATAAAGAAGTATTAAGGGACATAAGCCTATTACAAAAAAAACTAGAAGTCTTATAAATATAGGAGGTAGAGCATTAAATTTCCTTTTCGGAACCATGGATGACGAAGACAAATCTGAGATAGAAAATCGATTAAAAACACTAACCGTAAATAATCACGAGCTAATAATTAATAATAATAAACAGGTAGATATAAATAATCAACTTCAACAGGAATAAAAACATTAAAAAATTTAATTGATACAAAAATAAAAAAATATTCCGGTTCTGAAGAGAAATTTAAACAATTGGAAAAAAGAATTATAATTCTAGGATATACTAGAAGAGTTGACAAATTGAAAGAAATCATTGAAAAATACAAAATATCATTTTAGCAAGTAGATTAAAAATAATGACAAATAGCTTATTAACGGCGGAAGAAATAGAATATTATGATATTGATTTGTTTAAACTAAAAAACATTAAACTCTCTATAAGTGAATATGAAAGTGATCTTTTAATTTTTATAATTCAAATACCAGATCAAATTTATAGTTTTGATAAATATCTTATAACTTCTATTCCCAACGAGGAAAATATTGAATTAGAAATAGATGATGAAAATATTATAAAAATAAATGATACTTTTTATAAATATCTTGAAAATAAAGAATTAAAACATCTCAAAACCTATATTAATTGTATAAATAAAAATAATTGTCTTAAAAGAAAGAATGAAGAAAAAAATATTGTAAAAGAACTTCAAAATGGAATACTAATTGTTAAAAATAGCAACTCTAAAATACAAAGTTCTTGTGATGAAAGAAAAGTTATTCCTATAAAAAGAAATGTATTAATAAATTTTGAAAACTGTGAAATCAAGATAAACGAAAAAGAATATGTCAACAAACATTCAATTCTAAAACAACCAATAAATATTTATGTGGAAGATAATTATAATTTAACAGACATTAACTTAAAAATTGAAGATTATAATATAACACACATTGAAAATATTAAAGAAATAGTAGAAAAAGTTTCTGACCAATCCTTTATTCACTTTGGTGTAAATATATTTGTAATTGTTATAATTTGTATTATACTTATAATTCTATACAAAAAATTGTTCCAGGAGAAACAAAAATCAAAGGGGGGAGGAGTTATAGAATTGCTTCCCAATCATAACAACCAAACCATACCAAGCGTACTCCATATCGCTTAATAAAAATATCATTGAATATTTCCATATCGCTTAATAAAAATACCATCAAATATTAAATGCCCACCAAGCATATTTCGTTGAACATAATTTATGTAAATAGACATAAAATATTAAAAGTAGTGTAAACAAAGAATGTCTAACTAAGAATCTCCCACAGATACAGAATATCCAAACATAAATATAAAATCAAACTAATGTAAACAAAAATCGTCAACGATCAAAAACAATAAAATTGAATCATCACATGATGATAATGCATGTGTAACAATGCACACATACTTATAGTCTGTAAGAAGAATTAAGAATATCCCGTTCAAAAGCATTGGCATCAGCTGTGTGCATGAAGACATAAGAAATTAAAAAAAACAACGTTTTCTAAAGGCTTTGCAAAACTCCAAATATAAACCACTTCCCCCTTTATCCACAAAAAAACCATCAAACAGAAAGAATACCCAAAATATTTTTTATTTGACACACTTTTGAATTCTTTTCATCTTATCTCATCATAAAGAATACAAAAATGTAAACAAAACTAAACCAAAGCAAAATTCACTATTTTCTTCATTTTCATTTTATACTCAAAGATTTGTATGTATATTCTTTTCAAAAAATGCTCTCTACCTGATTCAGTCTCACCCTAGTAAATTCTAAATACGTCTTTCCCGTTCAAATTATAATCTCAATTCTCAAATTCTCAAGCATTCGCATGTCTCCACCCAAAATTGAATCTCTCCGCGACAAGGTTCCCCATACTACCTGCAGATGTTACCCTCTTCGAGTGCGTCCATGATAGTACTATGATATATATATACAAAGGTTAAACATTAAAATTGAAAAAAGAGTATTAATAAAAAAGTTTAAGTACAAAGCTCTTAAATAATTGAAAGGCATTCCAATAGATATAATAAAGTTTAAGTTATTTTAGTGGCAAAAGACAAAGCTTGACAACTGGTCGACTGATTTCCCCATTTTGGGTTCTTAGCGTCAGCACTCTCACTCTTCCATCGGCGCCGGGTTTATGTCAGTGATGCCAGTTGATGGCAAATTTTCGTTTAAAGTCACGACCAGATCATATACCTTTACATTTTCTTGATGTGATTGCCATTTATTTCTTTGATGTAACTCTTTTAAATATTCGTCTTTCCAGCGACGACAGAATTGCTGTTGAAGGCCTTTTAATTCTTCCCACCGATTAATTAAAGACAAATTGGCATCGGCCAAATTAGGTTCATGAAAAGCTAGCAGAGGGCCTCTACGTAAGAAATGCCTTGGCGTTAATGCCAATAAATCAGACGGATTATTGAACATGGATGAGATGGGAAGAGAGTCTAAACACGCTTCAATACGAGCTAAGACCGTAGTAAATTCGTCAAATGTGAACTATGAACTGGCCCTAGTTTTCTCAAATGATTTTTTAAACTGTTAACACCTGTCCCCCATAGGCCACCCATACGAGGTGCACCAGGGGAAATAAAATTCCACTTGAGACCTTGAATACCATAAGTGGAACTCATTTCCTGAGGAATGGAAGCTAGAAATTTTTGAATTCATTGCGAAATATAGCATCGGCGCCTACAAAATTGGTTCCACTATCGGAATAAGCTTCTTTTGGTAACCCTCGGCGTGTCGTAAATCTTTCAAACGCCGCTAGAAAAGCCTCAGACGACAAGTCTCTAACCGCTTCAAGGTGAATTGCCTTGGTTGAAAAACAAACGAACACGCAGGCATATCCTTTGGTCATACGACAATTTCGTGCATTAGAATTTCTTATAACGAATGGGCCTGAGTAGTATAAACTAGAGGGTACGGGGACACCGGTATCACCGGTATCACCGGTATGGGTTCTGATCTATGCTATACCGGTATGGATTCTGACCTATGCTATACCGGTATGAGTTCTGATTTATGCTATACCGGTATGGATTCTGAAAGCTATACCGGTATGGGTTCTGATCTATGCTATGCTAAATACCGGTATTATTTTTGGGTTCTAGGCCATGCTTAGCAAACGTTAGAATGCAAAAACGTGGTATCACCGGTATCAACCATCGGTTGGGAATAATTATCAGTGGTTGGATTTCTAACACCATATGTATTTTTTTCATTTCAACATTAGTTGTGGGATTGGATTTTCAGTGATAAATTGGTTGTGGGATATACTTTCATAGTTGGATTTTTTGAATAGCACAACATTAGCACCTGCACGGCATGCAATATAAGATTGATGTGTGCATTGGATAAACATATTCTTAATAGGATGTCCATATGCTTAAGATCAAATAAGAACTAGCATTCCAAAATACTTACCTCTGCTGGTTGTGCTGGTTAGAATTATATACAATGCAAGAGAATTTCAGAAGAGTTTTGATTAAAAGACATATTTTTTTTTTTTTTTTTTTTTTTTTTAATATTTATTTTTATTAAGATCAGTTTTATATGTCATTTTCAAGTTCTATTCGAAAATGACCCCAAGCTAGTGTATTTACATTATTGCTACATATAAATCTTTTGTTATCAGTAGAACTTAAACTTAATTTGTTTATACATTCGGTGTATATAGTATGATGTTTAGATCTAAAGTTCAACATTTTACTATAGAAGTTTTGTTTGTGTAGCAAACAGTCTCTGTAATTTTGTAAAGACATTTTTTTTCAGCTGATGATTTAACACCCTTAGCCTTTTTTATTAAAGCTGCATCTTCTATGTCTATACTATACATTTTAGCTCTTAATCCTATAAATTCCTTCATTATTAGACCATTATTTTATCCTTCATAAATCCTAACTTTTTAACATTGAGCTGGACAATACCGTAGCGGTTTTGGGGTGGATAGTCTGAAGTATCAAATTTATCTATTATATCATTTCTTATATCATTATAGAAATCATCTGTTCTTATTTTATAAATAAATGAATCGGTATCCATGTAGTCCAGATGTAGGTTAAATTTAGGTTTCATGTATGCATAATGAAAGTCGTACATTTTATACTTTGAAATCTCCAAAACACAAAAACCTAAGAATATAGGCTTATTATATACACTGTGAATTCGTTTTAACTGAATAGCAGCCATGGTTTCCGAAAATTCTAATATGCTATGAAAATTAGGTTTAGCTATAAGAGCGCGACTACCGAGATGGGTACCTTTGCTTTCTATAGAATCGACAATTCGAACATCTTTTCGTTTGTCTACATTTTCCATAGTTTTTCCGAATACAGCATTATTGCAAAGTTTACGCTGATCCTTTTCAAACTTTGTGGTGGCTTTTTTTCTTAGTTCATTGTTTAAATCAATATATTTTTTAAGCCATTGAGATTGTTTGAATTGCATCACTCTATGAATTTTCTTAAGCACCAAACCATTATCAAGACATTGAATTAATGTTTTGTAATGAATTATATAATTAACTTTATTATTCAAATCAGCAATTAATTTTTTATCGGATTTACCAGACAATGAAATGTTTGAAGGACAGAATGGTAGATCATTGTGATTATCATGTATTTCTATGGGATACTCGAGATCCACTTCTAAAACATAACCAATGTTTATATTTGAAATTAACCAGCCTTTAATCTCATCTAAATTAGTTGGAGGTTCAACCCATTTAAAGTCTGAATGTGGGAGGTAATCAGACATGGCCCAACCGTATAGGTTATTAGCATCCAAGTACATTAAATAATCAGATGGTTTACTTGAATCATAATCAACCATATATTTATTATTTGCTTTACAATGTCGCAAGCTACATTGTGTTAAACCTCCTCTTATACTCTTAGCGAAAAAGTTATACATGTTGATGTCTGTCAAAAGTTCAAGCTTAACACCTGTTTCTTTCAACATAGCATCCCACGAAAAACCTGGCAATGTATAATAGTGACAGGGATCTAGACCATAAATTGTTCTAGAATCAATTCTAAATTTTTCAAAAATGTCTGATAAAATTAGGACGTCTGTAATTAAATAGTGTTCAAGATATTCTCTTAAATTACTACATTTAAAATGTGACCAAACTTTCTCAGCATGATTATAATCATCTTGGTTACAATCCTCTTCAACCAAAGAATTTCTAAATGATTCTATTGGAGGAAGCTCCGTCTCACTTAATTTTTCTATAGAATCTAAATAATCATAGCATAAAACACCCTTACGAGTCATAAGTTGAATAGATTCATCATCTTTGAAAAATGTTGATAAAATTTTAAAATCTTTTTTTTTCATCAAGAGTTTTTGCTATCTTATCTATACTTGAAGGTAAAAATCTAAATGAGTCTAAGAACCGTAATTCTAGAAACTCGCTCTGCTCACTATTTATTAATAGTTTTGCTGATATGGATATGTATTTCTCTTTATTGAGAGGAATAATATTGATAAACCCTTTGATATTACCCAGCTCTTTTATAAATAAATGCGAATCATAACCGGTTAAATTATGGAAAAAAATTGGAATGAATTTAGGTATCTTATAGTTTAAGTTACAATTTGAATGCGCTGCTCCTCTGAATTTACCAGTCAAGTGATCATGATCTCGTACCTTCACATCGCCCCATACTGACTTCTTACAAATATGACATCTTGTTGCCTGCTGAAATTTGATTTCATCCTGGGGTGTCATGTTAATTTTGATCTCCTTACTCAAATGATGTCGATGAATATGTTTGGAGTCTTCAATCAAGTTCATAACAAAAACTCGTGCACAGTCTTCACCTAGAGTAAAAAAAAAAAAAAAAAAAAAAAAAATGTATATTACAGCGCTCATAATTTTCATATAGCATAAGAGATAAATCCTTTAAAACAAATTTACTTACCGGTGTATTTGAACAACTTATTTAGAGATGGATCAAATGAGCATTTGATAAAGTATGAAACAGCGATCGGAACATGTTTTTTAATCGATGTAGTCGATGATTTTGAGGGATCAGGTTGGCAGCTATCAATATTCACCAGCATACATTCAAAATCTGCATAGATGGCAAATGGCACTTCGAGTGACCTCGATTGATGCTCAAACTGTAGTATATTATTTGTCTCATTTGGTAGGGCTGTCACAATTTTGTTGCATTCAGTTTCATGCTTCTCAAATCCTTTATCCGTGTTGAATATCAGCAGGCATGAATTACACATTCTAATTGATCGTTTACCATGATTTATTTGAGCTCCTATTAATCTGGATATATTTTTTATCCACACATAGTGATTGTTCGCCTTCTTGTATAAGTAACAAGTTTATGTGTAGGTCTCTCTTATGGTTGGAATTATAATATGGACCTACAACTCTATAGTTTTCTCCAGTTACATTTTTTTCTACTCCGAACACATTTACACTTATTGCAGGGTTTAGAGTTTCAAAAATCGAAATATCTTTAAGTTTCAAAGGGAAAACTAAATTTGTAAAGTTAACTAGAGTTCCATTCATTAAACTTATCACTCCGTTTTGAATGTTTTCAATCCGATATTTACTAGCTCTATGCGAGAGGTCATCTATGGGGGAAAGAGCTGATATAACTGCCCATTTGAAACAGAATTTATCATTATTTTGCACATTAACACAGGCTTGTTTCAATTCAATACTCCTCGGTAGTTTTAAGTAACTTGAACCTCTTAAGGGTTTATATTCACAAATATTGACTTCAATATGTTTTATACAAAATAGTGTCCATCCAGAATCTTTATCCTCAAACTCTACACTTTTAGTCTCAATGATCTTACTCATATTTTCAAGTATATCTTCCAAGTTATCATTTTGAAGAGCTATCTGCATTGGACATTTGAAAGCTTTTATACTTATCTCAGTTTTTTCTGATACTTCATGCACTGTTATATATTTTAAAAACTCTGCAAACAGCTCAATACTGAACTTTACACTTCCTTTTGTTTCAAACGATTTTCCAATTAGTTGTATAATATCAGTCTTACAACTTTTCAAAAATGTATTAATGTCTATAACCCCCTCATCGGTATTTTCCAATGAGTACGTTTCCACTTTACCTTCAAAACAATGTCTTATTCTGTTAAACCGTGTATTAGTAACTAGAACTCTACTTTTTCTCTTATGATCATTGGTTCAACTGTGATGTGACCATTCAGAAGTACTCACGTCTATTTCACAAGTAACGCATCTACGTTTTTTCGGTGCGTTTGACGAAGATGGAGGGTCATCATTATCAAGAAGTTTTCTTTTATTATTTGACTTTTCGACAAACAAAATTCGCCATTGTATTATATTAACTTTATAGTTTATACCGATTACAAAACACACACTTTTTGGTTAACTTTTCTTAGATATGAATATTCTACAAATATCTTTAATAAAATTGAAAAACTTATATGGGAAGCAATGTTCTCTACTCACGATATGGAATAAGACTGTTCATTAGTTAGCATAACATTTCTACTTTTATATTACGATAGAAATACGAATTCAATCAAGTCACCCGCATACTATCTATAAAACATAAGTACTACCGAGAGATTTTTTTTTTCATAGTTCTGCGATTGAGATACTCTATAAAATAAAAACAAGGGGTTGAACTCTGAGGGAGGAGTCATTTCATAAGTAGCACCCTACCACCTCCACCACCACCATTTTCAACATGAAAATTGTAAATATCATGGGGGAGGTGAAAGGATCATTCTCACCCTATGAAAATTGAAAAAAAAAAAATGTTTGTGTGGAGGAGATTAACTATCATCGTTCTCACCCTCAAATACCCCTATCAATCAAACCGATGGTGTGTGTGTGTGTGTGTGTGTGTGTGTGTATGTGTGTGTGTGTGTGTGTGTGTGTGTGTGTGTGTGTGTGTGTGTGTGTGAGAAGATTGGGTGGGGGTACTTCTATAAATAAGAAATGATTTGGTGATAAACAGAATAGTCGATTTCAAGAAGCTACACAGTCAACATAATTACTAATATTATACATAATGATTAATTCCGATGAAGGCTACATTTCAAATCTTTTAATGAAAAGGATGAGGATGAGCTCATGACCATGAGCGAGCAGAATCACCTTCATTAGAATTGAATAGTCCAGATAATACTTTTTTATTCAGTACACCAAAAAATTTTGATAGTGCTACAAATCGATAAATAAAATCAAAGCCGATCGTCGCTGTTCTCTTCGCGATGCTTAGGCAATATACAATGATAATCCCACTCTTCACCAGCTCCCAGCTCCGAGAAAGCGCAAAGAGGGTAAGCCAACAATAGCAGAGACAATTAAATCTCCTTTGGAGATTTCTAGGTTGCGAGACCAACAAAACCGCTCAGAGAAAAATTGTTTAAAAGTAGCCTCCACCACATGCACACCAACAGCATCCACCACCACATCACCAGCAACTATTACCTGCACATCATCAACCAACACCCCCTCCACACCAGCAGTCACCGGAGACATACCGAAATCAATGCAAAATAGTCTCTCAGTACCAACAACAACAAACATTCAAGAAGATAGTAATCACTCGACTAAGAAATCACTCATTACCAACCAACAACACAACCACGAAATTTTCGCACCTAACCAACTAACTCAACCATCTTCCAACAACGCATCAAACTCCGAATTTAACAAAAACAACATAAATAATGAAAAAATTACCGAAGATCTCTCTGATGAATCTTTAACAGATATTAGTACTGAGAACTCATCTCAGTCTTCTACATCCTATCTCAATAATTTTTCAAATCTCACAAACAAATCAAATAACACACAACTTAATGAATATACTACTAACACAATACTACTAAACAAAAAAACCCAACCACAATAATGGCAATGGATTTTCTAATCCTCCAATGGAATATACAAGGCTTTTGCAACAATAAGCATGCACTAAAACGTTTAATAGCTAAACATAAACCAGATATAATTACGTTACAAGAAACACATATTATAGAAAAAAACAAAAAATTCTTTAACATCAAAAACTATAAGTCATTTCACTTTAACAAACAATTTGAATATTCAAAAGCAGGTGTAGGCATACTTGTTAAAAATCATATACCAATAAGTTCCCATACCACCTCTAACACAAATTTACTACACCAAACAATTGAGATACCTGGCAGAAAACCTATTAAGATTACAAATGTGTATAGGGAACATGAAGTTCATATTAATTCCGACTTGTTAAATAGAATACATACCGTAAACGATAATTGCCATCATATTATAATGGGTGATATGAATGCACATAGTACACTATGGGGATCAAACGCTACAAACAGGACAGGTGAATTATTTGAAAACTTTGCCAATGATCGCGGACTCATCGTCTTAAATGATGGGTCACCAACTTTCTTCAGCACCCGAAACACTTTTTCTGCAATCGACGTCACTTTTGCTGCCCAAGATCTGGCACCTCTGCTTCACTGGGAGGTACTCCCAAACGCCGAAAGTAGAGACCATATACCAATCATTGTACGTACGCCCGAACAAAGTTTGAGTCCTAAGTTTATCCCTCGATTCAAGGAAGAACGTGCAAACTGGGAAGTCTTTAAGTACACAACAAAAGATCTTAGTTCACAATTACCAAGGACCAAAAACACTAACCAGGAAGCAGCGAAAATCAAAAAAAATTATAAGAACAGCTGCAGCAAAAGCAATACCAACAACGAAAAAAGGACAAATCCCGTATGGTTTACAAGGGAAATAGCAATTTTGGTAAGAGGAAAAAACACAGCTTGGAAAAAAGCCCGCAGATACCCCAACACAGAAAACTGTGTATCATACAGAAAAATTTGTGCCAAACTCAAACGAGAGTCAATTATTTCTAAACGAGCTTCATGGGATAACTTCATTAACACAATGAACCCGTCACTTGATATGAGAACCTTATGGAGTAGGATTAAATCTGTTCGCTCAGCAATCTCAGATAGACAGTTTCCTTACATGCTTTTAGAAGGACAAATGCAAAAAGACCCAGAAACAATTGCAAATACATTCGCAAAGAAGTGGCAAGCATATAGTTCAGATAGTTCTTATCGACCCAGTATTATCGAAAATAAAAAAAGCTTCAGTCTACAAGATCTTGTACCGCCTACAAACCATAGACCTTATAAATTTCTAACAGAACGTGTTACGCGTACTGAACTAGAAATGACTCTTAAGATAGCCAAAGGAACTAGCCCAGGCGAGGACAAAATCACCTACAAGATGGTGAAACTATGCGACGACAGCCTCAAAGACAGAGTTTGCTCTCTCTATAATGACATTATATCGACTGGTACTTTTCCACACGACTGGAAAAGAGCAAAACTTAAGCCGATTCCGAAAACATCGCGAAATCATCATGATTTCAATGAATATCACCCAATTTCCCTCCTTCCTATTCTCTCAAAAATTTTTGAAAACATTATTGCTAGACGAATTGGTTGGTTAATGGAAGAGAAGGCTAATCCAGGACAGCATGGTTTCAGACCTAAAAGAGGAGTTTCAACTCTCCTTCATCTTCTAGAGCACACACTTACTAGAAATTTATCGAAAACCAAACACAGCGTTATCATGTCATCCGATTTGGAAAAAGCATTTGATAGAGTTATGATGGTGCCAATTATTAAACAGCTTCATCAATGGGGCGTTCCTAAAGAAATACTTGCAGTGATCATGTCATTTATTAGTGGTAGAACTTTTCGAGTTAATGTTGACGACTATAACTCCTTAACCATGAAAATGGACAATGGAACACCACAAGGATCTCCACTCTCAGTTGTCCTATATAACGCATATATTGACTCGCTAATCGTGAAACTCTCCCAGCCGCTTCAGAATCTCGACTTTATTGGAGTATATGCTGACAATATTTACATTGTTGCTTCTGGAGAACCTACCCAGGTAAAAGATACTTTGGAAAAAGCTGATTTAGCAATGTTTAATTGGGCTAAAAAAGTTGGTGCGATTATTTCTCCATCAAAAATTGAAGCGTTGCATCTATGCCGAAAAAAAAATGCACCACTATCCCACTTGTTTTACGGGAAACAACCATTCCTCTTAAAAGAGAAACAAAAATACTAGGAGTAACTTTTTCTGGAAACCTAAAATGGGACACACATGCAAAGAATGTAATTAACCAGCTAAAACGACGGAACAATGCCTTAAAAATGATCTGTTCAAAGCGAAAAGGTCCACATCTTGAAACTGCATTGCAAATTGCAAAAACCCTAGTCTTTGGTACCCTCCAACACGGTGTAACTATTTTTATGTGGACCACGTTAAAAAATATTAGCAATATTAACTCAGCCATCAACGAATGTTTGCGAACAGCCTCTGGAGCCTTAAAAGCAGGCTATGAATCTTTTGAACACTTTGGAAAAAAAAGGGTAATTAACCTTATCAGCAAAACACTTACAGATCCAGTCCATCCCCTCTTCAAGGCTGCCGAAGAAGCGATTAATGCTACAAAACTTATTAAGAAACATTCTAAATCAGCCCTTATAAAAATGATATCTATAGTTCCCAATCTTAGCTCTTTTTCATTCAATAATACGCAGACATTAGGAGGCACTCTACCACCTTGGAAAAGACATATACTTCCCATTAACACTAATCTTGCTAAGTACAAAAAGGAAAATACTACTGACGACATATTTAGAATGCTTCACCAAGAAATGATCTCTGCCTATAACGCTGATAGAATCTTCTACACAGACGGTTCGTACAAAGAAGACAATTGGTGTTCATACGCAGTCATTCAGTTACAACCAAATTCTGAAACATCTATCATTCACCAAGCTCTTTTACCGGAATCTGCAAACAGCTACATTGCAGAGTTAACAGCAATTTATAAAGGCATATCTGTGGCCCAAAAATACTCTAACCGATCGCTCATTCTAACCGATAATCTTGGTATCCTCATGGGTCTTAAAAATGAGACAAATAAATGCCCTTCTCTGGAGCTTATAAGAAGATGTTTATTCGCCAATAAAAATATTATTCTTATATGGAAACCTGGACATTCCGGAATCAAAGGAAATGAGGCAGCAGACCTTGCAGCAAGAACTGCTATAAACTATCCACTCATTGTAGAGTATCCCAAATTGTATAAGCTCCTACGCAGAACTTTGATTCAAGATCATAAGAAAGAGCTCATCGAAAGTTGGCAAAACTCTGACACTTTTCTAAAAAAACATCAACCTACTTACGCGCGTATACCATACAATCGGTCTCTTAACAGAGAAGATTGCATAAAACTCTTCCGAATAAGAGTTGGAAAAGCTCTTTTTAACACTCAACATTACTATAATGCTGGAGATCCTGAGCAATGTTCGAATTGTGGAACGATACTCTCTGTTTGGCATATCCTTGTCGAATGTCCTATATCTCGCCAAATGGAAGTATTATCAGACAACGTAACCAAAAAACTTGCCGAAATCTTGAATCCATCAGAAGTACGATCCATTCAGTACATAAAAGATGCCACATCCGCTCACCAAAAATTTGATGAAATATAAATTTTTTTTTTCACTTCTCAATTAAACATAATTTGCTCTGCTAATTTATTTTCTTTTTACAATTTTGTTTAACTTAAAGTTACCTTAAATATAGAATTTTATAATTAAATATAAATATGTATAGTTAAGAGACGGCATCATATGGTCTGGCTACCCTGATGCCTTTCTAAAAATAATTTATGAATTAAGTTTGTAAATTATTTCAATAAATAAATAAATAAATAAAACTATTGTCAGAGTCGAATCGTGATACGGCCTATGGACCATATTTTGATGCAAACACTCAATCTGTAAAAATAGGAAAGTGTAGCTTTAAAATGAGTGATAAGAATATTATCATTGATGATGAAATTTTTACTCGAACTCCGGGTCTCATTGAATTGGTGTTAAAGAAAAATCCTTGTAAGCAAAAATATACTGAGGATGACTAAGAACAATATTCGAAAATCCTCCAAAAAACTAATGCATACAGAATGAATCATGATAGTTCTTCTCGAATCAAGAGTAACAGAGGTGTGAAATACACACAAATAATAAAGGCTATTGTCGCTGGACTTAAAAATGATAATGCAAAAATAGGAACATCCTATTCTAGTATTACTGAAATGAAATACACAAACAAAGATATTGAATATGTATACTGGAATGATCCAAATGAAGTTGTGGATAGACTACGACTTTAGATAGCATCTAAAAATGCTGGTAACGATAACCATCAGAATGAAATCAAGCATTATAAACCACATAAATTCTTCTTTAATGGAAGTTTTATCCACTTTTAATAAGGAAATTCATAAGCTAAGAAACCACATAGACTCTACGATAAAGGAAACAATAAAAACGAGAAAACACAGCATCACAATTAATTTCTCAAAAAAATTTTAAAGACTCCATAGACGAAAAGCATATTGACAAGAAAATAAAAAATAAAATTGAATATTTAATGAAGATGATGATTCCTAATGTACCCTATACACCCATAGATTAAAATAAAAATCACAATTACAAATGCTATGATTAAGAATATTAAATAGTTTTCAAAGTTTTATTGTTGTATGTGTTACAAATATTTTTCATTTTACGTTAATTCCTCTTACAAAAAGTAAAAAATTGTTAGTGAGCATTCAACACTTTAACCAGCAACAACTAAAAATGGGCTCAAAAGTCATAATTAAAAACATTTTTGATTTTTTAAAAACTCACCGCAAGAATGTATTGGATGAGCATTATGAAGAGATCTTAACTTGCATTTCCCTGCTTAAAAGATTCGATAATATACATTACACTGAAACTATTCACGGACATCATTACTCCAATTGCTGTCATGATTCATTCTGTATGCATTAGTTTTTTGGAGGATTTTCGAATATTGTTCTAAGTCATCCTTAGTATATTTTTGCTTACAAGGATTTTTCTTTAACACCAATTCAATGAGACCCGGAGTTCGAGCAAAAATTTCATCATCAATGATAATATTCTTATCACTCATTTTAAAGCTACACTTTCCTATTTTTACAGATTGAGTGTTTGCATCAAAATATGATCCATAGGCCGTATCACGATTCGACTCTGACAATAGTTTTTGTTGATTGAAAGACGATGATTTATTAGGACTATCAACATTTTTTGGTGTACTGAATAAAAAAGTATTATCTGGACTATTCAATTCTAATGAAGGTGATTCTGCTCGCTCATGGTCGTCCTCATCCTTTTCATTAAAAGATTTGAAATGTAGCTTACGACGTTTCGGTGTTTTAATATTATCCTCTTGTTGTGATTCTTCTTTTTTAATATTTTGAACCAATTTTTTCAACGGCTCAACGATGGGTTTGAAAGTGTTTTCCAACTCAGTTTCTCGCATCATTTTACCAGTTTTTAGTTGAAAATATTTATTTTTTAGCACATTTCGTGTTTTTATTAGATCATTTAACACACTTTCATCCATTTTTTATAGTTCAAAATATGAGACAGTATTTAAATATTTATTTTATTATGATTTTTATAGTATTGCAATTTTGTGAAAACTGTTTTTATATCGACCTTCTTCAATGGTGCTTTCCGTGCCTATAACCAGAAAACCGAAATTATCAGCCCAACACTGAGAACATAATTCTTTAAACTGATTAAATGCCATATCAGAGTTTATATGATCTTTGTAAACATGCATCAAATTCAATTCATCTTGTTTGAAAAGAATAATAAAATTAGCATTGTCTCTAATTAAATGTTTTGGTATATGGGTATAGGACTGACATAAGTAAAAACTCTCAACTCCATTATGACGACCCATGCAAAAATAATCTCTTATGTTATTTTGTTTCTGGCATGCAACATCATCGAATATAAATATTGAATTATTTTTCGCGTCTGATGGGGGCATAATCTCGGAATTATTTGAGAATTCTTTGTATTCCATTTCTTTCACGGATGTAATCAGCTTTTTGAGATATATATATTTTGGTTGATGTAAGGATTTAGAATAAATATAAATATTTTCAAACTATAATCCATTCGGGTCGAGAAGAATACTAAGCATAACATTTGTTTTTCCACAGTTTGATGGTCCAACGATAATTCCTCGAATACTGTTTGGGAATAATGAACCATGTTTTTTTTTATTTTGACTTTGGAATCAAAGTTTTTTACTTTAATAACTTCTGACTGCTTTACGAAGCGCATAATGCCGACTGATAGCTTTTACAATAAAACATAGCATTTGTATATGATTATACTCATATGTGTTTCAACCTCCAAGTAGGCAGGTACAAAAATTATAATATGATTGAGCATAACGTTCGAAATCATACTCATAATAAAAGAAAATCAATTGTAGGAAAGGGGCTTTTGAATACGGTTATAGACAAATTACCATTTGAGCTACATCTTCCTTCATATAATTATTGTGGCCCCGGAACTAAATTGGAAAAACGATTACGTAGAGGAGATAAGGGGATTAATCAACTGGATGAGGCTTGTCGTTTGCATGATATTGCATATTCTAAGAGTAGCTCTGTCTCAGATCGACACGTTGCTGATAAAATTCTAACTAGGCAAGCGTGGAAACGATTTAAAGCAAACGACTCTTCAACGTCTGAAAAGTTAAGCAGCCTTTTGGTCACCAACATGATGAAGGCGAAAACAAAGTTCGGTATGGGTAATAAAGAGAATAAAAAAAAACTACCCGAGCTAGTAAACAAACGAAGCAGCCTTGTAAGAAAAATATTTTTAAAAAGGCCATAACTGAAGCAAGAAATGCTATTAAAAGCAATATTAATTGTTGTGATACAACATCTATGGCAAATATTGCTCTGAAAGCTGCAAAAAATGTTTTTAAAATTAAAAAAAAACTAAATATACAAACTCCAAGAATAATCCCACTTCCAAAGAGAGGTGGTTTTCTTCCATTTCTAGCTGGTTTATCAGCTGTTGGATCTTTAACAGGTGGAGTTGCCGGAGTTGCAAAAGCACTCAATGACGTTCATGTTGCTAAAAGAGCTTTTGAAGAAAACAAACGACATAATAAGGCTATGGAGGCAGTCGCTATTCAAGGGAAGGGGTAATACTTGAAACCATATAAAAATGGTCTTGGTTTATTTCTAAACACACCTAATACAAAAAACTGATTGATTTGCTGCCTAAGAGACCCTTAAATAACCATGATATTCTACGGTTTGGAAAAAAACATCTCAAGCACTTTAGAGGAGTTTTTATGCGAGACTCATTACCTAAAACCTCTACGGATCAAGAGTGTGGCGTTATAAATTTGGATAGTGAAGCTGGTATGGGTACTCATTGGGTAGCATATATTAGAAATAAAAAATATAATATTATAAAGTATTTTGATAGTTTTGGTAATTTAAGACCACCAACTGAAGTAATAGACTATCTTGGTAATCAAATAAATTATAATTATATTCGAGAACAAGATTTTGATACATTTATATGTGGACATTTATGCTTAAGATTTTTATTAGACCAATGTTGAAATGTTTTCAAAAGTTTAAATAAAAAATGAATAAAACCAAGTGAACACATCAAAACTGTCTCATTTGTCCTTTAACCAGGATGTCGCTAACATTAACATTAAGTGGGAATGAATCAAGTCTCAATGCAGAATATTTTCCACCAATTGTACTGAAATCTAATTATGTTTGCAGGCTTACAGATTTTCAAACATATAACTCTATACCAAATGTAGATGAGTTTAATAATTTGATACATGTGGGCGATAATGTTATCTCGCTTCCTATTGGTTCATATGAGATAGAAGATATAAATAATTTAATACAAACAAAACTTAATGATATTAACAAAAAAAAAAAATTTTAAAAAGTGAATTTAAAATCAAGGCCAATATAAACACTCTAAAATGTGATATTTTCAGCTCGGAAGATATTGACTTCTCTAAACCGAATTCAATTGGATCTCTTTTAGGATTTAGTAAGAAGCTGCTGAAGGCAAATAGGCAATATGAATCAGATCTCTTCGTCGATATAAATAGAGTTAATGCCATACGCATTGAATGTAATATTATAGATGGAACGTATATTAACAATCCAACTGCGCATATTTTACATGAATTTGCTGTTAAAGTAAGTCCAGGCTATAAAATCATAGAAGTTCCGAAAAATGTCATTTATTTACCCGTGAACGTCAGACGAATAACATCGTTGTGTTTAAAGTTCATAGATCAAGACGGAAAAGTTATAAATTTTAGAGGAGAGACATTAACGGCTCGATTACATTTACAACCGCAGCCATGATTGTATATGAAAATATAATTAGCACAATCCTATATAAAAACACCGTCGAAAATAATTCATTACTCAATCAAGCTTCGAACTCAGCCGCGGTAACACATAATCTTACAAAGCATAATCAGGATTTTTTACTCTCATTGGGGTATATCATAAAATATTGAAAATCAAAAACAAAATATAACAATATGTTGAACATTTTCCAAGAGCCCGAAATCTATGAAAGTGTTTCTAAATATGAATATCATACTTAATCACCATATCAAAACAATTTTGAAAAAAATGACATCGTTCAGATTTGCATACAACACCAAAATCTTAATGTTCTTCCTTCGGAAAGTTTTCTATATGTTGAAGGATCACTATCGAAGACAGATGGAAAAGAAATAGTCAGCACAAGACTTGTAAACAATGCAATGGCTTTTCTCTTCGACGAAATACGTTATGAGCTGAATGGAAAGGAAATTGATTACAATCGAAATGTGGGGATTACAACAACAATCAAAAACTATTTATCGTTGACAAAAAATGAGAGTGATATGCTTTTAAATGCTTCCTGATTCAGATATTTATTTGAAACCATTATATTTTAACTACTGCATTCCATTGAATAAGCTTTTGGGTTTTGCTGAAGATTATAAAAAAATTATTCCCAATGCTCGTCATGATCTAATTCTCACTCGTTCTAGGATGGATGAAAATGCTATAATCTCCCCAACTGATGAAAATGTACAAGTAAAACTACATAAGGTACAGTGGAGAGTACCACACGTGACTTTATCAGATTCGATGAAATTAAATCTATATAAATCTATAAATGCAAATAGTTTTATGAAAATTGCTTTCCGAAACTGGGGTCTCTATGAGTATCCCATGTTATCAAGCTCTGACCATCACATCTGGAACGTTAAAACAACAACGCAAATAGAAAAACCTCGATACATTGTATTTGCACTACAAACTGCAAAAAATAAAAAAATATCTGCTGATCCTACAACGTTTGACCATTGTGATTTAACAGACTTAAAAGTGTATTTAAACTCTGATGTATATCCTCATGAAGATCTTAATATTTCTGTCGAGAGAAATAGATATAGCTTGTTCTACAAAATGTATAAGGATTTTCAAAGAACTTACTACAATAAAACCAACACTGAACCTTTGCTTTCTTGGGATCTATTTAAATCTCGTGCTCCAATTTTTGTTATAGACTGCAGACATCAAAATGAGACTTTGAAAACAGGACCTATCGATATACGCTTGGAGATGAGAACATCAAAAAACATTCCTGCAAATACTTCAGCTTATTGCCTCATGCTTCATGATCGGATTATTGAATACAATCCACTTGACCAAGTTGTTAACAGAATTTTCTAAGGATTATTATTATTTTTTTTTTTATTTTTCAATGTAAACCTAAAAATAAAACCAGAAAATATATAAATAAAATACAATATTATTAAAAAAAAAAAAAAAAAAAAAAAAAAAGAAGCATGTGTTATTATATAAGATTTGCTCATTCCATTTAATTTACATCACCACTTCAAAATAATATAGGAATATCATAACATTTATATGTTTATTCATTAGCTATTAAGGGTAGGAAAGTAGTCATATACAGGATACTCGTATGATCCTAAATGTCGTATTACACATTGCAAAAGGTTTCTTTGGGGTGAAAAGTAACTAATTAAAAGAAGTATTGAGGTAATAATGTATGCTTATATCATATTGATTGCTAATAGTAGAACAATAGAGTTTTCCCCCCCGCATTCATTCATGCAGTTAACCTTATCATAAATTTGTATTGTTGACACTTGGGATATCATCGGTGTACCTAAATAAGGAAGCAGTTGGATAAATTTATGTATTGCGATCATCATGAATGCATATTTTAATTGTCGGCATGTATTCCGCAATAAAAATAACCCTTGGACCATTTTTCAGGATTTTAATGATAAGGGACAGGGTTTAGTAATATGATTGACATGATGCTAGCAAAGCAATAGATAAAGGAGGTATAGTCCTATTAGACGAATGAATGATATGATGGTAGTGAGGTATTAGGCTTTTGTTACACTAATTATCACCTCAATCCAGGAAAAATCCTAAAGCATCAGATAGAGGGGTCAAGTTCTATTAACCGATGATTGACATGATGCTATCGATGCATCAGGGTTTTGATATAGCAATGTAAATATCATAATCGTAAATTTTAATTGTTGACATCCATCCTTACAGAAATATAATGTTGATCCTATTTGATTTTTATTTCTGATGACTTTTAACATCCTTTAAATTTATTGAAAGTGTGCTACGAAAATCAGAGGGTCTCTGAAAATGTGCGGATTGTAATGCTCTGCATACGAATACTTATGTTTGTATGTGTATTCATCAGTTTAAAGTAAACAAGCAAGCAAGATGACTCACCAGGACTTTAAAATCAGACAAGAGATGGAAGAGTGGCTATCGAAATATGGCTGCCAATGCTGGGAGTTCCAGGAGCTTCAGGATGCCGCTTGGGAGGAGGTTGGTAGTGTGGATACTACCAACATTCACAGCCTTGTGACAGTGGCCCACCTGCTGCATTCATTGCACATGAAAGCATTGAAAGGGGGGTTTGATGTAAGCCCCCTGTAGCTCACTTAGGGAGTTAATTAGCCTAATGCTAAGAAGCAGAATAATTAACTCAACATTAGGTGAATGTTCTGTTAGAAGATCTGTTAGCAGAGGAACACCGCAAGGTGGAGTCCTATCGCCAATCTTATGGAACATCGTAATTAATGACCTACTAGTCAATCTAGAAGCGGATGGCTTCAAAGTTATTGCATATGCTGATGACGTTGCCATTGCAATATCGGGAAAGCATCTTCAAATCATAACAGAATTAATGCAAACCGCTCTCAACAAACTACTTGAATGGACAGACAAATGTGGACTAGGTGTAAACCCCCACAAAACTGAACTTGTCCTCTTTACAAGGAAATATAAAATTCCGAACATAGACCCTCCATCAATAAATGGTATTCCACTTAACTTCTCAGATCAAGCTAAATATCTGGGTCTGATCTTAGACAAAAAGTTGAGCTGGAAACCAAACATACAAGAAAGAATTAGAAAAGCCACAGTGGCACTTTTCTCCTGTAAAAAAGCTATTGGAAACAAATGGGGCTTGTCGCCACATATCACCCACTGGCTATACACAGCGGTCATCAGACCGATACTCACTTATGGGGTGGCAGTATGGTGGACTGCTTTAGATAAAATAACTTATCGTGATAAGCTAAGCAAAGTACAGAGATCGGCTTGCTTGTGTATCAGCGGAGCTCTCCGTTCGACACCTTCCGCTGCGTTAGACATACTGCTTAACATCACACCCCTCGATATATACACTAAACAAGTGGCGGCGAACACAGCTATTCGTCTCAGAGCCATTTCTCAATGGTCCAATAACTCTATTGGACACACTATCATTCTGAACAAATTCGAATCAATCCCTAAACACTCCGACTACACTATCCCTCAGCCGGTTTTTGGCAAAAATTTTCAAATTACAATTCCAACAAGGTCCACTTGGGAAGATAATGAATTCTTGAGAGATGAAGCAATTCACTTCTACACGGACGGCTCAAAAACCGAAGAGGGGGTAGGTGGTGGCGTGTACTCAGAACGACTAAACATTAGTCTCTCCTTCCGTCTCCCCGATCATTGTAGCGTGTTCCAAGCGGAAATCCTGGCGATAAAAGAAGTTTTATCTTGGCTCAAAGAAAACGTAATATCTACTTTGAATATCCGTATCTTCTCAGATAGCCAAGCTGCCCTTAAATCATTAGGATCTGTTTCTACAAACTCCGTAACTGCCCGAAACTGTCGATCGTCTCTAATGGAGATGGCAGAACAGTTCAACATTCACCTTTTCTGGGTGCCGGGCCACAGAGATATTCCAGGAAACTGTAAAGCCGATGAACTCGCCAGGATAGGAACTAGTACACCAATATCACCTTGCAAGATGAATATTGGAATACCGATCGCTACATGTAAATTTATGCTTAAGCAAGATTCTATGATGATGACAAACAGCAGATGGACAGGTATCAGTACTTGTCTGGCGACAAAACAGATCTGGCCAACACTGGATCCGAAGCGATCGAGATGTTTGTTATCTCTGAGCAGATTGCATATTAGCTCTACAATTGGTGTCATTACTGGACACTGCCTCATAGGTAAACACGCCAATAGACTTGGTGTCTTTTCAAATGATTTCTGCAGAAGCTGCATCGACGAGGAGGAGGAAGAAACTATCCTACACCTTCTTTGCTCATGCCCTGCTCTTTCTCAAAGACGCAAAACACACTTAGGAAATTTTTTCTTCAGTGATCCCAGTGACTTAAATAAAATCGACATTCAGAGTCTCCATCGCTTTATTAAAAGCTCCAACTGGTTTAATTAACGAGGATTACCTCGCATTCTTTATGTGGTATCACAATGGGCCTATTCTGGCCTAAGTGTGTCAGCAGTTTTCCTGACAGCCACCTTAACCTAACCTAACCTAAGCCCCCTACCAGCTATAATACCTTTTTTACTTAATATAAAACTAATCTAATTAGAAAATAAAAAAAAATAAAAAATTACCATGCCTTTTTTTTTACTTAACTATTCTTTTCACTCTTCGCTCAAATGGACTACCTTTCTGAAAACTTAACTCTTAAACATCATGTTCTGTTCATGATTTTGTTCAGTTTCCTTTGGTGATTTTTGCGTTCCGAACGTGAATTTTACGTTTTTGCGTTTTAACGCGAACGAGAATTTTACGTTTTTACGTTTTAACGCGAACGAGAATTTTACGTTTTTACGTTTTAACGTGAACGAGAATTTTACGTTTTTGTGTTTTAACGTGAACGTGAATTTTACGTTTTTACGTTTTAACGCGAACGAGAATTTTACGTTTTTACGTTTTAACATGAACGTGAATTTTACGTTCTAACGCGAATTTTACGTTTTTGCGTTTTAACGTGAACGCGAATTTTACGTTTTAACGTGAATTTTACGTTTTTGCGTTTTAACGTGAACGTGAATTTTACGTTTTTGCGTTCTAACGTGAACGCGAATTTTACGTTTTAACGTGAATTTGTTCTGATGACAAAAGATTTATATGTAGCAATAATGTAAATACACTAGCTTGGGGTCATTTTCGAATAGAACTTGAAAATGACATATAAAACTGATCTTAATAAAAATAAATATTAAAAAAAAAAAAAAAAAACAAATATATCTTTTAATCAAAACTCTTCTGAAATTCTCTTGCATTGTATATAATTCTAACCAGCACAACCAATAGAGGTAAGTATTTTGGAATGCTAGTTCTTATTTGATCTTGAGCATATGGACATCCTATTAAGAATATGTTTATCCAATGCACACATCAATTTTATATTGCATGCAGTGCAGGTGCTAATGTTGTGCTATTCAAAAAATCCAACTATGAAAGTATATCCCACAACCAATTTATCACTGAAAATCCAATCCCACAACTAATGTTGAAATGAAAAAAATACATATGGTGTTAGAAATCCAACCACTGATAATTATTCCCAACCGATGGTTGATACCGGTGATACCACGTTTTTGCATTCTAACGTTTGCTAAGCATGGCCTAGAACCCAAAAATAATACCGGTATTTAGCATAGCATAGATCAGAACCCATACCGGTATAGCTGTCAGAATCCATACCGGTATAGCATAAATCAGAACTCATACCGGTATAGCATAGGTCAGAATCCATACCGGTATAGCATAGATCAGAACCCATACCGGTGATACCGGTGATACCGGTGTCCCCGTACCCTCTAGTTTGTACTACTGGCCTGAGAAATCGATTCCTGTAAAAGTGAAAGGGGGAGATAGTACATCTTCCAGAAGGCAAAGCCGCCATTATTTGCTTACTTAATACCTTTTGAACAATACTGCAGGTTTTGCAATGGCGAATACATTTATTACAATACAATACATTTTATGAGAATTTTAAGTGTTGGAATCCAATAATTTTGTCGCACAAGCCGAAGCATTAAGGAATTGCCACCATGCAAGGAAATTTCATGAATGAATTGCGTGAGGTGGACAGAAAATCTAGAGTAATAGGGCAGAATAAGAGGATATCGTTCATTATAAGAATTATTAGACTGAGATAAGCGGCCATTTACTCTCAAGAGATGATTTGAGTCTAATAATGAGTTAAAAGAAATTATAGAACTTTTGGAAATAATGGGTTTTCTTTCCGTGAGAAGAGAATATTCTTTGGGATAATGGGATTTTTGAGACAAAAGTACGTGACGGTTTTTTACAAAATCTATTTCTCGTGGCTTTATCTAATGTGAATTGTATTGATGATTTTCCCTTCTCGAAAGTTTAAAATAAAAACAAAAAATATAGCATATAACACAAGGTAAGGATGAAAAACGATCAAAAATATCTCCGGAAGCATGCTGAACTAATAAGGAAACAACTGCCTTTTGTTCGAGATCTTCGACACATGGGGCAGCTGCAAGTATTGCAGGCCACTGAGAGATTGGTTGACAAAACCATGATTGACCTTTCCACCAGAACGTATTGAGCCTTAACTCTGAAGACATTAAACTACGAGTTGCTAAATCTGCGGGATTTTCAGCTAACCTTACATGCCTCCAAGGGACGTTACCTACCAGTGGCGTGGCGTCCATATAACAGGATTCCTTACGTCTTCCCCTTTGAAATTTCCTTCGAACAGCACCAAATTTAAATATAAATGCAGACTATTATTTCCCGTCATTTTAAGATCTTGATCTTAAAGATCCGACCAGTAAAACTCAAGTTATAGAATTTAAGTGAAACCATATCACTTTTTTCGGAAACATTTTATTTAAAGAAATTCAACTAAAAGTTCAAATGATTCTTCTTTTCATTTCTCTCATAGGTATTCATTGTCGTTTTGAATTGGAATTTTAAATTGGACCGAACTTACTCGTTGTAATATTATGTATGAATCACATAGTAATTTTTGTATAAATTTCGAACGTTTCGTTTTCGTATTTCATAAAAATATGTATGTTCAAAAAAATACAACCCAGTAAGTGCAACAACCTCGGTTATTGCAACTGCCCCAATTTCTATTAGTTGCATAAATCGAGTTTGTACTGTATTAATATTTTGAGATATTATTCATATCTTGTAGAAGCTCAAATAACCATCTACACTGAGAATTTCTACTTCAATAACTTAATGTAGAAAAAAGGCGTACTTTCCTGTTTTAAGAACAGTGAGATAAGGTTCTTTAGTTTGCGGGTGTTTAACTTTTGCTTCGTCTTCCCTTTTCAAATTATTCACGCCACGCCACTGTTACCTACATTATCCAAAATTTTGCTAGTGCGATTAGCGATAAGGATTTTCTATGCGCATGGCGGCTTCTGAAGCCAAGCCAATGCGATAGACGAGCCTGTTCAAAGAAAAGTATAATTGGAGTGAACTGGAAAATTTGGAACACAAAACTTAATCAATTTGGAAAGAAGAAGTGCCCCCACAACTCAAGGCGTGGTAATGACACAGTTTTGATGGGAGCTACTTTTGATTTTGCACAGAGCAAGTGGGAAGTGAAAGTTCTGTCAGCGTGACAGTCACGTATATATAACGCAGGGGCATATGCCTTTTCGGACGAGTCACAGAATCATGAAATTGGACTTCTGACAACGGAGAATATTATACCAAACGAGGTATTTCAATAGATTGGATGTCAGGTAATGATTCTACAAAAGTTTTCCATATAGTAAGAGTGTCAGATTTAATTGAACTCGTTGCATCAACATTTTTTCAACTATCACAACGGGAACCAACCAACCAGCGGGATCAAAAACTCGAGCAATTTGGGAAAAAACTTCTCTTTTAGTGGGACTTAGGGGTAAAAGGATTTGTTGAGTAGAGAAATAAAAATTATCACCCTTTGCATTCCAACGTATGCCTAAGGCCTTCGTAGTGCTATCTGTAAACAGCTTCAAAATATTCTCATTTAAAATATGTTCTCGAGGCAAGTGATCGAGTAAACAAGAAGTATTAGAGGTCCACTTACGTAGTGGAAACCCTGTTGAATCTAGGAGTTTAAAAAGCTCCGATTGAGCTCTTTGTGCAGAATGAGCGCCAGGCAAAACGTCGTCGACGTAAATCTCAGATTGAAGAATTTTTGAAGCAATTGGGAACTCAGTTTTTCCTCCTTTTGCTAATTCGAGAAGAGTACAGATTGCCAAACCAGGGGCACAAATAACTCCAAAAGTGAAGGTTAGAAGTTCAAAATCTTCAACTTCTAAGTGGGGAGAGGTACGAAAAAGGATTCTTTGAAAAGGAGTTTCTCGTGGATCGATCAAAATTTGGCGGTACATTTTCTCTATGTCCACATTAAATACAAACATATAAAGTGTCCAGGAGGATAGATCTTGCTGTAAAATGGGCCCAGGGTAAAGTAAATCATTGAGACTGACACCGTTTGACGAGAAATCGGAAGCGTTAAAAACACTCATACTTTTCTACTGGAGCTACTTTTTTCATATGATCTTCCTTTGAAAGGATAGCAGTAGAAGGCAGCTCTTCTATCTCCCAAAACTTTCGAATCTGACTATCCAAATTGCTGGAAGTGCTTTCGGATATTACAGGAGTATTAAATGACTGAAAGGAATCCGGGATCGGTCCGGACAATATCCACCCAAAAATGTAATTTTGTTCCAACAAAGAATTAGAAATTACTTTAAGACCATTGCGGATAATAGATGGCTAGAGGTTGGCGTCGATCAAAAGATATACTTGTGAGGATTTCTTAAATGAGGGATCAGCCAACTTCAGACCAACAAAGAGGTTAGGATTTATTACAGAAAAGGATGAACTTGGTGAATTGTTTGTGAGGGTCTTAAGTACGATGGCTTGGACAGAATGTGTCATTTGATGAGTTTCAAAAGAAGTGAGTGAAAACGAGCATAGCTTCCTTGAAGTGATTGTAAGATTTCCCCCTATACCAGAGACAGAAGTATTGCTCTCAACGAATGGTAGATTTAAACATTTTTGTATTGTTTCAGAAATGAAGGATATTTCAGAACCGGGGTCGATAAGTGCCCTTACAATGTGTTCTGGCTCCGTTCCTACTATACCAACTAGAGCAGTAGCTCTAATTCTCTCCTTTGAGAGGTTACCATATAATTTTGGTGAGAAGTTTGAGGAACAAATGATGGTGAAGCAGCAGCAGCAGATACTTGCGAATCATTTACAACTTGAGTTGAGGAGTGGACTGTATTTTTGAAGCGTTTCCAATGCTGTTGGGTTTACTTTGAATAGCAGAATTTGTGGCGCGATACGAAAGTGTATGGTGACATTTCTTGCAATAGCTACAAGAGTACTTGCTAGAGCAAGAGGATTTTCATGACTGGTGCCTAAACAATTATTGCACATTTTGTGACGACGTACAGCTTCCATTCGAGATGGTACAGGCATTGCCAAGAACATTGGACACTCAAATATAGAATGATCTGCTAAGCAGATTTTACACTTAGTTCCTCCCGACTTTGCAAGAAACGTATTGACAGTATGAGGCTTTTGAGAGAAGGATTTTCGTTGGACTGGAGTACAGTTTGTTAGTTTTGAGGAAGTAGTGTCTGACATGGATTCGAGTGTTTGAAAGCGAGAACTAAGGCATTTGTCTAACTGTGTCCATGTCGGAACTTTGGTGGGATCTTCTAAAGATTGTTCCCAAAGGGAAAGTTTGTTTTTGGGTAGTTTATTGGAACACGCAAAAACAAGGATGGGATCCCAATTTTCAGTACTAACATGATGAACTTTGAGGGCAGTTAAGGAGTCATTGATTTTACATTGAAGAGTTCGAATGGATTTCGCAAATTCTTCCAGTGCCATAGGCAAATTAAAGAGATTTCTTACTTGATTATTGACAAGGATGATCCCAAGCAAGATCAAAGCTAGCATTAGTCAAGGGAAATTGACAGACCGTCCTCGACGCATCACCCCTTCTTTTACAACGCAAATGAAACAGTTTTTCGACTTCCCCTAGCTTCGAATGTTTGATGTACACAGCATCAAACATATGAAGTAAAGCTGCCCAAGAAAGGTAATCACCATGAAAAATATTGGTATCACATGGTGGCAGTTTAATGCAATGGGACAATAAAGAGTTTTGAGGCGACTTGATTGGTTTTGAAGTTAAAAAAAAATAGAGCCAAACAGCTTACGTAGGTCTCATTGCTATTCTTAGAATGCAGTAATTTTTACAAGTAAGTCAGCAGCAAAAACCAAGTCTTCCAAAATGTACATGATTCCCACAAGTAATTGAAATACAAAATTAGTGAAGTAAGAGCGGAAAGATAAAGAAGTGAATACACAAATGAGTACCAGATGCAATCAAAGGTATGCAAAAAAAAAAACAACTTTTAAGATTTCGCAGCAAAAGACTCACAATTTCGAGAAAAAAAAGCAGCGATGTTGTAAAGTTTTTAAGTGAGTTAAGTCATTTAAAAACTTGTAAAATCCAAAAAAAAAATCTTTGAAATATTTCAAACCAAAATCCTAATCAGAGAGGCAATTGATGACGAAAAAGTTTTCAAACTTTTTCCAAAAAGCAAAAAAAAAGAAAATCTCCACGATTCAAAAATGGAATCTTAATGGGAGAGACAATTGAAAACGAGAAAGTTTTCAATTGGGTTTGAAAAACTTAAACTTTTTCCCAAAAAAAAGTCAATTGAAAATGAGAAAGTTTTCAAACTTTTTCCAAAAAGCGAACAAAGAATCTTTAAGATTTAAAAATGGAATCTTAATGAGAGAGACAATTTAAAAGGAGAAAGTTTTCAATTGGGTTGAAAAAAGTTGGAAAAACTTAAACTTATTCTCAAAAACCAGAATAAAAAACCATAAAGATTCAAAGCCAGGAGTATTAATAAAAGAGTCAGTTGAAAAAGAGAAAGTTTTCAAACTTTTTTCAAAAAGCGAACAAAAAAATCTTTAGGATTCAAAAATGAAACCTTAATGAGAGAGACAATTGAAAACGAGAAAGTTTTCAATTGGGTGGGAAAAAGTTGGAAAAACCAAAACATTTTCCCAAAAACCAGAAGAAAAATTTAAAGATTCAAAGACCGGAATCTAATAAGAGAGGCGATTGAAAGCGAGAATGTTTTCAATTAGGTTTGAAAAAAGTTGGAAAAACCAAAGCCTTTTCCCAAAGACCAGAATAAAAACTTAAAGATTCAAAGACCGGAATCTAATAAGGGAGGCGATTGAAAACGAGAATGTTTTCAATTGGGTTTGAAAAAAGTTGGAAAAACCAAAGCCTTTTCCCAAAAACCAGAATAAAAACTTAAAAATTCAAAGACGGGAATCTAATAAGAGAGGCGATTGAGTTTTTCCAAAAGGTAGAAAAAACTTTTAAGATTCAAAAATGGTATCTTACTGAATTGAAAACAAAAACTTTTCAACTTTTCAACTGAGCTTGGAGAAGTTAACACTAAGTTTCTTGTATATAGGCAAAGACAATTTTATGAGAAGATAACTTGAAACCGTGAGTATAGGATTTTAATAAGAAGTTCCTGAACAAAATTTTAAATTGCGTTAATAATACCTGAGGTATATACCTACACAGGTTCAAACATTTTCCAAATTTGATTAGGGATTCAATCAAAGCTATGAAGAAATTGAATAAAAGTGGTATGTATTATTATGATACAAACGTATAAATTCTTTCATAAAATTCTTTGTTAAATTAAAAAAAAAATTTGATCGAAAAAAACTTTTTTAAAACCGAGAAAATTAATTGTTTTCAAATTAACTGATTTAAGAAATAATTCAAGAAAAAATACAACCATTTTTTCCTTAAAGAAACGGTACAGAATCATACTATGCTAACGGTAAAGGAAAAGGCAAAATTTACCAACTACTGCGTAATTTGGAAGCACGAGCAGTCAAATTACTTCAAAAAACGATTAAACTTAAGGATTCTTAGCCGAATCTTAAAAAAAAAAATTGCAATAACTTATTGCAACGTATAATGCACCAAAAAATATCAATGTAATTGACTTAGGAAAGAAGGAGAAAGTGAAACCCGAGTGTAAAAAACAGGAAAGAGAGAGAGAACGTGATGCCAAGATTGGCGTGAAATTAAATTTTGTACGACATGTATACTAATAATCAAGGACAAAAGATAAATGCCTATCAATTATAAAAAGCAGTATACTAACCTGTACAAAATTCTTTAAATAATTTCCGGAACTGATGACCGATGATAACTCCTATGTTGGCTTACGGCGTTGAGTTTTTTGTTTTTCTTCTCCTGGTAATCGTCCTTCTCCGTTGCACCAATCGAGGTAATGGTGTTTATCCTTTCCGCACCAATCGAGGCAATGATCGACTTAATTTTTTTTGGGTTGCTTAGCAACTAGCAAAAATGTTTGGCCATAAGGCACTTGTGGTACAACAAATTTTACCGCTTTAATTTGCGGCAGCGGTTGGTGTTGTATCCAATTTGTCGATGGAGCACCCTTTTGCGAGGAACTCTTGGTAGCAGGATAGTATGGTTATGAAAAAGCACTTTAGAGCGTTGTGTTTTCGGCAGCAACAAGGGTGTAGAACAGCAGTGGAAAAAGCACTTTAAGGCGTAGTGCTTTCTGCAGCAATGGTAGTGTGCACCGTTAATTCGCCAGCGTGGCGTGTCAATGTTGAGGAAAAAGGACTTTCAGTCGTAGTGCTTTCTGCAGCAACGAGGTGGTAGACAGCAAAACGTGTGCACCGTTAATTCGGCAGCGTGGCGTGGTGACGGCGTCAAAGGATTGCTTAAATGAGGGATCAGCCAACAACTAGATTTAAACATTTTTGTATTGTTTCAAAAATGAAGGATATTTCAGAACCGGGGTCGATAAGTGCCCTTACAATGTGTTCTGTCTTCATTCCTACTATACCAACTAGAGCAGTAGCTAACAAAATTCTCCATTGAGAGGTAACCATATAATTTTGGTGAGATGCTTGAGGAAAAAATGATGGTGAAGCAGCAGATATTTGAGAATCATTTACAACTTTAGCTTGAGGAGTGGACTATATTTTTGAGGTGTTTCCAATGCTGTTGGATTTATTTTGAATAGCTGAATTTGTGGCGAGATGCAAGAGTGTATTCGAGTGTTTGAAAGCGAGAACTAAGGCATTTGTCTAACTGTGTCCATGTCGGAGCTTTGGTGGGATCTTCTAAAGATTGTTGCCAAAGGGAAAGTTTGTTTTTGGGTAGTTTATTGGAACACGCAAAAACAAGGATGGGATCCCAATTTTCAGTACTAACATGATGAACTTTGAGGGCAGTTTAGGATTTTGCGATTCTTCCAGTGCCGTAGGCAAATTAAAGAGATTTTTTTCTTGATTATTGACAAGGATGCAAGTATTTTCGTATGCAGAGCACAATGCTTCCCAAGGTAGATCAAAGCTAGCATTAGTCAAGGGAAATTGACAGACCGTCCTTGACGCATCACCCCTTGTTTACAACGCAAATGAAACAGTTTTTTGACTTCCCCTAGCCGTAGGTAAATTAAAGAGATTTTTTTCTTGATTATTGACAAGGATGCAAGTATTTTCGTATGCAGAGCACAATGCTTCCCAAGCTAGATCAAAGCTAGCATTAGTCAAGGGAAAATGACAGACCGTCCTTGACGCATCACCCCTTGTTTTACAACGCAAATGAAACAGTTTTTTGACTTCCCCTAGCTTCGAATGTTTGATGTATACTGCATCAAACACAACGCAAATGAAACAGTTTTTTAACTTCCCCTAGCTTCGAATGCTTGATGTATACTGCATCAAACATATCAAGAAAAGCCGGCCAAGAAAGGTAATCACCATGAAAAATATCGGTATCACATGATGGCAGTTTAATGCAATGGGACGGTAAAGAGTTTTAAGGCGACTTGCTTGGTTTTGAAGTTCAAAAAATAGAGCCAAACAACTTACGTAGGTCTCATTGCTATTCTTAAATTTAGATTCTATTACATCCATATCTAAAGGTTCTTCTTTATTCTTGCATCTAAGGTTGCAAGCGTTTAGTTCTGTTCAGGAACATCTTTGGCTGATGCATGAAATTTTTCAAGCAAGTCAGCAGCAAAAACCAAGTCGTCCAAAATGGACATGATTCACACAAGTAATTGAAATACAAAATTTGTGAAGTGAGAACGGAAAGATAAAGAAGTGAATACACAAATGAGTACCAGATGCAATCAAAGGTATGCAAAAACAAACAACTTTAAAGATTTCTCACCAAAAGACTCACTATTTCGAAAAAAAACAGCGATGTTGTAAAGTTTTTAAGTGAGTTAAATCCTTTAAAAATTTGTAAAACCCAAAAAAAATCTTTGAAATATTTCAAACCAAAATCCTAATGAGAGAGGCAATTGATAACGAAAAAGTTTTCAAACTTTTTCCAAAAAGCAAAAAAAAAAATCTCCAAGATTCAAAAATGGAATCTTAAAGTTTTCAATTGGGTTGAAAAAAGTTGGAAAAACCAAAACATTTTCCCAAAAACCAGAAGAAAAATTTAAAGATTCAAAGACCGGAATCTAATAAGAGAGGCGATTGAAAAAGAGAATGTTTTTAATGGGGTTTGAAAAAAGTTGGAAAAACCAAAGCCTTTTCCCAAAGACCAGAATAAAAACTTAAAGATTCAAAGACCGGAATCTAATAAGGGAGGCGATTGAAAACGAGAATGTTTTCAATTGGGTTTGAAAAAAGTTGGAAAAACCAAAGCCTTTTCCAAAAAACCAGAATAAGAACTTAAAAATTCAAAGACGGGAATCTAATAAGAGAGGCGATTGAGTTTTTCCAAAAGGTAGAAAAAAAACTTTTAAGATTCAAAAATGGAATCTTACTGAATTGAAAACAAAAACTTTTCAACTGAGCTTGGAGAAGTTGTATGAATCGAAAAACTTATCCCAAATACACTAAGTTACAGTATACAGGCAAAGACAATCTTATGAGAAGATAACTTGAAACTATGAGAATAGGATTTTAATAAGAAGATCCTGAACAAAATTTTAAATTGCGTTAATCTACCTGAGGTATCTACCTACACAGGTTCAAACATTTTCTAAATTTGATAAGGGATTCAATCAAAGCTATGAAGAAATTAAATAAAAGTGGTATTATTATGATACAAACGTATAAATTCTTTCATAAAATTCTTTGTTAAATTAAAAAAAAAATTATTTTCCGATGAAATTCGATCGAAGAAAAGTTTTTAAAAACCCAAAAAATTAATTTGGAAGCACGATTAAACTTAAGGATTCTTAACCGAATCTTAAAAAAAATGCAATGGCTTATTGCAACGTATAATGCACCAAAAAATATCAATGTATAGGGTTTTATTGTTTATTATATTTATATTATTTATATTATTATTTATATTGGTTCTATAATTTTTTTAATAATTTGATCTTCCGATTTTATTCGATCAAGTATAAACGTAGAAAGGGTAGGAAGTGATTCGCATTGGGATGGGAGTTCGTGAGAAGAAAGAAGTTGTTTACATGAAGATATAATTAGGTCACAGGTCAGTAAAATTGAATTATATTGTAAGTTGAGCTCGGTAAGGTTAGTATATATGCCTAAATTCTATTGATTAGAGAAAAGCTTAAGATTACCAATGTGTTCGTAATAGAATCCTCTCTTGTTTTGCAAGTCGATGATTTCGTATAGTTGCTCGTTGTTGTTTATGACCATTTGGTAACTCAAGATTATGTTACAGATGAGAATCACAACAAAGGTTTCTCCATTTCTGGAAAGATTACTGATATTGAGGTTTTTTTTGTTAACTTCAAACAAATTTTAGTCTATTGTTGTGGACTTAAACTATTTTATTTTTAATTTTAATTTCGGAGTTTACTCCTGACTTGGATAAGATTTCGAAAGGTCCTGACCAAAGAGGAAGAAGCTCTTTGTTTTTATTTTTTGGATTGCATTCATTTTTGAGTAGAACAAGCGTTCCTATCTTGAAGTCTCCAGGATTCAGTTTTTTTATCATACTGAAGTATTGAAGATTCCTTACTCTTGAGAAGTTTGTCTCTAGCAATTTGATGACAATGTTGGAGCATTGATTTTAGTTCATTTGCATACAAATCGTAACTATAGCAGATTTCAGGGTTTCTTGTAAAACTTGAAGGAAGTTCAATTTGTCTACCGTTCATAAGTAAAAAGTTTAAGTATTGGGAGTTGTGTTATGGACGAAAACGGCATGTTTAATCCAGTTATCCCAATCATCTTGAGATTTATTGATAAAACAACGGAGATATTCAACGAAGTTTCTGTGGCTTCTTTCGCAAGATCCATTTGATTGTGGTCGGTATGTAGTAGTTTGGTAATTTTAAGAAGTTTGCATACATTTTTGAATATATCGCTTATGAAATTTTGGCCCCGGTCTGACAAGACGTATTTGGGTGTGCCATATCAAAATATTATTTCTTTGACGAATGCTTCGGCGATTCTATTCGCCTCTTGATTTGGTAAAGAGATTGCATCAGTGTATTTAGTAAGATTATCGATGAATGTTAAAAGATATTTATTATTATTATTAGTTATAGGATAAGGACCAACGATATCAATAGAAATCTTTTCGAAGGGGTATTGGGAAGTTGAAGTTATAACCATAGGTTCAATTGTGTATTTTGTTATTTTATTTTTCTGACAGAGTTCGCAATTTTTAATGTAGTTTTTATATCTTGAAACATATTCTTCAAACTGTGATATAATTGAATACGTTTAAAGGTTCTGTTGACACCACAGTGTCCTCCAATGGTATTTAAATGGAATTCCTTACGAATAGTTTTGATTTTATTTGCCGATAAATCTGGTTTCGCTGAAGGAATATTCGAAGAGTTAGTTGATATGACTAAAGACGTTGAACAAGAATTAGAACTGTGTTTTAAGGAATTAGAGTTTGTATTTGAAGGACTTGAAGAACAAGAATTATTATTATGATTTGTAGATGAAGGAGATGCTTCTGGATCATTATTTATAATAGAAGATGTGGAACAAGAATTAGTATTTTCATTTGAGGCTTTAGAACAAGAATTGGTATTTGCTGATTTGGAACTGGAATTGGCATTAGTATTCAAAGATTTGGAACTAGATGTTGAAGAAGAATTTGAATTTGTATGTGAAGATTTTGAACAAGAATTAGGAATTGGTTTTGAACACGAATTAGAAATTGAAGATTTAGAAGACGAACCTGAATTTATGGATGTTGGACAAGAATTAGTACTTGATGTTAAGGACGGCGTATTTGTATTTTTTAGTGAAGAACAAGAATTAAGATTTGACGATGTAGAAAAAGAATTAGTATTTTCAGATGATGTAGAAGACGATATAGTAGATGGGATGGAAGACGAGTTAGGAAATGTTGCAGAAGACGAATTCTGAGAAGAAGTTGAAGACGGCTTTGCATCTGAACGCCGAGTAATTTTTGCAAATCTGCTTAGGCAATCAGCATTTGTATTTTGTTCCACTTTTTTGTGAATGATTTCATATTCAAATTCTTCGTCCGTAGGCGATATCTTATCATTCCAGAATTTATGTTAGCGGCGATAGTAGCCTGACAAACCGAGGAAAATCTCAGTTCCTTTAGAGTTTGGGGTACGGGGAAGTCTATGATAGACTTTACCTTATTGATGTTTGATTTAATGCCTTCAGATGATATTAAAAAACCAAGAAATTCTACTTCTGAACTAAAAAATTTGCAATTGTCAATTGCCCAACTGGACTTTCATATTTGCTCTACTGAGTGTGCCAAAAACTTGTTCGATATCTTTAGCATATTATTCTTCATTTTCGCTGAATATTATGATATCATCAATGTAAACAAAACAAGATTTTCCAATATAGTCTCGCAATATATCGTCGAGAGCTTGCTGGAAAATCGAGGACGCATTCTTAAGACCAAACGGGAGTCTAGTGAACTCGTACTTCCCGTTGTTGATTGAAAAACCTGTCTTCTCAATACCAATTTCCTTTAAGGGAATTTAATGGAAGCCACTTTTCAGGTCGAGTACAATTTTTTTCCGAGTTGTGCCGTTACC
Organism: Dasysyrphus albostriatus; assembly: GCA_946251815.1. Taxonomy (NCBI): domain Eukaryota; kingdom Metazoa; phylum Arthropoda; class Insecta; order Diptera; family Syrphidae; genus Dasysyrphus; species Dasysyrphus albostriatus. Next base: position 132,158,668 of record OX276335.1, on the reverse strand, counting down.
TCGTTAATATCGGGGATTGGATATTTGTCAGCAATCGTAATGGTGTTGAGCTTACGGTAATCTATAACCATTCTATGCTGCTTAGCTCCTGAAGAGTCCAGTTTCTTTGGAACAATCCATACCGGAGAGTTATAGGGTGACCGGTAATGTCTGATTATTCCGTCATTAAGAAGTTGTTCTACTTGTTTTTCGACTTCACAATTCAGAGAATTTGAGAAAGGGTAGTAACGAGTATAAACGGGATCTTCCGTTGAAGTTCTTATCTCTGCTACTACTGCTGTTGTGTTGGTTAACCTTTCCTCAGGTTCAGAAAATAGGTTTCTATGCTTATTTATTACTGCACTCAAAATTTTCCTTTGATGGATTGTTAGATTTCCAAGATCTACAGAAATAGAATTGACGGCTTGAAATTTGAGTTGCTTAATTCTAATATTTATTCTGCTTAGAATTGTCATAAAGCTTCCTTTGGTGTGGATAACAGCTCCTAGCGATTGAAGGCTGCCGTTGCCTAGGATACCATCGAATGTTTTTAAGGAGGGCAAGATAAAAAACTTAATGTTATTTAATCCGAATCATCGCTGGGGATGATTTTCTTTACTATATCGGGTTTAATGTAATTCTTACTGGAACCAGTATCTATCGAAAATTAAACATTTCTCCAGTCCTCAGTCTACATTCAAAATACGGCAGTGAGGACTGCGTTAACCTAAAAATTAATATTGCTGTAATCTAACGAGTAATCGGATGCACTTCGGTATTCCGGAAAATCGAAAGTGTTCCTTAGAGGAATCATCATTTTTGTCCAGGTTCAGTCCATGAGTGAACTGTTTACAGACTTGCGCGTATGCCTCTTCGTCAGATAATGAATTTCCTTCATACGTATTAATTGTCTGATTCTCAACAGACTCTAGGGTTGAGTCTATGTGATAATTATGTTGCCTCGGTGCCTTATAAACTGTCGACTGTTGTTGAAAGGATGATTTCTGTTGCTGCTGGCCTTAGTTGAAATACGAGTATGTTTTATTATTTCGGTTGTTAATGCCTCTTAACTAGTTACTTCGTCCCAACGTTTAAGGTTCTTTTTTAATGGGTTCTGATTTGGGAATGATCAGGGGCCTGGAATCGGTTTTGTGGTAAGTTATTGGTATGCTGTTGAGGCATAAAGTTAGTGCGCGGTTGAAAACCAAACGCGGGGCCTTGTTGGATCGGGGCATTAAGTAAGTAAGTAAGTAAGTAATTGTTTATTCAGAAATTCAAAAGATTAGGTATGTCCATAAATTGTAGAACCATAAATTCATGAAAAAAATTGATACATATACATAGAATTGCTTAAATAAAAAATAAAAAACATTGCATTTTGCATCAATGGCTCTGTAGAGCCGTCTGTTGCGATGAGATATCCATATTTTACTAGTTCCTTATTATGTTAGTTGTTGGTGCTAGTGTTGGTGTTGGTGTTGGTTCTGGTGCTGGTGTTGTTGTTGGTGTTGTGTTGGGGTTGGTGTTGGTGTGGTGTTGGTGTTGTTGTTGGTGTTGGTGTTGGTGTTGGTGTTGGTGTTGGTGTTGGTGTTGGTGTTGGTGTTGGTGTTGGTGTTGGTGTTGGTGTTGGTGTTGGTGTTGGTGTTGGTGTTGGTGTTGGTGTTGGTGTTGGTGTTGGTGTTGGTGGTGTTGTTAGTGTTGATGGTGTTGTTGGTGTTGTTGGTGTTGTTGGTGTTTTTGTTGGTGTCGTTGGTGTTGTTGGTGTTGTTGGTGTTGTTGGTGTTGTTGGTGTTGTTGTTGTTGTTGTTGGTGTTGGTGTTGGTGTTGGTGTTGGTGTTGGTGTTGGTGTTGGTGTTGGTGTTGGTGTTGGTGTTGGTGTTGGTGTTGGTGTTGGTGGTGTTGTTAGTGTTGATGGTGTTGTTGGTGTTGTTGGTGTTGTTGGTGTTTTTGTTGGTGTTGGTGTCGTTGGTGTTGTTGGTGTTGTTGGTGTTGTTGGTGTTGTCATCATCATCTCTCAGGTTACAAATGGTGCATTGAGTACTTCTGTTGCTTGTTGAAAAAGTGTCGTTCAAATACAGAAGTCCTCCTCTTGCTTTAAAGATCCAACTTATTTCGGATAAGGTCTTTTTTTCCTGAGAGTATCTACATCCCACTGTGTAGTTGAGAGCATTGTATTCCATTTTATCATATTGCTCATGTCCCCACGCTTGTGCCCCATACCCCAAGATTGATCTTGCTACTGCGTTAAACAGTTCCAATTTTGATGAATTACTGATGTCTTTTTTCGAAAAAAAAGTATGCTAAGTCAAGTTTAAGCTTGTTTTCGCCTGCTGCGCTCTTTCCTTGAAATTTTCAGTCATACTCAACCCTGGTGTCAGCCATAAACCTAAGTACTTATACTTGTTGACCACCTCAATTTCTTCCGAGAGTCCATCTTTCTTGATTGCCTCTTCTGCCTTCTTTTTTTCTAATTATCATGATTTTTGACTTCTGGAGGTTGATAATGAGATTCCACACTTGGCAATATTTATCAAGCTTATTTATCATACATTGCAAGTCTTTTGGCGTGTTTGCAAAAATTACAATGTCTGCGTACAGTAATATTCCGATGACTTGTTTATTTAACTATATTCCTCCACCTATGAAATCATGCATGTCGTTGATAAACAGTGTAAATAACATGGGATTTAAGAGACACCCCTGTTTAACACCCATCTCTGTATTGAATTACTCTGATAGTTTTTTTCCCATCCATCTATCCATCCATCTTACTGCACTTGCTGTCCCTGCATAGAGTTCCTTAAAGATGTTTAGAAATTTTGTTGACATTCCCATTCGTTTTAGCTTGACAAACGCTGCCTTAAAATCTACAAGAAGCAGTATGTTTCTTGGCCTTCATTCATCCTGATTTTTAAAATGTTTAGAAAATTTAATATATTATCTGATGTGCTATATCCGTTCAGAATACTTTTTCTTTTTTCCCAATCCTATAACCTCTTGAGTAGTATACCCGTGTTGATTTTTGCCATGGCATCCATGTAGGATATTCCTCTGTAGTTTTGTGCGAGGTTTAAATCTCCCTTTTTGTATATGGGAAATATCAGTGACTTCTTAAAAGAGGGTTCAACGCTTTCTGTGAGTTGGGTACTATTGTAGATTCCAACTAGGCGATCTAAAAGTATCTGAGGAGCATGAATGAAAAAATCATACGGGACACGGTCATATCCGGCAGCTTTATTTGCTTCAGTACTTCTAAGATTTCGAGGTTAGTAATCTCGCCATTAAGCTGTTCATCCCAGGAATCTTCTATCGTGTCTTTCAGTGTTGCTATGGCCTGAAATGGAGGGTTCAAGAGCCGTTGAAAATGTTCTTTGAAATCTCTACTTTTAATGTTTGGTCCTATTCTGTGGATCTTATTTCGCAATTTGTTAGCAATATCCCACCAATCCTTTGTATTTCGTAGGTTTTTAGGACTGATACATAACGATTGATAGTATAGCTTTCTTTTCGTCTTACAGGTCTGTTTATATTTATTATTTGCTTCAAGGTATTTTTTTTTCAGAATTTCTGATGGTTCTCTTCTCCAGCTGCTAAGCCACTTAAAAGCATTTTTCCTTGAGGTCATACACGCAGCATCAAACCAATTTTCTTTAAAATTCTTTTTATTGAAGTAATATCTCTGCTCGCCCACTACTTCCTTGATGATTGATATTATCCCTTCCCCCGCCCAACTGTTCACTCCAAAATCATCCACCTCTTTTGTCAAAATCCTTTGTTGTATTCCAATTTTGTAATTGTTTTCGTTTTGGTTCAGCCATGCTAGTTTGGGAAGTAGACTCAGTTCTTCGGAGGGCTGAAAGCCTGATAGTTGAAGAGTTAACCCAAGAGGCATATGATCAGAGTAAACCATCTAATCTACTTTTAGTTCTTTTACTTGGCTAAGAACATTATACGAGGGACCACATAAGTCATTAACTGAGCAACCAATTGAGCTTATGAAGGTGAAATATCCTTCAAATAACCCGGTGTACGTCCGTTTAGAAATACAATACCCGCATCATTGCACGTCTGAATGAACCGCTTTGCTTTATTGTTGAGTACCTTGTCCTCAGAATTTCGTTCTGGTTAAAGCAGTACATTGAGATTTGCAGTTTGTTCTTCCATTAGTATTTGCCTTTCTCCTATTCGTACATTGAAATTTCCTATAACAATCAAGTTCTCAAAGTTTGATCCTTGTAAGATTCTATGTACACAAGGTAGTCTTCTTCCCATTTGTTGCAATTTAAGTATGTAGATAGCACATATCTCGGCTAATGCCAACTAGTAGTCCACCACTTGCTCTTTCATATTGTGCAGAACGTACTGCTGGTGTCCATGTCAATTCAAATCCGGGGAAAAATTTTTCATATCTCTCAAAATGATCCACAAGAAATGTTTCATACAGAAAAAAAATGTAAAATTTACATAAATCATTAAAAATTTGGAACTAATAACTTATTTGCTAGTCCTAATACATTGTATTATTCAAATTTTCATCACAACAGACATCTAGCTGCTAATCTGCAGAGGGCTCGACTTTACTGGATTCCAGATGAAAATCTATCCTTGAGAAATCCTTATTATAAAGTTGTCCCAGAACCACAGCAGCTGGTTTCCCTTCACTTTGCAAATCATTCGCTACTACAATAAATATTTTACCCTCTATTTCCAGGCTTTTACCCTTGAACTTCATTGTCTTTGCCTTATCGATTTTTCGTATTTCATTCCTTATTCGCAGGAGATAATTGTAACGTTCTCTTTCTTTCCATGTCATATCTCTTTGAATACCATATTTTGTTCCGGCTAACTTAGAGGTATTTTGAAGGATTGTTGCAACTGCTGAGTGAGTTTCAAACTCGACGAGAAAATTCTTCTTATCAGCTCTTCCTATTTTTAAGATTCTTACAATTTTGAAGCTTTAATTTATCTTAAGGACACTTTTACATAGCACCCATATATTATTTTTATTTAGTGAATCCTTTTTAAATCCTTTAAAAATAAGATTGTTTTTTCGTGTGTATTTATCAAACGTTTCATTTTTTCTTAAGCTCTCTTCTTTATGTTCTTTTCAATTTTTCTATCTCTTTAGAATGCAAATCTACCGTATCCTTTGTACTCTTCATTTCTTCTTGAATAATCCTTCTAAATTGTTCCATCATAGAGTCCTAGGTGGTCTTTTTTACCACTGTTTGGTCTAATTTAGCTGATTCTTCATCTGAGCTTTCAGGCAGTTTTCGAGGATGTGGTTTTTGGCTCGGTATCCCGACCAAATCCGGTGAAAGCTGTGTTCTCAAACGTTTACTTAACTGGTCCAGTTTGGTTAAGTTTAACACCCCAGTTTAATGGTTAAATAAAGGCAGTAGACCGGTACACTTAATCACTATAAGCTTTATTATAGTGGGTTCAGATCTTTGCTTTTGCTATGTAGTCGCCAATAACCCAACTCAATCTGCATAGACTGGTGGGTTTGGATTCTTCGTCTAGTCGCTGCCTACTCTCCAGTTATTTTTTACGCCGTAGTGACTACTTTTCTTTAATTTTCCTATTTAGTATAAACGTTAACCTAAACTGTGGAGTAACATTTGCAAAAAATCAAGATAAAAAATTTGTTTTTCTGGGCTTACATTACATTACAATACACATGCATCACTCTGTATGTTTTCACTTGTTACCGATTGTAACTTGGTTGACCTACCAACCCACAGGTGGAACTCGTGAAGTCAGAGAGTTTGACCAATGACATATGTCTCAATTGACAGTTCTCGCGCTGATCTTATTTGGTTTGTCCTCAAATTTCTTCTCTTAAAAATTATTTTTCTAAATAAAATTTGAGCGTAAAGAAACGAACGGTGTCTATTTACTTTCGCAGGAAAAAAGTTTTCAATTTATCGTGAAAAAAATTATAAAAAGACGATTAATACCTGGCGAATGATGACTTCTCCAACACACAACGACGCTGGTCTTACAATTGACAGCACCAACCCGATTTCAGGTACCTTAAATCCTTCCAAATCGCCCAAATCCCTCGCGTAACGCACCGTCCAAAACCTTGCACCCTGTCGATCCCGTATGACATTAAATGGCACTATAGGTAGGATAATTAGGGTATGATGGGTAGTTAAGGTTCGTATTTCGGTTATAAGCGAGCTGAGCATTTTTTGGTGGGAAAGGATTTTGAGTGAACCCTTCGCGATTGTTCCGCATAAAATTTGCTCTAAAGTGTTAAGGCAAAGGTTTAGTGCCTGTGGTAAATCTACGGGTTCCTTCATACGAAGGAGGTCAGACAAGTTACCTTTAAGACCTCTCATGAAAGTTTCTAAGGCTTTATCTCTGTATGTTTAAGTTTAAGTTGCAGCGACTCAGAGCGGATTTCCATACCAGAAACTTTATTAAATATTAGTGTTAATTGCGAACTTACAGCTTGATAAAACTCCTGCACACTCTGGTTTCTTTGCGCAAAGCTTACCATTTGATATTCGAGTGTGGCAATGTCTCATTTGTTGGCATAATGCATTGTCAAGCAATGCGAAATACTTCCCCAATTTAAGTGAGTGTTGTAGGCTTCTAGAGCCGCATCCGCTTGCCCTACAATCTTATTTCTAATCACATTGATTATGCTATAGTACTTAGGAGTTCCCTTGGAGTTTTCATAAATTTGTGAAACCCTTTCTACGCTTTTTTTCCAGGAAGAGAACTCACTAGCCTCTCCTGAGAAGTTCCTTAAGCATCTTACTACATCAGAAATTTTTTTGTAATCCATCTAAATTGGTTTGATATTTTGGTAGTATTGTCTGATCTGTATTTGAGAAACGTGGTGCGTTCGGATTTAGGACGCCTTCGACGATTCTCTTTCCCTGTTGCTCTAATACACGACTTACAATTGAGGTAACTAACGTGTCTAATTCGGGGGTTGAACGGATTTCTTGTGTTCCATCGCTGTGCGATGAGCTTAAACGGAATGAATTATTTGGGTCTTGGGGCAATATCGGTTGAGAGTGAGTAAGGTTAATAACAGGAATTGGGTTCGTTGAACCATGTGGTAAGGGATTAGTTTCGGACGGATTTTGCCCTTGTTGTGGACCTTGAGGTCGATCTTGGCCCTGACCTGGGTTCACAGGTTCGACAAATACATCTAATCCTGCGCCTTTTCTGGTATTTACCATTTTGTTCGTTATATTTATTACGTTATGCTTGGTAAAGAAATAGTCTTGATGATTCAGTTAATAATTTAGAATTTTCTGGAAGTAATTTTTTCTTGGATTTTAAATTTCGAATTATATTCTTTCATTTTGTGTCTCGTTATATATATATATTTTTAAATTTCTTAAAAATATAGGAAAAAAGATTTGTTTACTATTCTAGCTTCACGTTGCGTATTAAAATCAAGCTATAAAATTATTTTTTTTTTTCTAATCCTATTAACTTTCCTTCTTTTTTGTTTTGTAATAATTTCATTTTTCTTTTTATTTTTGTAATAAATTTTATTTGTTTTCTTTAAGATGAAGAAAAACGGAAAATTGAAATTTTAAAAATTTAATTAATTCCTATATTTCACTTTATGTAGGTATATATATAGTTTTTTTCCTCTTAAAATTTAATTTATTAATTTATTTTACTGATTACTTTTAGATACCAAATTTTACGTTTTTATTATATCCTTTTATTTTTCACTTTATACACTTAAATATCTAAATTACAATAATAGAAGAAGATTCTTCATTCCTCGTGTGGTGCGGCTAGCTTATGTATATCAGCTTCCGGCTCGTCCTCCTGGATTGATGTTCAAGGCTACTACGCTTTTGTAAGGCTCTTGTAGACACTTTCGGTCCTTTTACCATAACACGAGTTCTTTGGACCACGGAGAGTTTGTTTTATGCGGGCACTCGCGGTACACCGTCAGTCCTTGTCAGGATTTTATTAAAACGGGTCACTAATTAAACTTAGCGCGATAACGTCAGTCCCTAACAGGATTTTATTAAAACTTAGTTTTCGCAACAACGCACAATATTCTCCGCGGTCCCTGCTCGGGCGCCAATTAATTTGTTTTGCACAGATTTTTTATAAAAAAAGAAAAATCTTTTTTTAGGAGCAAGCGCTCTTTCTTGATTGAAAGCTAACTTAAGACTAAACTAGTAAAATTTTATGAAATCAAATCTTAACTCTACCCCTGTGCATTGTTGATATGATGTTTCCGATGTTCCCACAGGTGTTCTCCTCTTACAGAAACTCTACGTGACGGAATGCGCTTTTCTGGAGGAAGATTATGTGACCAGACCCATCGTCAGCGAGAATAGTCCAGCGCGTGGGAATGATCATAAATCATTCGGTATGCTGCTAGCTTATCTGGTGTTAACTTGTACAAGTGTGCCTGAATATACTCGTAGTTGCGTTATACGGTTTGGGATCAATGCACCTTAAATAGGTTGAAAAAGTGTAAATTGAAGAGGGAGTGCATTGACAAATGAAAATGATGATCTGGGAAATATGGGTTTTGTTTCAGTGGAGCAGGCAATGAAATTGGAGAGGTGTAATGGGGAATTGGGGAAGTGAATGGATTAAAGTTGACGGCGTGGTTGACGATTTGGAGTTGGATAGAATTTGTAGTTAATTAAAAGGAAATGATGATATGGGAATTTTAAGTGGGTCGGATATTGGTCAATCAAATGGAAGTGATGACTGTGGGAATTTGAAGTGGCAATGGGTTGAATTGAAAATGGATGGATGGGTCATGGAAGGGCATGAGAAGAGAAATGAAAGTGGATGAGGAAAAGACGTTGGAGGTTGTAAAGTGTGTATTTTACAACAGTCCCCCACAAATTTTATATTTGAAAATTGTTTGTTGAAAGAAACTATTGATATTTGTGACGCCTTTGCGAACAATTTTTGTAACTCTTTCGTAGACACACCTCTTGATATTGATGACGTTATTTCAGAAATTTGCATTCTTATGCGCAAACGAGTTGCAACAATTTCGGTGTGCAGCAAAGTACTGTTTTAGACCTTCTCCCATCGTTAAATAATGATTTCTCTTCTGGGCCAGATGGAGTCCCCCCAATATTATTGAAACATTGTAGGCATATACTAGCTGAGCCTCTTCAATTTTTGTTTTAATTTTCGATTAAATCATGCAAATTTCCCTGTTTATGGAAAACTTCATTTTTAACTCCAGTTTTTAAAAAAGGTGTAAAACTGATATTAAGAATTATAGACCCATATCCAAACTGTCATGTATTCCAAAGCTCTTTGAACAAGTTGTGTGTGAGACTTTAGCGTTCAATACCAAAAATATAATATGTGAACAACAGCATGGGTTTTTTGGAGAAGAAAATCAAGAGCAACAAACCTCCTTACATTCTTGCATAACTGTTCTAACGCATTAAAAAATGGAAGTGAAATGGATTGTATTTATATATACTGCTTTTTCTAAAGCGTTTAGTCACAACATTATTATCTTAAAACTAAAATCTTTAGGATTTCCAACATTTTTAATCACCTGGGTAAAATCATACCTTGAAAATAGATAGTACCAGCTGAAATTTAGAAACTGCCTTTCAAACTCATTTAAGGCTCACTGCGGTGTGCCCCAGGGAAGTCATCTTGGCTCATTCCTATTTATTCTTGCTATTAATTATGTTATCTCAAGTATACGTTCAAGTGATTTCATATCTTTTGCAAGCCGATATTGATATTTCCGCTACTTGGTGTGATAAAAACGGTCGTCCTCATAACCCTGCCAAGTTTTAAATTATTACTTTCTCTAGAAAGCGACTTGCAAAAGCTTTTAATAATTCTATTTCACAACACAAGCTCTGTCGAGTCTTTAGTTTCAAGGACTTGGGTGTTAGCTTCAGGTCAAATTTAAAATTCACTGAACACATTAACTTCATTGTTAATAAAGCAAGCTTAATGCTTGGGCTTATAAAACATTGGGCAAAGGAATTTGACGATCCGTACATTATGCTTTCCTTATACAATTGTAATGTACTCTTCCTTCTATGAAATTCATAAAAATCGTATTGAATCGAAACAACATAAATTCATTCGCTTTGCTCTGAAAGGTCTTCCTTGGACAGATCCATTCAACCTTCCACCATATGAATATAGGATCCAGCTACTGCAAGTCCAAACCTTATATCAAAGGCGGGTAAATAATGATCTAATATTTCTTCACCAACTTATAAATGGTCGAATCGATGCTCCTGATTTGTTGGCATGTATCAATTTCCGTGGAGGAAATCACCATCTTACCATCTGAGAAGAAGATTTGAATTTTTACATGTAAATTTCCATAGAACTATCTACGATTTACATGAGCCTCTTAACCGTATGTGCAGGATATTTAATTTTAATGAATCTTCGATTGATTTTAACGTTAGTAAGATGGAATTGAAAAAATTGTTTCGAACCAGTGCTCCACTTTCGTGATAGTTTATTTTACTTTTAGATCATATTTAATTCAAATGTGATATATGTCTTTTGTTTATTTATGTTTATTGTTTATTTGTTTAACTATTTAAATGTATTAATTTTATTAGTATGCATGTGTTAGCTCACACTTTTTTACTAACCACTAACACATTCACTTTAATGAGCCTCTGATTATAGGTTTGCAGCTTGCTCTAAGCTCACTACAACAAAGAATCTGAAGTGTTAAAAAAAATAATATACAGATGATAGATAGCTACGATTGCTACAACAAAAGAGATTTCTGCAAGAATTGAGGAATAAAGGTTCTTTTAATGATGTTGATAAGTTCGATGTTCTTCATGCTAAGATCATGCACGTATTCCAAGTTTGGTTTTATCTTGTCGGCCGTTATGTTCGCCAGGACTGGTGGAAGTGCTTGAGGACTCAACACTGTCTTACTGTAGTATGTCTTCTCCTTGATTTGGACCATCTCGTTGTCTAGCTGAATCAGGTAGGTAAAGTACCTTTTAGAGGAATAGAGGAATTTTTTATTTTAAACAGACCCTTTAAAACTCATAAAGAAAACTGTATCTTCTCCGATCATCACTACTATTTCTTCATCTGTCGTTTTGTAATTATTTTATGCATTTCCACCCTTAAGAAGTTGGACATGCAAGAGTTTTCGGGAAGTTTTTTTTTAGTATGTTTTCTTCACACATGCAAGTGTTACCAATATTAACACAATCTCCACTTAAATACGTCATGGCTTAGTAAAAGTCTGGAGTAGTCAAAGTCAATTTGATTATTGTTTCTAACTGCTGCACGAATGGAGACTAGGTGGTGTACCTCAGGGTCAATTTTTGGTATAGATAATACGTAAAGTAGCAAGGTACCATTACAGTATACTTAAGGTCACCCGCGCTTCGAGTTCGTTCACTGTATTAATTTCTCCCTGAGTTCAAAAGGTTACTATTTACGAAACCATTTTTGGCCATTTAGCAAGCCCTTACTATTTCATTAAACCCTTCTTTTAGAATAAATATCTTGTCGAGTAAGTCGTGCCTGAGTTTGTCCATCTCTCCTTTTGGAATAGCGTTTAATCATCTTTTTAATTTTCCCTGTAATCTATTGATTTGTGTCAAATAGTTTTTCGTTTATAATGTATTGTCGGTTTATGTTTATTGTGATGTCTATCTGGTCCTTAAGAAGATTGTCCCAGTCAGTCGCATCTGGAGAGCCACCTATCCATTTCTAGGCAGTTCCTATCCAATTTACAGACCCAATTTTCCTCGTTCTTGCGTCTCGTTTCCTCGTTCAGCAATCCTATCTTTAATCTGATTTAAGTAGTTGCCCAAAATAAGTTGCAATTCTTCATTCTTTAAGTATTCAAACGTCAGCTGTTCTTTTGACTCCGAGATCCCTTTCGTTTATTTTCGTTCTTTTAAATAAAATTTTTTTTTTTTTTATAAATTATAATTCAAAATTTGTTTCTTTTATTACATTTTTACTTTTGATTCTTGTTAAACAATTTTATAGAATACAACCTTTTCGTTATCTGGATGATTTTAGAAGAAAGAACAAAGTTAAAAATCCTATAGCTATAAGCCTATTGTATAAAATTTTTGTATGAAACCTTACAAAGCCTACAGAAAAGAGGCGTGGAGAGGCAGTGTTCGTAAAAACAGGATATTAATTTATTCGGGCTACACTTCATAGTGATGCACGGATAAAAAATTAAAGTTTATTTATATAAGACGAGTATGGAAAAACTCGCAAACATTACACCTGCCCTTGGCGCAATGCACTTAAGACAAATTAACATTAGATACTATAGGCTTTTTTGGTTCATACAAAATGCGAATAAAATAACTTTTTATTCTCAACTTTACTCCCAACGTTTCGTAAGAATTCCTTATTTCTTCAGGGGTTATATATTTATTTCACTCTATTGGTATATAAAACAATTGTTAATTTCTTTAATAAAAATAATAATTAACTTTTCTCTTACTTATCTGTTTCCTATGACTAACATTGCATATTTCCCAAGACGGCACTGATACAAACATTAACATAAGAAACAATCTATGTAATTTATGAACAATCAGTTACAATTTCAAACTCGAAAATAAAACAACGACACTTATATAACAGCTGGGTTCAGGTACTTGAATCAGATTGCAACAGCATAATTTTGATTGATATTTCGTGCGTTCAAGGCTCCAGAAATCTGAATTTTTGGGGCTTCTGATTGGACAGCTGTCAAAAAAAATCTGAAAATTCAGATGACTTTTCGTTAGGTTTGTTAACGTTTTTCAGATAAAAATTTTCATCTGAAAATTCAGATGACAGCTAAAAAACAAGACAAAAAAAAGAATCTGCACAAAGAAGCTGAACTTAATAGTAGATGCAGCTATTTTGTATTCTGTTGTCGGTTTGGTACGGCTTGTTGGTTTTTTTTAAGTTTTGTTTTCTTGATAGTGAATAAAATAAAAAATAAGATTGAGAAGTAGTTTCTTACATGGCATTTTGGCTCTAGTTTTTCCTTAACAAAAAAAGAAAGTTTTCCCCATTTTTATTTATAATAATTACATTTGGTGAAAAAACGCAAATAAGACTTGCATTTGGGAGTAATAACTTATCTTAACAGTTTGTTTTTTTTTTTTTTGGTTGCAAGTGAAAAGTGTGGCTTCAACTATTTTCTTAAGTATAATAATGCAAGTAAAAACAACGAACAAGCTTTTTCCTCACTTATTATGCGATAAAAAAAGTTCTTACTTATATTACTTTCAGCAAAATCAGCAGACAAACACAAGATTTTGGCAGAAAAAAAATATATGACATTTGGGTGAAATTTCAGATTTTTTGTGCGTTCAACGTTACGTTTCAGTACTGAATTTTCAGATTTCTGTCGACGAACGCACCCACTATCGGTGTCTTCTTTCGTGTTCATGGTTCGTTTTATTTGTTGTTGCATTCTTAAACTCTCCAGAATAAGTCTTGTGTTGAATTTGATCTCTTTGTCCAATATTGTAACATCATTGAAATCCACCGAGTGTTAAATTTCTCTTTGTTTGTCCCAAGTACACTAGATCACTGTTTTCATTCTATATATTTACCATTACATTTAATTTGATAAACCACATTGTGTTGTTGTTTTTTCTTTAATTTTGATTTTGTGTTGGTTTTTTTTTTTTTTTATCCGATGGAAATCTTCAAAAGACACTCGGTAAGAATCGGTACCAAGTAGTGTCGGACTCTTACCGCACTAAAACCACCGGTGAATCAGGATCAACCTATGAAAGATCGACAAATGATTTTTCTTTCTTAATTTATCAGTCGCATTGTGGGAATCTAAGTTATAACACTTTCCATAGCTTTTAGACCATCAGCTCATGAGGCTTGGTTCTTCTTAATCTCCGAACATTGTCTCGTACATTTAAGACGGTCTCCATTTCGGAGTTGGTATGAATTTGCAGTCGCTGATTGTGTGATACAGCGTGTTTTTTAACCACTTCTGTAACCATTTCAATTTGAAGGTCACGATGTAGATCGCTATTTCTTATATACCAAGGGGCATTTATTATTCCGCGAAGGACCTTACTTTGGAATTTTTGGATGGGTTCAGCATTTGTTTTCCTTGTACAGCCCCATAGTTGGATGACATATGTCCAAACGGGTTTCAGTACTTGCTTATATAACATTAGCTTGTTCTGGATAGATAGGTCAGAGTTCTTTCCTAGTAACCAGTACATTTTTCTGTGCTTCAAGTTTAGTTCGTCTTTTTTCTTTTTGATGTGCTCTTTCCATTTAAGCTTTGCATCCAAAGTCATTCCAAGGTATTTGGCAGTATTGGAGTAAGGTACTGTTGTACTGTTTATAAGAATTGGAACATTGTTTATTTTTTTGTTTGTAAAGTTTATATGCGTCGATTTTGTTTCATTTAGTTTGGTTCGCCATTTTTGCATCCAATCACTAACTTTATCGACTGCATTTTGCAGTTTTTGTGTAGCCTTCGTAACGGATTTATCTGGCACCAATATTGCAGTATCATCAGCAAAGGTGGCCATGATAGCGTTGATGTCCACTGGAATATCCCTTGTATATAACAGATACAGGGTTGGTCCTAGGACACTTCCTTGTGGTACACCGGCTTCAATTTTCTTTAGTTCCGAGTAATTTTGGTCGTACCGTACTCTAAAGAGTCGGTTCGTAACGTAGGATTTCAGTATTTCGTAGTACTGCCTGGGAAGTTCCCTTTGCAGTTGGTACTCAAGTCCCAAGTGCCAAACCTTGTCAAAGGCTTTAGCAACATCTAAGAATATAGCCGAGCATACTTGTTTTTCTTCAAGTGCCTTTTCCACAACATCCGTAATCCGATGCACTGGGTCTATCGTGGAATGTTTATTTCTAAATCCAAACTGATGGCTCGGAATTAGTCTTCTTTCTTCTATTATTTTGCTTAGTCTTTTCAGAAGCAGTTTTTCGAAAACTTTTGCAATGATTGGTATAAGCGAAATAGGTCTGTAAGATGTTACTTCTGTTGGTGGCTTACCTTGTTTAGGTATAACAATGACTTCTGCAATTTTCCAATGATGTGGCACATATCTTTGTTTAAGGCATACATTTATTATAAATTGGAGTTTTTTGAAGGCTATAGAAGGCATTTCTTTCAAAACCTGAGCAATTATTAAATCGTACCCTGGTGATTTTTTGTTTGACAACTTATGTTGACACATACTTCTTACTTCTTTGAGCGTGACAAAAGGAATTTCACGTTCGTCGTTTCTATCAACAAACTGTAAGGGATCTGTAACTGTGCTTGCTGGAAATGGCTTAAAAACATTCGCGAGATGTTCAGCGAAGAGATCAGCCTTTTGTTTTGGGTTTCCGATCCATTTACCATCTTGAGATTTTACTGGCGGGTTTAGTGCCTGTGGTCTTTTTTGGCGCTTAGCTGCTTTCCATAAGGAGTATTCTGTAGAAGCATCAGCCGTCAGAATCTTCAGGAATCTACTAAGTGAATCACTTTTAAATTCACAGATTCTTTTCTTTAGTTCATTGTTAAGACGGTTAAAAACTACCTTATCACCTGGAAAACTCGTAGCTTGCCATTTTCTTCGAGCTCTTCTTTTCTCCAAGATCAGCTCCGTTATTTCGACAGGATATTTTATTTCTTTTCTCTTGAGTTCGAAATTGTTGGAGTACTTTCTTCTGCAGCCTGTTGCACATCAGCAATAAATTGTTCTACTTCATGATCAATCTGTTCATTTGTTTGCATAGGGGATCTTAGGTTTATAAAATGTTCAAGTTTGTCTCTGAATTCGTTCCAGTTTGTTCTTTTGTTCACGAGCTTAGGATTACTTTTTTTCTATTATTTCTGCTTCGCTCAGTGATAATATTACTGGAGTATGATCTGACGATAAATCGTAATTACCTTCGAAACTTATATGGTTTCGTTTAATACCATTTACTACGAAAAAGTCTATAAGGTCTAGTATTTTGTTAGAATCAGATGGCCAATATGTTGGCGAGCCAGAAGAATAAAATTCGCAGTTGTATTTGCGGCCTGCTTGATATAGCCGTTTGCCTTTCGTTGTTATGAGCCTAGATCCCCATTGGGTGTGTTAAGCATTGAAGTCGCCACCAACAAGGAAGTTATGTCTTAACAAATTTAGGAGTTCTGCATAGTCTTGTCTTGTTCTATAGCGAGGTGAGTTTCGAACACCAAACAAATGTCTATATGCTCTATGTCTTAAAAGATTTTTAGTTCTGATACAAATTAAACTATTTAAATTTAAATTAAATAAAAAAAAATGTTTTTTTTTTGGGAGGTTGAAACCTCTTTATTGTGAATCCAAATTAGAACTAAACTAATGTAAAGGGTGATTTATTTGAGGTTAGGATTTTCATGCATTAGTATTTGACAGATCACGCGGGATTTCAGACATGGTGTCAAAGAGAAAGATGCTCAGTATGCTTTGACATTTCATCATGAATAGACTTACTAACGAGCAACGCTTGCAAATCATTGAATTTTATTACCAAAATCAGTGTTCGGTTCGAAATGTGTTTCGCGCTTTACGTCCGATTTATGGTCTACATAATCGACCAAGTGAGCAAACAATTAATGCGATTGTGACCAAGTTTCGCACTCAGTTTACTTTATTGGACATTAAACCAACCACACGAATGCGTACAGTGCGTACAGAAGAGAATATTGCGTCTGTTTCTGAGAGTGTTGCTGAAGACCGTGAAATGTCGATTCGTCGCCGTTCGCAGCAATTGGGTTTGTGTTATTCGACCACATGGAAGATTTTACGCAAAGATCTTGGTGTAAAACCGTATAAAATACAGCTCGTGCAAGAACTGAAGCCGAACGATCTGCCACAACGTCGAATTTTCAGTGAATGGGCCCTAGAAAAGTTGGCAGAAAATCCGCTTTTTTATCGACAAATTTTGTTCAGCGATGAGGCTCATTTCTGGTTGAATGGCTACGTAAATAAGCAAAATTGCCGCATTTGGAGTGAAGAGCAACCAGAAGCCGTTCAAGAACTGCCCATGCATCCCGAAAAATGCACTGTTTGGTGTGGTTTGTACGCTGGTGGAATCATTGGACCGTATTTTTTCAAAGATGCTGTTGGACGCAACGTTACGGTGAATGGCGATCGCTATCGTTCAATGCTAACAAACTTTTTGTTGCCAAAAATGGAAGAACTGAACTTGGTTGACATGTGGTTTCAACAAGATGGCGCTACATGCCACACAGCTCGCGATTCTATGGCCATTTTGAGGGAAAACTTCGGAGAACAATTCATCTCAAGGAATGGACCGGTAAGTTGGCCACCAAGATCATGCGATTTGACGCCTTTAGACTATTTTTTGTGGGGCTACGTCAAGTCTAAAGTCTACACAAATAAGCCAGCAACTATTCCAGCTTTGGAAGACAACATTTCCGAAGAAATTCGGGCTATTCCGGCCGAAATGCTCGAAAAAGTTACCCAAAATTGGACTTTCCGAATGGACCACCTAAGACGCAGCCGCGGTCAACATTTAAATGAAATTATCTTCAAAAAGTAAATGTCATGGACCAATCTAACGTTTCAAATAAAGAATCGATGAGATTTTGCAAATTTTATGCGTTTTTTTTTTTAAAAAAAGTTCTCAAGCTCTTAAAAAATCACCCTTTACAATTTTTATAACAAACTTCACCTAACCCCAGTGCATAGATCGCTACTCGAGGTGAAGTTCCCACAGGTGGTATTGTGTTACGCCCGCGTGATTGAATGCGGGTTTCGTCTGGTTGTTGTTGCTGACCAGACATAGCGTCAGCAAAAGATGCTCCCGAGTGTGGGAATTGTCATAGATAATTCTAGGAACATAATTTGGCGTTTACTCCTCCGCCCTTTAAAATCGAACGCCCACGTTCGATGCTCTAATGTGTTGAGGAATGTCTTCTGTTCCTATAGTTGTTCTTAGTGTTGGGATAGGGTTTCCCTGTGCCAATTCTTCTGCATTTGGAAGGTCAAGCATTGCTGTTGCATTTGTTGTTATTGGTGTTGATTTAAGTTTGTTTTTCAGCTTTAAAAGATAAAATATGCTTAATGCAAACAAAAGAATTGATACTCTGAATTTTTGGCATTTACTTCTTTTATCATTTGTAGTGATAATAATTCTTCTGTATTTTTTTTTATAGAAACAGGTTGTAGGACAGCTGGCAATGGTTTCTAAGCAGATATTTCCGTTGACTTATAAACTTCATTCTGGATTCTAATTGATGTGTTGTGGAAATGTATGATGTAGGTTCCGTCTAGTGGCATTATTTCTTCATTTACTTCTATAGGTCCAGTATATTTGTTTAAAAACAGAATACCTGGTGTAACTTCTGCAATCGATTCTAAGACATTTTCGTAAGGAATCTTAATAAGAGTTTTGCCTTTTTTCACGGCTTTAATTAATGTTGCTCTACATGATTCTACAGTGGTAGTTGGTAAGCTTATCATATAAAGAATTAAAGAATTATTTGAAGCAATCTTTATTTGAGCAAATTCTAGTGCTTCTAAGACATTTACATATGGCATTTCTTCTTTATTCAAAATTTCTTTGATTGTATTAGTTTCTATATTGGAAAGAATGTAAGTGTTAACAATATTGGCCTTGGCCCAGTGTATTGCGTAATCTAAATTAACAATTTCTTCTTTGATTATTCCTAATTTTAATTCTATGCTTAAAACTAATTCGTCTCTGAATTTTTCGCTATTTTTGAATTTTTCATTGATATTATTTGTCATATTAACGATTTCGTCGATTTTTTTAAATCAATATTTTATTTATTATAATTTGGTTGTTGTTATTATTTAACACATTGTTTATTTTTTCCTTAATGATTTCAAAATCGTGTCCGTCAGGACTTCCTGCGATAAACTTCCAGGCACTGCCTAGAAAGTCTAGTGAGCGTTTGGTTTTTGTTGTAGGCATTAGCCTATCGAGGTGGGTTTTTATTTGGAATATTTCGTTACTTAGAAAGGGAAGGATGTGATTTTTTTATCGATGTTTTCCATTAGCAGAGTCTCCAGTTCATCTATTACCTTTTGATATTGTTTGAGGTCGATGATGTGTATAATCTTAAAGGTTCCTGTTTGGACCTTTGCCGTTTCCGTGTCTATTGCTATCGATTGCGCGCTGGAATAGTCCAGGATCTGTACTTCGGCAGTACACGTTGCAATTGAATATCTAAAAAGAATGAGGGTTTCAATTTTTTATGAGCGATTTGTGAACTGTTTTGCCTGATTGAGTTAATACAGTAGTGGTTTTATTTTCGGCTACTATTTCTTTTTTGTAACGCCGATTTAATTTTGATCCTACTCTTTTATTTTGTTTTACATATATAGTTTGTCCAGGAATAAATTCTTTTATTGGCTTTCTTGATTTATTATGGTATTCAAGATCAGCAGCTTGCTTGTCTTGAATTTTCTTAATATTGTCGACTCGTGCTTTTACTAAAAGGTTAGGGTCTGAAGTAACCCTGCGTCCAAAAAATGTTTCGATTGGTTTTCTTCCAGTGGTAGAGTGTATTGAGAAGTTATATTCTTGAACTGCACGCTCTAATAGCTCCGTAAAGAAACGATGAAGACCTTCAGTCTTCAAACATCTCATTATTTCCACCAGTGTCGAATGAAATCTTTCGACTTGGCCATTAATACTGCTGCAGTATGGCGGAGTAATAAACATTTTGATTTTTAGCTCGTGTTCAATCATAAAAGTTATTGTGGATGAATTGAAAGATTTTTCATTATCGGTAACTATTGTTTCGGGTAAACCAAATGAAAAGAGGATTTCTCTTAGAGGTTGTAGTATATCTTGAACAGCTTTGGATTTGAGGATCTTTACTCGTGCATACTTGGAGAATTTATCCAATGCAGTTAAAACGAGGTTATTTTGAGTGGAAAAAATGTCAATATGAACTATCTGTCCTGGGTATTGAGGTATTGGGGTTGGTTTTAATTCTAACTTACTGGGGTGTCTGTCGTATTTACTTTCGTTGCAGACATTACATTTTTTAATCACCCTTTTTTATTTAGTGGCCATTGCTGGAAAATAAAATGTTTCTATCAGTCATATAGGAGCTTTCAATAGAGCGAGACGTCAAGTTGAGCAATATTTATCTCTGATCGTGATTTTTTTTTTTTTGTCATTATTAGCAAACGTGCAAGATCCCCTAGTGCCGAGGACAATCTTATGTCCTCGGGTAGTAAGTTTCCGAAAACGAAAACTATGAACGTAAATAAAAGGGACTCCAGAGGTAACTACTGGAGTCCTTTGCAATGTCTGCCAGATAGTGACACCGACAATGAAAATTAAGGTGAAAAAATGGACGAGTCCACATCGCCAGATAAGCCCACCAAAAGATTGCAAATTCCTCCCATAAAACTATTACATAAACCTTGTGAGTTTGTGCATACCCTGATGGAATCAATTAAAGTTTCCGATTATTCAATCAAAAAAATGTCAATAGGTATAAAAATTATGTGCGAATCATTAAATTCTTATAACCTAGTGCTCGAAAAATTAAATGTGGATAATTGCCAGTTCTTTACTCATGCACTCAAAAGTGAAAAAGCTTTTAAAGTTTTGTATGGCTTAAGTGAACTAAACACTACTGTGCTGAAAAATTAACTGATTAAACTTGGAATGCTGTGCAAAGAAGTTAAAATGATCACGAAAAAATATGATCAATATACGGATACTTTCTATATAGTATCTCTTGAAAGTGGTTCAGTGAAACTGTTTGAACTAAAGAAAAATTATCGTTCAATATTTCACACTCAAATTAACTGGTCGTATCAACGAAAACAAAAAAATCGTTTGACCCAATGCAGAAATTGCCAATTGTTTGGTCATGGCGAGAGAAACTGTCATGTGAAAACATACTGCTCTATATGCGCGGCTTCTCATAAGACCGAAGAATGCACTAATACAGAAGTTCACAAATGTGCAAACTGCAACGAGAAGCATAAATCAACAGATAGCGCATGCGCAATCAGAAAAAGGTATCTGGAAATGAGAGAGAAGCTTTCAAATAAAGCAAGTCATCGTGCTTACGCTCAGCCAAAGAATATAAACCCTGTCAACATACAGAAGTTCAACTCTTCTCATCTGTCAATGGACGATTTCCCATCTTTACCTCAACGTATGCATGGAAGGCAAGTGCAGAATAACAACGTTTATGTTCCTACAAGACCAAGTACATGGGACAAGATAACACCTGTGGTGGATACTCAGCCAAGTACGAGTTTTATCAACAAACCAACGTCAGCTACGTGTGGTGAGTTATTCTCAATGGAAGAATTAAATACACTTGTAATGGAGATGATTACTAAATTAAGTTCATGTAAAACAAAAATAGATCAATTTCAAGCTATCGCACAGTTAGCTACTAAGTTTCTCTATTCCAATGTCAAGTAATATGATAACAAATAATATGCTAGATTATAATTTAAATATTATAACATGGAATGCCAAAGGCATTCGTAATAAAAATATAGAATTTTTGAATTTTTTGAATCAAAATGCTATTGATGTAGCTTTTGTAACGGAAACATGGTTAAGTTCAGATATATCTTTTTCTACACCAAATTATACATGTCATCGCGTAGACCGAATTGATCAAATCGGTGGAGGTGTAGCAATGTTAGTAACAAAATCAATTCAGCATTCTCTCTTGCCTGTTGTTAGGACTCGATATGTTGAGAATGTTGGTGTGGAAATAAAGTTAAGGCATCATGCAACTATAAAAATGTTTTGTGTGTATTTTCCAGGAAAAAATTCATCTGTAGAAAAGAGAATGCATTTTAAAAGAGACTTAAGAAAATTGATTATTAGATTATTAGAAACGAAAATTATATAATTGGAGGTGACTTTAATTGTAGACATAGAGATTGGGGATGTATTCGTGCGAACTCGTGGGGTAATGTTCTTGCTAGTATGTCTTGTTTGTTTCCGTATTCAATGTTGTTTCCGTTTAGTCCAACTTATTTTCCTTCTGGATCGAGAGGTTCACCTTCCGTCCTTGATCTTTTTATAACGAACATTCCTTCGTTTTTCAGTCAGCCTGAAACTATCAATGAATTAAGTTCCGATCATGTTCCTGTTTTTTGTAAAATGAATGAATCAGCTGAAACTAGAGAACAATACTTCTTGGATTTAAAAAATGCCAACTGGAGTCGTTTTAGGTCAGTTATTAGATCCAAGTTAAGTTCGATTCCTACAGATTTGGATAGAGTGTGTTCAATAGAAGATGTTGATGCTCATGTTGATGTATTTTCCAACCAAATTCTAGAATCAGTACAGTCTTGTGTTCCAAAAAAAACCAAAAAACCTTTTTTTATTAAGATGCCGGATTATATTCTAGAATACATTCGTATAAGGAATTCGTTAAACAGGCAATGGCAACGTTACCGCCTACCACAATACCGTATTGAAGTTAAATTTTATAACAAGAAGATTGCGGAGGAAATTAGTAAGTTTCGAAATAAAAATTGGAATGAAAAACTTAGTAAGTTGGAAAAAAGTGCCAAACCGTTTTGGAACATAGCCAAAATTATTAAAAATAAAAACAGACAAGAACCTAATCTTGAAAATAATAATGAAGTAGTGTATCGAAATTCAGATAAGGCTAATGTTTTTGCATCAACATTTTTGAAAAATCATTCTGTGTCCCAACACCTCAGCGATGATTCCACCAAAATCCTTGTTAGTCAAACATTAAATACAGTTAACTCACAGATCATTGAAACTCCTAGGGATCAGTTTATAACTAGAGGGGATGTGAAAAATATTGTTTCAAACTTAAAAACTAGTCAGATGGACTAGACAACATTAAAAAATATTTATTTAAAAAAACTACCAAGAGCAGGGATTGAGTTCATAGCGTTCTTAATTAACGCTTGTCTTAAAACGCAATACTTTCCAGCTAAATGGAAGTATGCTAAGGTAATTCCAATTCCTAAACCGGGAAAGCAAATGAAACTCCCTACTAGCTATAGACCGATAAGTCTGCTTAGTTGTATAAGTAAAATATTTGAAAAAGTTCTCAAAGCAAAAATATTACGAATCGTTGATGACTTTAATATACTTCCAAATGAACAATTTGGATTCAGAATGCATCACAGCACTTCTCATCAAGTATTAAGAGTCTGTGAAAATGTCAGAAAAAATCGTTCTCTTGGCAAGTCGACTGGTCTTATTCTACTCGATATAGAAAAGGCTTTCGACTCAGTATGGCATGATGGGATTGTGCACAAGATGGTATGTTTCGGGTTTCCCATGTATCTCGTAAAAATAATTCAAAGTTTTTTATCTAACCGCTACTTTAGTGTTTTCGTCAATAACTGTCCGTCAAACTGTTATCATGTCAACCAAGGTGTCCCACAAGGATCAGTACTAGGCCCTTTTCTGTACAATATCTTTACAGCTGATATTCCCAGGTTACCCGAGTGTCAAATAGCTATATTCGCGGATGATACAGGTATGTTTTCATCGCATGAATTTAGTCTTAACATTGAGACGAATTTAAAAAATGCAATCGAATTGATGACCAAATATTATGCAAAATGGAAAATAAAGCTGAACATTGACAAACTACAAGCTATCTTTTTTAGTAGAAAAAGAAAGTCTTGTTATCTTCCAAGCAATCAGCTTAACGTTAATGGTGTGAATGTCAAATGGGACTCAAGTGTTAAATATCTTGGTATTTATTTAGATCAAAAACTAACTTTTAGGGAGCATATTGCCAAAACTTTGCAAAAAGTAAGCATTGCTATAAATATATTATATCCTTTTATAAATAGAAAGTCGTGCCTTAGTAAAGATAACAAAATAATTATCCAAAAAGTTATATTCCAGGCAATCCTCCTCTATGGGTGCCAGGTTTGGGGAAAATGTGCAAAAAGTCACCTCAAAAAACTGCAAGTATCGCAGAACAAGCTACTCAAAATGATGCTTAACCTTCCACGATACCATTCCACCTTAGATTTACACGAGAAAGCAAATGTTGAAATGATTTCTTTTAGAATAAATAAACTAAATAGCAATTTTTTGCTGAATTGCGAGACCTCCGATAATCCACTCATTAATCAATTGATTCCTTAACCATTTTTTTGAAGTAATTTGTAATAATTTTGTTTTTCTGTTCAATATTTATTATTTATCTAATTGTTTACTCATATATCTATTACTTATTTGTTTAACTGTTAATTTATTTATGTTATCATTGATATGTTTTATACTACTTATTTATTTGTTTTTCTATTAAATTATTTTGCTTTGTTTTATGGTCAATTTATTCATGTTCACACTGTACCTATTTATATATTTAATTCTTTATTTATCTATTTATTTATTTATTTATTTATTCATGTATATATTTATTTATTTATTTATTTATTTACTTATTTATTTTTTATTTTATATACTTATTTATTCATTTATTTATTTATTCATCTAGTTGTTTACTTATTTATTTATTTAGTTATTTATCTATTTATTTATTTATTTATCTATTTATTTATTTATTTATCTATTTATTTATCTATAAATTTTTGTATCCATCTATTTAATTTTTTTATTATCATATTAATTTATTTATTTATTTATTTATTCAAATTATTTATTTATTGATTTATTTATTCACTAACCAACTACTAATATACTAAAATAAACCTATCTATTTATTATTATTCATACTAACTTCATTTTTACTAACCTGCTTCATAACTATAGTTTTGAAGTTTAAATTTTATCCGAGTCAAAATGTACCTGCCCTTTTCAATTTGCATTGAAGGTTTTGTTTGTATTTTCCTTCAAAATTAATATCCTTACCTTATTAAATTTCAAAATAAATTAATATACTTATTCAGTTGAAAGATATCATAATGTAGTATATCAAATCTCTGTATGTAAACTGTGCGGTAGCTTACCAAATGTAATTGTTAATACGAAAATAAAGATCTATCTATCTAAAATGTTTCTAGTATTTGAGCCTTATTTTCACGATCGTTACGGTGAGCTCGTTTGTGTGTATTCATAATAATTTCCTCTTGCTCTGTTTCATTTGTTATATCTTTGACTTGGAGTTGCGTGAATTTAATGCGATAATTTTTGAAATGAAGGGGGTAAATTTGTTGTATCAGTCCCATTATTCTTTCTTCTGTTTAAATGCAGTTCATAACGGATGGATTTAGGACTCTTTTTAAAATAGGGACACGATTATCAATATTAAAGTGAGGTTCTGTAATAATATAGCGATGAAACCGTGGAAAAACAATCGAAAAGGTTTGAGTAGATGAATCACCAATGCTAAGAAATATTTGTGTTTTAAAAACATTAATCGGTACTTCAACACTTGGAATAAGTTCGTGACCAGAACTTTCGTCACTATGTTGGGTTGTGGATAAATTATTAACTTGGGATAACTGTGGGGCTCTAGATAAAGCGTCGGCAACAACGTTTATTCTTCCAGGTTTATATTTTAGTTCGTGATTGTACTCTTCGAGTATGGCCTTCCACCTTTTCATTTTAGAATTGTTATTTTTATTGCTCAACGCAAAAGTTAGGGGTTGGTGGTCGGTAAAAATTCGGACTTTAGCATGACCGTAAAGGTAATTTCTGAGTGAGCCTAGTGCCCAAACGATGGCTAACATCTCTTTTTCGTTAGCGGCAAAGCTTTCCTCTGACTTACTAAGCGTCCTGCTTATAAAAGTTATGGGTCTACTTTTTTGCTCGAGTACTGCTCCAATAGTAAAATTTGAAGCATCCTTTATAGGTCGAATGGTTTTTCGTAATCAGGATAGGATAGTATTACGTCTTCCGATATAAGAGAGTTTTTTATTTTTTGAAAAGAGTCTAAAGCGTCTTGGTCTAGGTTTATAAGCTTTTTTGCAGATTGCGTCTTGGACATACGTCCTTCCTCCCCTCTCGAGAGGATTGTCAGTAGTTTTGCCAGTTGAGCATATCCTTTTATAAAACGACGGTAATAACCGGACAATCCGAGAAAGGATCTGAGTTCTTTTAGGGTTTTAGGAGTAGCAAAGTCAAAAATAGATTTAACTTTTTCGGGATTTGTTTTAATGCCTTCCGATGAGATAAGAAAGCCAAGAAACTCTACTTGTGATCTGAAGAATTTGCATTTGTCGAGTTGAATTTTCATGTTTGCTCTTCTAAGTGTCTTGAAGACTTGCTCGATATGTTTGGCATCTTGAGCTTCATTTTCACTGAAAACGATGATATCATCGATGCACACGTAACAAAATTTTCCAATATATTCTCGTAGAATATCGTCAAGTGCTCGTTGGAAAATCGAGGGAGCATTTTTTAAACCGAATGGCAATCTGGTGAACTCGTATTTGCCATTATTAATGGAAAATGCCGTCTTCTCAATATCAGATTCCTTTAAAGGAATTTGATGGAAGCCGCTTTTCAGATCAAGAACGGTGAAGAATTTATTTCTTCCTAATTGGGCTATTACTTCGTTTATATCAGGTATTGGATATCTGTCCGCAATTGTGATATTGTTGAGCTTGCGGTAATCAATTACCCGTTGAGTCTGGTTTTTTCGGGACAATCCATACTGGTGAATTATAGGGTGACCGTGAAGGCCTTATTATCCCGTCGTCGAGTAACTGATGAACTTGTTTTTCTACTTCTGTTTTTAGTGATATAGGAAAGGTATAGTAATGGGTATAAACTGGGTCTTCCGTGGATGTCCTTATTTCTGCAATAACTGTTGTGGTATATGTTAGCCTTTCATCAGGTTCAGAAAATAGATTTGTGTGGTTGCTTACAACCAGATTAAGGAGGTTTTTTTGTTGCATTGTTAAGGAATCAGTGTTTAAAGTTATGTTATTAACTGCTTGCGATTTTAATTGTTTGATTTTAATACTAACTTTATCAAGTATTGTCATGAAACTATCTTGAGTGTGAATAACTGCAGCTAATTCTTTAAGGCTGTCGTCGCCTAGTATCCCATGGAAAGTTTTGAGAGTAGGTAAAATAAAGAATTTTATATCGATATCTTTTAGGCCGAATAGGTTTAGAAAAGTATGCTGGCTGATCTCAACATCACCTGCTATAGACTTGGCATAGAATATTTGTTCGTTAGGAAGAGGTCTTTGTACTAGATCGGGTTTGATATAATTTTTGCTAGATCCAGTATCGATTAAAAACTTTTAAATTTCTCCGGTCCCCGTTTTGCATTCAAAGTAGGGTAACGAGGACTCGGTTAACCTAAAAAATGTATGTCGCTATATTCTAATGATTGGTCTGTCGAATAAGGATTCCCTGCATATTCATCGGGGAAATGATTGAAATCTCGAGTGGCTTCTTCGCAAATTTTAAAATATGTGTTTTCCTCTGATCTAACTACTTCTTCATTTTGAGTAGTGACGGGGTTTTCAAAATTTTCTGTGTCAGGACTGATATGGTAATTATATTGATTTGCCTTCTGAGGTAACGGCTGGTACGGTGGCTTCTGTGTTTGCTGTCCGGTATTCAGATTCCTCATCTGTTTACTGCGTCCTTGAGTTAATGCTTCTGTCTTAATTTGATTAGGGAAATTCCTTATGGCCTGATTTTGATTTTGCTGGAAATGCTGGGTATTATTCTGGGGGTGATAATTATTTGTTGGACGATATCCGAACGCTGGAGTTTGTTGTAAGGGAGTAAAGGGAGGATATGTACGATAAGTAGGAAAGTTTGTAGGATAATTTGAGTAACCTTGTTGATGTCTAGGAGGAAAAATGTTTGCGTTGCCTCGCGAGAAGGAAGTGTTTTGATGCATAGGGTTTTGTAACCGTGGAAGTGCTGGAGCGAAATTCTTTTTTACTGCTCCCTGGTGTGTTTGATTGTGTTGAGATCTTAGATGTTGATTCTCATATCCCATACAAAGGTGTAATGCTTGTGGCACGTCCACATGCTCTCTCATTCCCAATAAATCTGACAGATTGCCTCTTAACCCTCTTATAAATGTCTCAAGGGCCTTATCTCTATAGGTTTGAGTAAGAACTCTCAGTGCCTCTGCATCAATTTCTAAACAGGATAATTTATTGATGATTAATGTTAACTGGGAATTAATTGCCTGATAAAATTTTTGTACAGTTTGGTTTCCTTGGACCAAATTAAACATCTGGCACTCTAAGGTAGTAACATCACGCTTGTCCGCATAATGCATTGAAAGGCAACGTACAATACTTTCCCAATTTAGAGGCGTGTTAAAAGATTCTAGGGCAGCATCCGCTTCCCCAATAATTTTATTACGTACGAAGTTAATAATGCCGTAATATTTAGGAGTCCCTTTTGAGTTTTCATGCATTTTTAACACACGCTCCACACTTTTCTTCCAAGAAGAAAATTCGCCTGGTTCCCCCGAGAAGGTTCGTAGACATCTTACTACGTCCGGAATTTTATCTAAGCCGTCTAGGTTGTTTTGAAATTGTGGAAAAATGGTTTGGTCTGAGTGTCCAACTCAGGTGTGGACCTGACTTCATGAACCATATTTTGAGAGTTACTAGAATGAAGATGACCGCTTAGGTCCTGATTTGTGTTGGTTTGTTGATAGTTAGGAGGAGGAATGTTTATTGAAGGTAGATGGGACATTGTGTTATTTACAAAGGGAATTTGACCTTGTGGCGGTACTTGGAGTAGGCCTTGGGGTTGACCTCCTTGAGGTTGGCCCAGAGGAGGTGCTTACAATTGACTTGGACCTGCAGGACTCACTTGAACATCTAGACCTGCACCCGTTCTTGTATTAGTCATTATATTTACGTTATAATAAAAACAAGGAAAAAACAACAATTTGTGTTAAATCAAGATGATTTATATAAAATTACCCAATAGTAACAGGAAATGTAACTTGATAAAATTTTGGTTAATATTATTGATTTTCTTATCAATTTATGATTTTAACACTGTTTTATATTTTAACTTTTAATTTTTTTTTTTCACTATTTATCTAATTGCTTTTTTGCAACTTTATTACCTTCTCAATTAATATATAGATTTCTTAAAATATAACTTACAAAATTAAAACTATCAGTCTCTGCATATTATGATCGGGTGGTGCGGCTAGCTCTATCGAGCTTCGGGTTCGTCTCCTATACGTCTAGTTATATAGGGCTACTGCGGGGCCCTTGACTGTGTTGAATTAAGTCTTTTCACCTACTCACGATCGCGACCGCGGGGAGTATATTTCCAGCTTTTATTGCACTACTTGAGGGCTTTTTTGACACTTGGGAATTTATTTCCAGTTTTTATCGCACTACTTGAGGGCTTTATTGACACTTGGGAATTTATTTCCTGTTTTTATTGCACTACTTGAGGGCTTTGTTGACACTTGGAAATTTATTTCCTGTTTTAATTGCACTACTTGAAGGCTTTGTTGACACTTGGAAATTTATTTCCTGTTTTAATTGCACTACTTGAGGGCTTTGTTGACACTTGGAAATATATTTGCACTACTTGCCCCGCGGTCCCTGCTCGGGCGCCAATTAAACTATTTGAATTTAAATTAAATAAAAAACATGTTTTTTTTTTTGGGAGGTTGAAACCTCTTTATTTGTGAATCCAAATTAGAACTAAACTAATGTACAATTTTTATAACAAACTTCATCTAACCCCAGTGCATAGATCGCTACTCGACGTGAAGTTCCCACAGGTGGTATTGTGTTATGCCCGCGTGATGGAATGCGGGTTTCGTCTGATTGTTGTTGCTGACCAGACATAGCGTCAGCAAAAGATGCTCCTGAGTGTGGGAATTGTCATAGATATTTCTATGAACATAATTTGGCGTTAACTTACATGTTGTAAAAGACCGTTTGCATTCCATGTTGCGATTTTGAGTGTTCTGTCCATCATTGTTTCTTAAGAGCGACTTCTTCGCTTAGCTGTTTTATGTTTAAATCTTGTTTGTCAATCCTTTTCAGGATAAGTTCAAGCATTTCTTTAATAGATGTTTCTTCGTTCTTCCGCACATTTTTAACAATCTGGGATTATTTTCATCACTTTTGCTTAGTGCAATTGCTTTTGGCGGTTGATTTTTAGTTTTGTTTTCAACGGCTACTTTTTTGCTTTCAACTATTGCTTTTGTGATTATTGGGTTTCTTAGCTTGTTCCCAGTTTTGTTTTTTCTTTTTGTGTCTTGGAATTTTTTGGCAACTGGACATCCTCTGTAACTTGCAGGATGGTTGCCTTGACAGTTAACACATTTCGCTTTCTGTTCTCTGCCCATGGGACAGTTTTTAGTTGCATGCTTGCCTTCGCATTTGACACAAGCAAACTCACGATTGCAGTATTTTTGTGTATGCCCAAAGTCTTCACAGCGTTTACATTGTGGAACAATTTTTGACTTTCGCAGTGGTTCAATTTTGACAACTATGCCCATTATTGATTTTATACTGTAAATCTTATCGAGACTTTCTTTATTTTCAAAGGTGAGCATAAACAAAGGTTGAGATCTCCTTGTTGTCGTTGATACCCCAGTAGAGTCTTTAATTGTCTCATTTTTAATAAGATTATTCGCATCGAGAGCTTGGAAACCTTTTTGAATAAGGTCTTCGACAATATCTTTGGCAACACATGAAGAGTGGAGGCCTCTTGCTATTACCTTTATCGACCTTGTAGCTTTATTTTCGTACGAGTGCCACTGAATTCTATTTTTGTTCAATTCTTCAGTGATAGATCTATACGCATCGGCGTCTTCAACAATGACTTTCCAATTGTCTTTATTGTATGATGTATATTTGCATGTCTTATTACTGCATTTTTCTACTATGTTCTTAAGCTCACCAAACATTGTCAATCCGGAAATCATGATTGAAGGTGGTGCAGTTTGCTTAGTACCTTTAGCAAAAGACTTCTTTTGGGATACATCTTTTATTTCATTGTTTGATGTTTTCGCTGTTGCAGCAATATCCGCTTTTGAAGTTACCTGCTTCATTTTTTGAACAGTCTCTGGGCTACCCTCTGCTTTCCGTTTCTTGGATTTACGTTTATTTCTGTTACCATCTGTTTCAAAAAGAAGCTCTTCCTCATCAGTATGAAACTCAATGGTTTTTGGTGGGCTTTTCACAAGTATTTTTGGACTAGTCTTGCTGTCATTTTTTGAGGTTTTCTTGTCTAGCAAGCTGACTTTTTCTTCAAGTCTCATAACTTGTTGCTGAAGACTTTCAACGAGGACTTCAAGTTTCTTTCTGGCTATTATTTTTGTTTGCCATTCCTCGAAATAATTTTCGGATTCAACTTGGTGGATCTCGTTGCTTGTTTTGGAACACTGCGGATCTTTTATCTCGATCTTTTCATAGATTTTGGTTCCTTTTTCGTTAATGACTTCTTTGTCATTTGATTTTTCGGTAAGGGTTTTCGATGGAGTAACCCTTGGGAATATTTTTGGCGGAGTCCTCAGTGTTTTAGAACTCCGTCTACTTCCTGCTAGCAATAATTGGTGCTCCCCAGAATCCGTAGGACCGATCTCCGAAGAGAGTGGATTTACCAGTTTATCTGGATTGCCACCTGGGGTAATGTATCTGTTTGTTTTATTCATTGCCATGTTTGTTTTTTGTAACTTTTGTTTGTTACCCATAAATAGCTTAGTTACTTCTTCTATTCAAGGTCTTAAATACAGCCGCCCCTATGGGATCAGACGCTGACCAATGAGCCGAACATTATGCGTCAGACGCTCTTGGGTTTCATGGAGAGCTGGTTCTTCAGAGCGATGTCTTATCTTATGCTCCTAGTTCCTGAGAAGGTAACTCAGGTGTCTCAGCTCTTGGATCCAATAGATGTGTTTTGTGTTGGTGAACAATGTTTTGAGTGGGAGATTTGGTTTATGTGATAACGAAATGTTCTCTTTCTCTTTTAATTGCTGTAAGCTTCGGTTATCAGTAAGCTTAGGAACATATGGTACACAAAAAAACCTTTTTGTATTATTGTCGGTTCTTGCCATTGTGTTGTTGTTGTTGTTGCAGAGGTTAGCTTTTAGTTTTTCTGTTCTTGATTTGAATAGGCTATTTCTTATGTAATGTAGATAATCGTTCAATTTCAGGATAGTTTTTATTTTTCTTATATTGTCCATTTCATATCACTTATCACTATGACCTAAGACTTTGTTGATAAAATTGAATGCTGTGTTTATTTTTTGTTTTGTCAGTTTAGTTGAGCGAAAATTAATCATTCGCCCTGATGCAGTTTTTTTTGAATACCAGTTGTATACATATTATTTGATTATTTTCTCTATGTAGAAGTAGGTCTGGGTATGTAAGGTTAATGTTGTGTTCATTTTTTTTGTAAATTGTATCTTATTGTGGTATGGATTCAGCTTGTTGAGAATTATGTCTTTTTCTTTTACTTCGATGATGGCAAAAATGTCATCTACATAATTAGCAATAAATTTGATTTTTCTACCTATTTTGTTGAGTTGTTTTATGGTGTCGTCGAGAAGATTGTCCGGAATAATATCTGTTACGTTGGTGAAAGGGGATTGTCCATTAGCATTCCATATGTTTGCGAATAAAACTTTTCATTGAATTGGAAATAGTTATTGTCTCGTGGACGGAATTCTAGAAGTTTGAAAAAATTTGGGTTTGGTTATTTTGGTGTATTCTTTTATTGTGTTCCACTCTCTTAAAATGTTTTGTATGGCAAAATAAGTAGGGATGTTGGTAAATAATGAAATGACGTCAAAAGAAACCATAACATCATCGTCATCTGATATTATATCTTTAAATCTGTCTTTCAGTTGAAAAGAGTTTCTTATATAGTATTTATCCGAAACAATTTTCCTTATAATTATAATTTCATTGGGAGAAAAGTTTGCTTTACCTATCACTTTACCGAATTTTTCATCCATACATGTAATAGCCGAATAGGAGATTTAAGAATACACCAAAAGAGAAGTTCAATCTGAAAATACAAAAAACAACAACAAAATTTCTTGCAAACCACAAAAATAATATCTTTGCAACAAAAGTTGACAAAGGTATCAAAATAATTATAATGTACAAACAAGATTATGACGAAAAAATGAATGAACTTCTTGAAGACAAACATACATACAAGACAATAAGAGATGATCCAACACAAAAACTACAAGTTACTAACAAAACACACATAAAAAACGATCTGTTTAAAAATGAGTTTATTAGTCGCTTCCAAACAAGTAAATTATACTGCTCAGCAGCCATAGCTCCCAGATTATATGGACTCCCAAAAATTCATAAGCCAGGTCTTCCGCTTCGCCTAGTTTCATCTTCAATAAACGTACCTTGCTATTACTTATCAAAACACATCGGAACAATTATAAAGAACATTGTTTCGGATAAATACAATATAAGAAACTCTTTTCAATTGAAAGATAGATTCCAAGATATAATATAAGACGACGATGATGTTATGGGTTCTTTTGACGTCATTTCATTATTTACCAACATCCCTACTTATTTAGCCATACAGAACATTTTAAAAGAGTGGAACACAATAAAAGACCACACGAAAATAACCAAGCAAACATTTCTCAAACTTCTAGAATTCTGTCTACGTGACAATAACTATTTCCAATTCAATGAAAAGTTTTATTCGCAAAAATATGGAATGCCAATGGGCAATCCCCTTTCACCAACGTAGCAGACATTATTCTGGACAATCTTCTCGACGACAGCATAGAACAACTCAACAAAATAGGCAGAAAAATCAAATTTATTGCTAATAATGTAGATGACGTTTTGGCCATAATCAAAGTAAAAGAAAAAGACATAATTCTCAACAAGCTAAATTCATACCACAACAAGATATAATTAATAATTAAAAATAAACACAGCAATAACCTTCCATACCTAGACCTACTTCTGCATAGAGAAAACAATCAAATAATATACAGGTGGTATTCAAAAGAAACTGCATCAGGGCGAATGATTAATTTTCACTCAACTCAACTGGCAAAACAAAAAATAAACACAGCATTCAATTTTATCAACAAAGTCTTAGATCTCAGTGATAAGAGATATGAAATGGACAATATAAGAAAAATAAAAGCTATCCTGAAATTGAACGATTATCTATATTACATAACAAATAGCTTATTCAAATCAAGAAAAGAAAAACTAAAAGCTAACCTCTGCAATAGCTACAACAATAACACAAAAGCAAAAACCGACAATAATACAAAAAGGTTTTTTTGTGTACCATATGTTCCTAAGCTTACTGATAACCGAAGCTTACAGCAATTAATAGAGAAAGAGATCATTTCGTTTTCACATAAATCAAATCTCACACTCAAAACATTGTTCACCAACACAAAATCAACATTAAAGAAATAACAACAACACAATGTGGTTTATCAAATTAAATGTAATGGTAAATAGAATGAAAACTGTGATCTAGTGTACATAGGACAAACAAAGAGAAATTTAACAACAAGACTTGCGGAACACGAAGCAGACATACGTAAACACAAAGAGTCAACAGGGCTTTTGCAGCACATAGCAAACAGCGGACACTCGGTGGATTTCAATGATGTAACAATATTGGACAAAGAGAGCAAACTCCAGACAAGACTTACTCTGGAGAGTTTAAGAATCCAACAACAAATAAAACGAACCATGAACACGAAAGAAGACACCGACAATATTAAACAAAATTGCCTTTGTACAGGGTTTTCCAAAAGGGACGCTACAAAAGTACAGCGACAGGGACAGCAAACGACGCCATATTTCTTGCCGCTCTTTTGACATTTCTCTTCAGTAAGGATTGCAATTTCATGATGGAAAGATATACGAGCCAACAACGAGTTGAAATTATTAAAATTTACTACCGAAATTCGGAGTCAGTGGCCTCAACGTTAAGAGCGCTACGTCCAATTTATGGTCGTCATAATCATCCTAGCAGATCAACAATTGAGCGTCTAGTGGAAAAATTTTAATCCACAGGCACAGTACAAAATGTTCCCGTGCCAGTGAGACAAAGAAATGCCCGTAGTGTCGAGAATATTGCTGCCGCTGAGGCTTCAGTTGCAGAAAGCCCAAATGTATCTCTCACACGTCGTTCTCAAGCGTTGGGCATCTCTGTGACGTCGTTGTGGCGAATTTTGCGAAAAGATCTTGGCCTACATCCTTACAAAATTAAATTGACGCAAGAACTGAAGCCGCTTGACCACGTATGTTCGTGAATTGGGCTGAGCAACAACTTGAAAATGATTCGGATTTTCATCGAAAAATCATCTTCAGCGATGAAGCTCATTTCTAGCTGAATGGCTTCGTCAATAAACAAAATATGCGGTATTGGTCAGGCAGCAATCCACACGTACTCCATGAGTCATCATTGCATCCCGAAAAAATTACGGTGTGGTGTGGTTTATGGGCCGGCGGCGTCATTGGGCCATACTTCTTCCGTGATGATCAAGACCGGCACGTTACTGTGAATGGGGATCGCTACCGTTCAATGATATTATAACTGAATATTTTTGGCCCCAATTGGATGATATGGACTTGGAGGACATGTGGTTCCAACAGGACGGCGCCACAAGCCACACAGCGAATGCCACCATCAATTTATGGGAAACCAAGTTTGGAGAACGTGTTATCTCACGAAATGGTCCAGTCGCTTGGCCACCTCGGTCGTGCGATTTGACGCCGTTAGACTATTTCCTGTGGGGCTACGTCAAGTCTATGGTCTATGTCATCAAGCCAGCAACGACTGATGAACTTCGTACGAATATCGAACGTGAAATTGCAGCAGCATCGGCCGATTTATGCTTGAAAACCGTCGAAAAATGGGTTCAGCGTCTGGACTTCTGCAAGCATGCCCGTGGTGGCCATGGAAAAGAAATCGAGTTCCATACATAATGACATCGAACGTACTTTCACAGGAATAAAGAATTTCATTGATATCCAAAACCATTTTTGTTTTATTTAAAAAAACTTTTGTAGCGCTCTTATTGAACAACCCGATATATACCTACAAAGCTGTTGCAATCTGATTCAAGTACCAGAACCCAGCTGTGATATAAGTGTCGTTGTTTTATTTTCGAATTTGAATTTGTAACTGATTGATCATAAATCATATAAATTGTTTTTTATGTATGTTAAAGTTTGTGTCAGTGCCGTCTCGGGAAAGATGCAATATTAGTCAAAGGAAAAATATGTATAATTTTTGAGCAATTAATTAAGAGAAAAGTAAAATATTATTTTTATTAAAGAAATTAACCATTGTATTATATACCAACAGAATGAAATAAATATAACTCTGAAGAAGTAAGGAATTCTTACGAAACGTTGGGAGAATAATGGAGTAAAAAGTTATTTTATCTCATTTTTTATGAACAGACCAAAAAACCCTAAATAAAAATAGTAAAAAAGATAACCGAGAAAATTGGTCAAATAAATCAACTAATTAGATACTATACATTATACATAAGTGAACAAAATGTTTACATTCATTGATTCATATATAAAATACGGTGCTATACTTATCGCCTAATTTTAATGGATACAAAAAAATAAAATATTCCGTTTTAGAAACAATAGTTTATTTTTTATGCAATGTTAAAAGAACACATAGTTATATGAGTAGTATAAACTAGAGGGTACGAGGCCACCGGTATCACCGGTATCACCGGTAGCACCGGAATCACCGGTACCACCGGTATCACCGGTACCACCGGCACCACCGGTACCAATTTGGGTTCTGATCTATGCTATGCTAAATACCGGTGTTATTTTGGGTTCAAGACCATGCTTAGCAAACGTTAGAACGCAAAGAAGTAAAATTCACGTTCACGTTAAAACGCAAAAACATAAAATTCGCGTTAAAACGTAAAATTCACGTTCACGTTAAAACGCAAAAACGTAAAATTCACGTTAAAACGTAAAATTCACGTTCACGTTAAAAAGCAAAAACGTAAAAATTTACGTTCACGTTAAAACACAAAAACGTAAAATTCACGTTAAAACGTAAAATTCACGCTCACGTTAAAACGCAAAAACGTAAAATTAAAATTCACGTTCGGAACGCAAAAATCACCATAGGAAACTGAACAAAATCATGAACAGAACATGATGTTTAAGAGTTAAGTTTTTCAGAAAAGGTGGTCCATATGAGTGAAGAGAGAAAAGAATTGTTAAGTACAAAGACATGTTAATTTTTTAAATAGTTTTTATTTTTTAATTAAATTTTAATATTTAAAAAATAGTTAGTATTGCTGGTAGGGGGCTTACATCAAACCCCCCTTTATAAGATTTTATTTTTAAAGAATACAGCAGGTGGGCCACTGCCACAAGGCTGTAAATGTTGGTAGTATCCACATTACCAACCTCCTCCAAAGCAGCATCCTGAAGCTGCTGGAACTCCCAGCATTGGCAGCCATATTTCGCTAGCCACTCTTCCACCTGTTGTGTAATTTTTATACTTGCGTCCTGATGATTCATGTTGCTTGTATTTATTTTTGCTATAAACTGATGATTATGATGATAATGCTCAAAGTATTTATACAAAAAAAAAAAGAGGGCAACAAAAATACACATACAAACATAAGTATTTGTATGCAGACCATTACAATCCACACTTTTTCAGAGACCCTCTGATTTTCGTAGCACACTTTCAATAAATTTAAAGGATGTTAAAAGTCATCAGAAATAAAAATCAAATAGGATCAACACTATATTTTTGTAAGGATGGATGTTAACAATTAAAATTTACGATTATGATATTTGCATTGGTATATCAAAACCCTGATGCATCGATAGCATCATGTCAATCATCGGACTAATAGAACTTGACCCCTCTATCTGATGCTTTAGAATTTTTGAATGGAATACATTTTGAGGATGTTTAAAGTCAACGGAAATAAAAATATTTTAAAAATATTTAAATAGGGTTAGCACTATATTTCTATAAGGATGAATGCCGACAATTAAAATTTACGATTATAATACGTGCATTGATATATCAAGACCCTGATACATCGTTACCATCATGTCACTCATCTGACTAATAGGACTTGACCATCTATATCTATTCCTTTAGGATTTTTCCTGGATTGAGGTAATAATTAGTGTAACAAAAGCCTAATACCTCACTACCATCATATCATTCATTTGTCTAATAGGGCTATACCTCCTTTATCTATTGCTTTGCTAGCATCATGTCAGTCATATTACTAAACCCTGTCCCTTATCATTAAAATCCTGAAAAATGGTCCAACGGTTATTTTTATTGAGGAATACAAATGTATGTCAACAAGGTCAACACATGATTTTATCTATAGGGATGGATGCCGACAATCAAAATATGCATTCATGATGATTTTTTTAATAATATTGTATTTTATTTTAGGTTTACATAAAAAAATAAAAAAAAATAATTATAATCCTTAGACAATTCTGTTAACAACTTGGTCAAGTGGATTGTATTCAATAATCCGATCATGAAGCATGAGGCAATAAGCTGAAGTATTTGCAGGAATGTTTTTTGATGTTCTCATCTCCAAGCGTATATCGATAGGTCCTGTTTTCAAAGTCTCATTTTGATGTCTGCAGTCTATAACAAAAATTGGAGCACGGGATTTAAATAGATCCCAAGAAAGCAAAGGTTCAGTGTATGTTTTATTGTAGTAAGTTCTTTGAAAATCCGTATACATTTTGTAGAACAAGCTATATCTATTTCTTTCGAAAGAAATATTAAGATCTTCATGAGGATATACATCAGAGTTTAGATACACTTTTATGTCTGTTAAATCACAATGGTCAAACGTTGTAGGATCAGCAGATATTTTTTTATTTTTTGCAGTTTGTAGTGCAAATACAATGTATCGAGGTTTTTCCATTTGCGTTGTTTTTTGAACGTTCCAGATGTGATGGTCAGAGCTTTATAACATGGGATACTCATAGAGACCCCAGTTTCGGAAAGCAATTTTCATAAAACTATTTGCATTTATAGATTTATATAGATTTAATTTCATCGAATCTGATAAAGTCACGTGTGGTACTCTCCACTGTACCTTATGTAGTTTTACTTGTACATTTTCATCAGTTGGGGAGATTATAGCATTTTCATCCATCCTAGAACGAGTGAGAATTAGATCATGACGAGCATTGGGAATAATTTTTTTATAATCTTCGGCAAAACCCAAAAGCTTATTCAATGGAATGCAGTAGTTAGAAAGAAATGGTTTCAAATAAATAACTGAATCAGGAGACCATGAAGCATTTAAAAGCATATCACTCTCATTTTTTGTCAACGATAAATAGTTTTTGATTGTTGTTGTAATCCCCACATTTCGATTGTAATCAATTTCCTTTCCATTCAGCTCATAACGTATTTCGTCGAAGAGAAAAGCCATTGCATTGTTTGCAAGTCTTGTGCTGACTATTTTTTTTCCATCTGTCTTCGATAGTGATCCTTCAACATATAGAAAACTTTCCGAAGGAAGAACATTAAGATTTTGGTGTTATATGCAAATCTGAACGATGTCATTTTTTTCAAAATTGTTTTGATATGGTGAGTAAGTATGATATTCATATTTAGAAACACTTTCATAGATTTCGGGCTCTTGGAAAATATTCAACATATTGTTATATTTTGTTTTTGATTTTCAATATTTTATGATATACCCCAATGAGAGTAAAAAATCCTGATTATGTTTTGTAAGATTATGTTTTACCGCGGCTGAGTTCGAAGCTTGATTGATTAATGAATTATATGGTAATTATATTTTCATATACAATCATGACTGCGGTTGTAAATGTAATCGAGCCGTTAATGTCTCCCTCTCCTCTAAAATTTATAACTTTTCCGTCTTGATCTATGAACTTTAAACACAACGATGTTATTCGTCTGACGTTCACGGGTAAATAAATGACATTTTTCGGAACTTCTATGATTTTATAGCCTGGACTTACTTTAACAGCAGATTCATGTAAAATATGCGCAGGTTGATTATTAATGTACGTTCCATCTATAATATTACATTCAATGCGTATGGCATTAACTCTATTTATATCGACGAAGAGATCTGATTCATATTGCCTATTTGCCTTCAGCAGTTTCTTACTAAATCCTCAAAGAGATCCAATTGAATTCGGTTTAGAGAAGTCAATATCTTCCGAGCTGAAAATTTCTCATTTTAGAGTGTTTATATTGGCCTTGATTTTAAATTCACTTTTTTAATTTTTTTTTTTTTGTTAATATCATTAAATTTTGTTTGTATGAAATTATTTATATCTTCTATCTCATATGAACCAATAGGAAGCGAGATAACATTATCGCCCACATGTATCAAATTATTAAACTCATCTACATTTGGTATGGAGTTATATGTTTGAAAATCTATAAACCCGCAAACATAATTAGATTTCAGTACAATTGGTGGAAAATATTCTGCATTGAGACTTGATTCATTCCAACTTAATGTTAATGTTAGCAACATCCTGGTTAAAAGACAAATGAGACAGTTTTGATGTGTTCACTTGGTTTTATTCATTTTTTATTTAAACTTTTGAAAAAATTTCAACATTGGTCTAATAAAAATCTTAAGCATAAATGTCCACATATAAATGTATCAAAATCTTGTTCTCGAATATAATTATAATTTATTTGATTACCAAGATAGTCTATTACTTCAGTTGGTGGTCTTAAATTACCAAAACTATCAAAATACTTTATAATATTATATATTTTATTTCTAATATATGCTACCCAATGAGTACCCATACCAGCTTCACTATCCAAATTTATAACGCCACACTCTTGATCCGTAGAGGTTTTTGGTAATGAGTCTCGCATAAAAACTCCTCTAAAGTACTTGAGATGTTTTTTTCCAAACCGTAGAATATCATGGTTATTTAAGGGTCTCTTAGGCAGCAAATCAATCAGTTTTTTGTATTAGGTGTGTTTAGAAATAAACCAAGACCATTTTTATATGGTTTCAAGTATTACCCCTTCCCTTGAATAGCGACTGCCTCCATAGCCTTATTATGTCGTTTGTTTTCTTCAAAAGCTCTTTTAGCAACATGAACGTCATTGAGTGCTTTTGCAACTCCGGCAACTCCACCTGTTAAAGATCCAACAGCTGATAAACCAGCTAGAATAAGAGCTAGAAATGGAAGAAAACCACCTCTCTTTGGAAGTGGGATTATTCTTGGAGTTTGTATATTTTGTTTTTTTTTTAATTTTAAAAACATTTTTTGCAGCTTTCAGAGCAATATTTGCCATAGATGTTGTATCACAACAAT
Organism: Dasysyrphus albostriatus; assembly: GCA_946251815.1. Classification (NCBI taxonomy): domain Eukaryota; kingdom Metazoa; phylum Arthropoda; class Insecta; order Diptera; family Syrphidae; genus Dasysyrphus; species Dasysyrphus albostriatus. Next base: position 132,117,476 of record OX276335.1, on the reverse strand, counting down.
TAATATTGCTTTTAATAGCATTTCTTGCTTCAGTTATGGCCTTTTTAAAAATATTTTTCTTACAAGGCTGCTTCTTTTGTTTACTAGCTCGGGTAGTTTTTTTTTATTCTCTTTATTACCCATACCGAACTTTGTTTTCGCCTTCATCATGTTGGTGACCAAAAGGCTGCTTAACTTTTCAGACGTTGAAGAGTCGTTTGCTTTAAATCGTTTCCACGCTTGCCTAGTTAGAATTTTATCAGCAACGTGTCGATCTGAGACAGAGCTACTCTTAGAATATGCAATATCATGCAAACGACAAGCCTCATCCAGTTGATTAATCCCCTTATCTCCTCTACGTAATCGTTTTTCCAATTTAGTTCCGGGGCCACAATAATTATATGAAGGAAGATGTAGCTCAAATGGTAATTTGTCTATAACCGTATTCAAAAGCCCCTTTCCTACAATTGATTTTCTTTTATTATGAGTATGATTTCGAACGTTATGCTCAATCATATTATAATTTTTGTACCTGCCTACTTGGAGGTTGAAACACATATGAGTATAATCATATACAAATAATATGTTTTATTGTAAAAGCTATCAGTCGGCATTATGCGCTTCGTAAGGCAGTCAGAAGTTATTAAAGTAAAAAACTTTGATTCCAAAGTCAAAATAAAAAAAAAAACATGGTTCATTATTCCCAAACAGTATTCGAGGAATTATCGTTGGACCATCAAACTGTGGAAAAACAAATGTTATGCTTAGTATTCTTCTCGACCCGAATGGATTAAAGTTTGAAAATATCTATATTTATTCTAAATCCTTACATCAACCAAAATATATATATCTCAAAAAGCTGATTACATCCGTGAAAGAAATGGAATACAATGAATTCTCAAATAATTCCGAGATAATGCCCCCATCAGACGCGAAAAATAATTCAATATTTATATTCGATGATGTTGCATGCCAGAAACAAAATAACATAAGAGATTATTTTTGCATGGGTCGTCATAATGGAGTTGATAGTTTTTACTTATGTCAGTTCTATACCCATATACCAAAACATTTAATTAGAGACAATGCTAATTTTATTATTCTTTTCAAACAAGATGAATTGAATTTGATGCATGTTTACAAAGATCATATAAACTCTGATATGGCATTTAATCAGTTTAAAGAATTATGTTCTCAGTGTTGGGCTGATAATTTCGGTTTTCTGGTTATAGGCAAGGAAAGCACCATTGAAGAAGGTCGATATAAAAACAGTTTTCACAAAATTGCAATACTATAAATATACATTTATCATTTAAAAGCAACACATTACATCAGCACCACTGTTTGGAGGTACTAGTCCATCATATAATCATAATAAAATAAATATTTAAATACTGTCTCATATTTTGTACTATAAAAACTGGATGAAAGTGTGTTAAATGATCTAATAAAAACGCGAAATGTGCTAAAAAATAAATATTTTCAACTAAAAACTGGTAAAATGATGCGAGAAACTGAGTTGAAAAACACTTTAAAACCCATCGTTGAGCCGTTGAAAAAATTGGTTGGAAATATTAAAAAAGAAGAATCACAACAAGAGGATAATATTAAAACACCGAAACGTCGTAAGCTACATTTCAAATCTTTTAATGAAAAGGATGAGGAGGACCATGAGCGAGCAGAATCACCTTCATTAGAATTGAATAGTCCAGATAATACTTTTTTATTCAGTACACCAAAACATTTTGATAGTGCTAATAAATCATCGTCTTTCAATCAACAAAAACTATTTTCAGAGTCGAATCGTGATACGGCCTATGGACCATATTTTGATGCAAACACTCAATCTGTAAAAATAGGAAAATGTAGCTTTAAAATGAGTGATAAGAATATTATCATTTATGATGAAATTTTTACTCGAACTCCGGGTCTCATTGACTTGGTGTTAAAGAAAAATCCTTGTAAGCAAAAATATACTAAGGATGACTTAGAACAATGTTCGAAAATCCTCCAAAAAACTAATGCATACAGAATGAATCATGATAGTTCTTCTCGAATTAAGAGTAACAGAGGTGTGAAATATACACAAATAATAAAGGCTATTGTCGCTGGACTTAAAAATGATAATGCAAAAATAGGAAAATCCTATTCTAGTATTACTGAAATGAAATACACAAACAAAGATATTGAATATGTATACTGGAATGATCCAAATGAACTTGTGGATAGACTACGACTTTTGATAGCATCTAAAAATGCTGGTAACGATAACCATCAGAATGAAATCACTTCCATAATTGAAGAATTAAAGGAATCAAATATTATATATTAGTATCATAAAAAAAAGAAAACTTAACATTTGAACAATGAACGTCGACGAGTTCGGTAGGAACTTCAAACCTACTCCAAAAACCAAATGTATTGTGGGTCCTCCAGGATTGGGATTTAAACTCTTACCCTCTGGTGATTTTGATATAGAAGGTAGATATTTAAACAATGTTGGAAGTAATCCTGAATACCCCCACCAAGCCGTGTGTAAAGGATATGTTGATGATCAAATAAGTCTTAAAGAATCAAGCATTATAAACCACATAAATTCTTCTTTAATGGAAGTTTTATCCACTTTTAATAAGGAATTTCATAAGCTAAAAAACCAAATAGACTCTACGATAAAGGAAACAATAAAAAGTATGGAACAAGAAAACAAAGCATCACAATTCATTTCTGAAAAAAATCGTAAAGACTCCATAGAAGAAAAGTATATTGACAAGAAAATAAAAAATAAAGTTGAATATTTAATGAAGATAATGTTTCCCTATGTACCCTTTACACCCATAGATTAAAATAAGTAAAAAAATGTTGTTATATTTGTATTAATTTTATGTATCTGTATTTTATAGTTAATAGAAGCAAGAAAAATATTCCCACCCCAATTTAAAAAAAATCAGAAATACAAATGCTATTATTAAAAATATTAAATAGTTTTCAAAGTTTTATTGTTGTATGTGTTACAAATATTTTTCATTTTACGTTAATTCCTCTTACAAAAAGTAAAAAATTGTTAGTAAGCATTCAACACTTTAACCAGCAACAACTATAAAAATGGACTCCAAAGTCATAATTAAAAACATTTTTGATTTTTTAAAAACTCATTGCAAGAATGTATTGGATGAGCATTATGAAGAGATCTTAACTTGCATTTCCCTGCTTAAAAGATTCGATAATGTACATTACACTGAAACTATTCACGGACATCATAACTCCAATTGCTGCTGGGCATTCAACCAATGTAAGATAGGACCCGATACTTGCGCTTGCTATATGGTAGAAAACCGTTTGGTTAGAATTAAGAAATTGATGTTATTATATAAAAGATTGGAATAAAAGCATACATTTATAAAAATATATAAAAGATTTGTTTTATTTATATGAAGTCACTCTTTTTAAATATGAGTAAGCGAAAGGTTGTTGAAGAGTTACATAAGGCTACACGTCGTCATGTTATCATAAAGGGATATGATGACTTGTGGCAAGCAGATCTAGTTGAAATGATACCTTACAGCGACCAAAACAATGGATTTAATTATTTGATGACAGTTATCGATGCTTTTTCAAAATTCGCTTGGGTTGTCCCAATGAAAAACAAAAAATGCATTACTATTTCAAAAGGAATGGATGAAATATTTACTAATTTTTCTAGGATTCCAAGGAACTTGCAGACTGATGATGGAAAGAAATTTTTCAATACAAACTTCAAGAGTTTGATGGAAAAACATAAAATTAATCACTATTCTACATTCAGCTCATTGAAGGCTTCAATTATTGAAAGATTTAATAGAACCTATAAGGAAAAAATGTGGAAAGAATTTAGTTTCAATGGAAGCTATAAGTGGATAAATATTTATAAGAAATTGCTTTATGATTATAATCATTCTTTCCACCGAACCATTAAATGTAAACCTGCAGATGTAAACAAGAAAAATTCAAAGTCAATGTTATCACTTTTCAAAAATAAGAAAGAAGTGTATAGTAAAAGAAAATTCAAAGTTGGTGATAACGTAAGAATTAGCAAGTATAAACATGTATTCGAAAAAGGTTATACACCCAACTGGACTACTGAGGTTTTTAAAATAAGAAAAGTCCCAGCAACAAAACCTATAACATATCTTCTCGAAGACTTTCAAGGAAAACCTATTCAAGGAGGCTTTTATGAACTAGAACTGCTGAAAACTGATTGTGGTGATGTATATAGCTGAAAAAGTTCTACAAAGGAGAGGAAATAAAGTTTTTGTAAAATGGTTGGGATTCCCACCAGAACATATTTCTTGGATCGATAAAAACAAAATTCTGTAAAATTAATAAAAGAAATAAATTTGATTTTTAAAAAAATTAATTTTGCTTCTTTTTCTTATATGTATATATTTATATATATATACATATACATATATATATATATATGCTTATAAATTATATTAACATAAAATTATTTATATTTTTGTAAATTTCAGCTCAAACGTTGATCCACGTTGATATGTTTTCTCTAAAGCATAAGAGCCTCCTCCAATTAGTAATATGCTTTCTGTGGACAGCTTTGCGTATCTTATCGGTAAAAAGACCTATAAGAAAAAAAAATTATTTTCAAGTATTTTGTATAAAGGAAGCAGAACGAGAAAAATTTTATCTTATCGTATATTCGCCCAGATCCGCTACGATTCTATTACCCCACCGTGTCGTAACCTTTCGCAAGGTATAAATGTTATATTTTAGACCCATTTCCAACTCCGATAGCTTCTTTGTTGGATTGAATCCACTGGCTAGGGTTAATGAATTTTCTTCAAAAGCAGCGAAATCATCCAGAGTAAGAACGGAGTATTCTGCTTCATCGGAATTAATCATTATGTATAATATTAGTAATTATGTTGACTGTGTAGCTCCTTGAAATCGACTATTCTGATCATCACCAAATCATTTCTTATTTAAAGAAGTACCCCCACCCAATCTTCTTACACACACACACACACACACACACACACACACACACACCCCACACACACACACACATACACACATACACACACACACACACACACACACACACACACCCCACACACACACACACACACACACACACACATACACACACACACACACACACACACACACACACACACGCACACACACCATTGATTTGAATGATAGGGGTATTTTTTGTGGGTGAGAAAGATGATAGTTAATCTCCTCCACACAAACATTTTTTTTCTTTGGGGTGAAAAGTAACTAATGAAAAGAAGTATGGGGGTAATAATGTATGCTTATATCATATTGATTGCTAATAGTAGAACAATAGAGTTTTTCCCCGCATTCATTCATGCAGTTAACCTTATCATAAATTTGTATTGTTGACACTTGGGATATCATCGGTGTAAATAAGGAAGCAGTTGGATAAATGTATGTATTGCGATCATCATAAATGCATATTTTGACTGTCGGCATCCATCCCTATAGATAAAATAATGTGTTGACCTTATTGACATAAATTTGTATTCCGCAATAAAAATAACCCTTGGACCATTTTTCAGGATCTTAATGATAAGGGACAGGGTTTAGTAATATGATTGACATGATGCTGGCAAAGCAATAGATAAAGGAGGTATAGCCCTATTAGACAAATGAATGATATGATGGTAGTGCGGTATTAGGCTTTTGTTACACTAATTATTACCTCAATCCAGGAAAAATCCTAAAGCAATAGATATAGATGGTCAAGTCCTATTAGTCAGATGAGTGACATGATGGTAATGATGTATCAGGGTCTTGATATATCAATGCACGTATTATAATCGTAAATTTTAACTGTCGGCATTCATCCTTATAGAAATATAGTGCTAACCCTATTTAAATATTTTTAAAATATTTTTATTTCCGTTGACTTTAAACATCCTCAAAATGTATTCCATTCATAAATTCTAAAGCATCAGATAGAGGGGTCAAGTTCTATTAGTCCGATGATTGACATGATGCTATCGATGCATCAGGGTTTTGATATACCAATGCAAATATCATAATCGTAAATTTTAATTGTTAACATCCATCCTTACAGAAATATAGTGTTGATCCTATTTGATTTTTATTTCTGATGACCTTTAATATCTTTTAAATTTATTGAAAGTGTGCTACGAAAATCAGAGGGTCTCTGAAAAAGTGTGGATTGTAATGGTCTGCATACAAATACTTATGTTTGTATGTGTATTTTTTTTTGCCCTCTTTTTTTTTTTTGTATAAATACTTTGAGCATAATCATCATAATCATCAGTTTATAGCAAAAATAAATACAAGCAACATGAATCATCAGGACGCAAGTATAAAAATTACACAACAGATGGAAGAGTGGCTAGCAAAATATGGCTGCCAATGCTGGGAGTTCCAGCAGCTTCAGGATGCTGCTTTGGAGGAGGTTGGTAATGTGGATACTACCAACATTTACAGCCTTGTGGCAGTGGCCCACCTGCTGTATTCTTTAAAAATAAAATCTTATAAAGGGGGGTTTGATGTAAGCCCCCTACCAGCAATACTAACTATTTTTTAAATATTAAAATTTAATTAAAAAATAAAAAAATATTTAAAAAATTAACATGTCCTTGTACTTAACGATTCTTTTCTCTCTTCACTCATATGGACCACCTTTTCTGAAAAACTTAACACTTAAACATCATGTTCTGTTCATGATTTTGTTCACAGTTTCCTATGGTGATTTTTGCGTTCCGAACGTGAATTTTACGTTTTTGCGTTTTAACGTGAACGTGAATTTTACGTTTTTGCGTTCTAACGTTTGCTAAGCATGGTCTAGAACCCAAAATAACACCGGTATTTAGCATAGCATAGATCAGAACCCAGATTGGTACCGGTGGTACCGGTAATACCGGTGGTACCGGTGATACCGGTGGTACCGGTGATACCGGTGATACCGGTGGCCTCGTACCCTCTAGTTTATACTACTTATATGGTTTTTTTTTATTTGATGGTAGTAAACATAGCTTAACAATTGGTCTCATTATTTCACCATTTTGAGCTCGAACGAGTGATAAGGGAGAATCAATTAAATTTGGTTCCGGGAAAGCCATCATGGGGCTTCCACGCAAAAAATGACCTGGTATCAGAGCTAATAAATCTCATGGGTCGCTGAACATAGGTGATAAGGGTCTTGAATTAAGACAAACTTCGATACGAGCTAATAGTGTTGAGAACTCTTCAAAGGTTAATTTCAAGTTTGTGCCTTATTTCTTGAAGTGTGACTTGAAGCTTTTAACTCCAGCGTCCCACAACCCACCCACATGAGGGGCACCTGGAGGGATAAGGTACAAGTTTAAGCCTAGTACTCCGTACCTTGCACATGTGTCATTTTGAAAGGACCCTAGCAACGCCTTTAACTCCTTTTTCAATATTGCTTTTGCCCCAGTAAAATTTGTGTCTTGATCTGAATAAAATTCTTGGAGAAGTCCTCTCCGAGCTACAAAGCGTGCAAAAGCAGCTTAAAATACTTGTGACGATAGATCACTTGCCGCTTCTAAATGAATTGCTTTTGTTGCGAAGCAAACAAAAACGCATGCGTAACCTTTAGTCAAACGGCAATTACTTCCATTAAAGCTTTTGATAGTAAATCGAGTAGCGAAATCAATCCCGATGAAAGTAAAAAAGGGCGAATAGTTACTTCTCTCTGGTGGAAGAGATGCCATTATTTGTTTGCTTAAATTTCTTTTATAAATGGTACACGTTTTACATTGTCTGATACAAGATTTAATAAGATTTTTGGTACCCAGAAAGATTGGCGAGCTATACGTAACATTAGCACGTTACCACCATGAACGGTTAAATCATGAATGAAGTCGATAAGAAGTAATGTAAAACGAGCTGAATATGGAAGGATAATTGGATGACGCTCACTGAACGGCAGATCAGCTCTTGATAACCTTCCATCTACACGAAGAACACAAGTGGAATCAAGAACGGGATTGAACGATAGTATTGAACTCTTGGCATTAATAGGTTTATTTTTTGAAAGGGAAAAATATTCTCTAAGGTAAGAAGAGCGCTGACATAAGAGTATCAGTCGGAGTTTAACAAAATTAATTTCTTGTTCTGATAAGTGTTGCGAACTTGAGACTACTTAGTTTTTGAACACTTATGAAAAATCAGAAAATATAAGATATAACGCGTAGGACCCGTGGCAAAGAGGAAAACCTTTAAAGTATATCTTCGGTGTCAGGTTGTGATTGTGCTACAAACGATACAATAGGCTTAACCTCTAAATCCTCTTCCACTAATTGAAAGGAGAAACTCAAGGGCCATTAAGTTGACGGTTCACACAGCCCTAATAGGCCGTGCGACCATAAGTTATTAGTTTTTAGGTGGCATGGCTCAAGGCCCCAAGTTGGTAGATCGACTGAATTGTCTGCTCACCTCACATGTCTCCAGGTTACTTCACCAACGTTTTCTAAAATTTCACTTGTTCTATTGGTTACTAAGGTTAAGAGTGGAGCTCCACACAATTCCAGGCGAGGCAATGAGACTGGATTAACAAGTGCTACCTTTGATTTGGCACAAATTAAGTGAGAAGTAATACCATCTTTGGGTCAGCGTATGCTTTTTCCGAGGAATCGCAGAAACCATGGAATTGGATTTCAGACTTTGGAGAATAATTTAACCAACGAAGTATTTTTAACAATTGAATTTAAATAAAAGTTTTAATGAAAGTTACCATTTATATAATGAATTGGTTTGTATACTCTCATCACATTGCGTCCCTTCTAACCAAATATTCTGCATCAGCATTTTCACACTTATTACTATAGGGGCGAGCCACCCCGCTGGGTCAAACAGACGTGCAATCTCAGAGAAAATTTCACGTTTTGTTGCTGTCTTAGTATAGTTTAGAGTTTTGGCTATAAAGCTAAAATAATCCCTATTAGCGTTCCATCGAACACCTAATGTTTTTGTGGTACTGTCTTCATCCAATTTCAAAAATTGTTCGTTGAGGCAAACGATCTAAGAGATCCGTTGTGTGATGATTTGGCTTCTTGAATGTTATGGGCCATCAACGTAAAAATCAGTTTTCAGGATTTTTGAAGCTGTTGGAAATTCATTTTTTTCTCTTCGGCTAATTGCAAAAGAGTTCGGATTGCAAAGTAAGACGCACCGTTGACTTCAAAAGTAACAGTAAGCTCTTTAAAATCTTCATCTTTTGAAGAGGAAAATGGGCGAAAGAGAATTCGTTGGAATAGTGTATCGCTGCCGCTGAGGCTTCAGTTGCAAAAATCCCAAATGTGTCTCTCACACGTCGTTCTCAAGCGTTGGGCATCTCTGTGACGTCGTTGTGCAAATTTTGCGAAAAGATCTTGGCCTACATCCTTACAAAATTAAATTGACGCAAGAACTGAAGCCGCTTGACCACGTATGTTCGTGAATTGGGCTGAGCAACAACTTGAAAATGATTCGGGTTTCCATCGAAAAATCATCTTCAGCGATAAAGCTCATTTCTAGCTGAATGGCTTCGTCAATAAACAAAATATGCGGTATTGGTCAGGCAGCAATCCACACGTCATCATTGCATCCCGAAAAAATTACGGTGTGGTGTGGTTTATGGGCCGGCGGCGTCATTGGGCCATACTTCTTCCGTGATGATCAAGACCGGCACGTTACTGTGAATGGGGATCGCTACCGTTCAATGATAACCGAATGTTTTTGGCCCCAATTGGATGATATGGACTTGGAGCACATGTGGTTCCAACAGGACGGCGCCGCAAGCCACACAGCGAATGTCACCATCAATTTATGGGAAACCAAGTTTGGAGAACGTGTTATCTCACAAAATGGTCCAGTCGCTTGGCCACCTCGGTCGTTCGATTTGACGCCGTCAGACTATTTCCTGTGGGGCTACGTCAAGTCTATGGTCTATGCCAACAAGCCAGCGACGACTGATGAACTCCGTACGAATATCGAACGTGAAATTGCAGCAGCATCGGTCGATTTATGCTTGAAAACCGTCGAAAAATGGGTTCAGCGTCTGGACTTCTGCAAGCATGCCCGTGGTGGCTATGCAAAAGAAATCGAGTTCCATACATAATGACATCGAACGTACTTTCACAGGAATAAGGATTTCATTGATATCCTAAACCGTTTTTGTTTTTTTTTTTTTTTAAATTTTTGTAGCGCTCTTATTAAACAACCCGATATATACAAAGCTGTTGCAATCTGATTCAAGTACCTGAACCCAGCTGTGATATAAGTGTCGTTGTTTTATTTTCGAATTTGAATTTGTAACTGATTGTTCATAAATCATATAAATTGTTTTTTATGTTTGTTAAAGTTTGTGTCAGTGCCGTCTCGGGAAAGATGCAATATTAGTCATAGGAAACAGATGTATAATTTTTGAGCAATTAATTAAGAGAAAAGTAAATTATTATTTTTATTTAAGAAATTAACAATTGTATTATATACCAACAGAATGAAATAAATATAACTCTGAAGAAGTAAGGAATTCTTACGAAACGTTGGGAGCATAATGGAGTAAAAAGTTATTTTATTCGCATTTTTTATGAAGAGACCAAAAAATCCTAAATAAAAACAATAAAAAAGATAACCGAGAAAATTGGTGAAATAAATCAACTAATTAGATACTATACATTATACATAGGTGAAAAAAAATGTTTATATTCATTGATTCATATATAAAATACGATGCTATACTTATCGCCTAATTTTAATGGGTACAAAAAAATAAAATATTTCGTTTTAGAAACAATAGTTTATTTTGTATGCAATGTTAAAAGAACAAATAGTTATATGGTTTTTTTTTTTATTTGATGGTAGTAAACATAGCTTAACAATTGGTCTCATTATTTCACCATTTTGAGCTCGAACGAGTGATAAGGGAGAATCAATTAAATTTGGTTCCGGGAAAGCCATCATGGGGCTTCCACGCAAAAAATGACCTGGTATCAGAGCTAATAAATCTCATGGGTCGCTGAACATAGGTGATAAGGGTCTTGAATTAAGACAAACTTCGATACGAGCTAATAGTGTTGAGAACTCTTCAAAGGTTAATTTCAAGTTTGTGCCTTATTTCTTGAAGTGTGACTTGAAGCTTTTAACTCCAGCCTCCCTCAACCCACCCACATGAGGGGCACCTGGAGGGATAAGGTACAAGTTTAAGCCTAGTACTCCGTACCTTGCACATGTGTCATTTTGAAAGGACCCTAGCAACGCCTTTAACTCCTTTTTCAATATTGCTTTTGCCCCAGTAAAATTTGTGTCTTGATCTGAATAAAATTCTTGGAGAAGTCCTCTCCGAGCTACAAAGCGTGCAAAAGCAGCTTAAAATACTTGTGACGATAGATCACTTGCCGCTTCTAAATGAATTGCTTTTGTTGCGAAGCAAACAAAAACGCATGCGTAACCTTTAGTCAAACGGCAATTACTTCCATTAAAGCTTTTGATAGTAAATCGAGCAACGAAATCAATCCCGGTGAAAGTAAAAAAGGGCGAATAGTTACTTCTCTCTGGTGGAAGAGATGCCATTATTTGTTTGCTTAAATTTCTTTTATAAATGGTACACGTTTTACATTGTCTGATACAAGATTTAATAAGATTTTTGGTACCCAGAAAGATTGGCGAGCTATACGTAACATTAGCACGTTACCACCATGAACGGTTAAATCATGAATGAAGTCGATAAGAAGTAATGTAAAACGAGCTGAATATGGAAGGATAATTGGATGACGCTCACTGAACGGCAGATCAGCTCTTGATAACCTTCCATCTACACGAATTACACAAATGGAATCAAGAAAGGGATTGAACGATAGTATTGAACTCTTGGCATTAATAGGTTTATTTTTTGAAAGGGAAAAATATTCTCTAGGGTAAGAAGAGCGCTGACATAAGAGTATCAGGCGGAGTTTAACAAAATTAATTTCTTGTTCTGATAAGTGTTACCATAAGTTATTAGTTTTTAGGTGGCATGGCTCAAGGCCCCAAGTTGCTAGATCGACTGGATTGTCTGCTCACCTCACATGTCTCCAGGTTACTTCACCAACGTTTTCTAAAATTTCACTTGTTCTATTGGTTACTAAGGTTAAGAGTGGAGCTCCACACAATTCCAGGCGAGGCAATGAGACTGGTTTAACAAGTTCTACCTTTGATTTGGCACAAATTAAGTGAGAAGTACCATCTTTGGGTCAGGGCGTAAAGCGTTGCAGCGTATGCTTTTTCCGAGGTATCGCAGGAACCATGGAATTGGATTTCAGACTTTGGAGAATAATTTACCAAACGTGGTATTTTTAACAATTGAATTCAATTAAAAGTTTTAATGAAATATATAATGAATTGGTTTGTATACTCTCATCACATTGCGTCCCTTCTAACCAAATATTCTGCATCAGCATTTTCACACGTATTACTATAGGCGCGAGCCACCCCGCTGGGTCAAAAAGATGTGCAATCTCAGAGAAAACTTCACGTTTTGTTGCTGTCTAAGAATAGTTTAGAGTTTTGGCTATAAAGTTAAAATAAACCCTATTAGCGTTCCATCGAACACCTAATGTTTTTGTGGTACTGTCTTCATCCAATTTCAAAAATTGTTCGTTGAGGCAAATGATCTAAGAGATCCGTTGTGTGATGATTTGGCTTCTTGAATGTTATGGGCCATCAACGTAAAAATCAGTTTTCAGGATTTTTGAAGCTGTTGGAAATTCATTTTTTTCTCTTCGGCTAATTGCAAAAGAGTACGGATTGCAAAGTAAGGCGCACCGATGACTTCAAAAGTAACAGTAAGCTATTCATAATCTTCAACATTTGAAGAGGAAAATGGGCGAAAGAGAATTCGTTGGAATACTGTATCGCTCGGATGTACCATTATCTAGCGATATATCTTCTCTATATGCATTGAAGATGAATTTATAAAGGGTTTTTCAACAGGGACGCTACAAGAGTAGAGCGACAGGGACAGCAAACGACGCCATATTTCTTGCTGCTCTTTTGACATTTCTCTTCAGTAAGGTTTGCCATTTCATGATGGAAAGATATACGAGCCAACAACGAGTCGAAATTATTAAAATTTACTACCGAAATTCGGAGTCAGTGGCCTCAACGCTAAGAGCGTCTAGTGGAAAAATTTGAATCCACAGGCACAGTACAAAATGTTCCCGTGCCAGTGAGACAAAGAAATGCCCGTAGTTTCGAGAATATTGCTGCCGCTGAGGCTTCAGTTGCAAAAACCCAAATGTGTCTCTCACATTTGGTTCTCAAGCGTTTGGCATCTCTGTGACGTCGTTGTGGCGAATTTCGTGCAAAGATCTTGGCCTACATCCTTACAAGATAAAATTGACGCAGGAACTGAAGCCGCTTGACCGGCTCTGGACCTTTGGCACCTCATATGTGGGAAATTTGATATTTTAGAATGCCATCTAATTGGTCAAGAAAGGTCAACTAGTCCTAGAAATTGGTTAGCCCTTGAGTTTCTTAAGGTCACTCAAGATCACGCGCGATTTTTGGCACCTCATTTATGGGAAATTTACAAAAAAGATGCCATCTGAAAGATTTGTAGATAGTAATAAAAGGTCAACTGTTTTTAGTAATTGGTCAGCTATAGTTTTTTTTCTATGAATATTCAAAACTCGTTTCAAGGTCACAAAAAAACTTTTGGCACCTCATTTGGGTTATTTCAAAAAAAACAAGTATGCCATTTAAAAGGTTATTTCAAGGCCATAAAAGGTCAGCTATTTTCAGAAATTGGTCAGGCATAGTTTTTTTTAATGAATTTTTAATTTTTTTAAAAAAAAATTCAAGGTCATAACGATTTTTGGCACCTCATTTATGAGAAATTTGCAAAAAATATATACCATCTGAAAGATCTCTAGATCTATATAAAAGGTCAGCTATTTTCAATAATTGGTCAGCGATAGATTTTTTTAAATATTTTTTTTTAATTTCAAGGTCATAGTGATTTTTGGCACCTTATTTATGGGAAATTTGGGAAAATTGCATACATTCTGAAGGATCTCTTGATCTATATAAAAGGTCAGCTAGTTTTATTATTGGTCAGCCATATATTTTGTTTAATGAATTTTTGAATTTTTATTCAAGGTCATAGCGATTTTTGGCACCTCATTTATGGGAAATTTGGGAAAATTGCATACCATCTGAAAGATCTCTAGATCTATATAAAAGGTCAGCTAGTTTCAGTAATTGGTCAGTGATAGATTATTTTTTACGATTAAAAAAAAACTCAAGGTCACGAACGATTTTTGGCACCTCATTTGGGTAATTTTCCAAAAAAAAATATACTATGTGATGGGTTTCTCGGTCATCATAAAAGGTCAGTTAGATTCAGTAATTGGTCAGCCATATTTTTTTTTTTTAATTAATTTTTAAAGTATTTGTATGGAGGTCACAGTATAGATAGTAGGCACCTCATTCGGGTAATTTAAGAAAAAAGTAAACCATTTGAAAGGTTACTTAACGATAATAAAAGGTCAACTACTTTCAGTAATTGGGCAGCCATATATTTATTTTTATAAATGTTATAGTTTTTTTTTATGTAGGTCACAGATAGATTTTTGGCACCTCATTTGGGTGTATTTGCATAAAATTTATACCATCTAAAAGGCCAGTAGATCGCGATAAAAGGTCAACTAGTTTCAGTAATTGGTCAGCCATAGATATTTTTAAATTAATTTTTGAAGTTCTTTTCAAGGTCACAAAAAAATTTTTAGGCACCTCATTTGGGTCGTTTCAAAAAAAAAAAAACATACCAATTTTTTTTTTTTTTTTTTATTTAATTCATTTTTATTTTTCAATTTTCTTAAAACTATCTTAAAGCTAGACAAAAATTCATAAAAACTAGCCTACTTATCAATATCTTAAAACTAACTTACTGGCCCCAGTCGGGCGCTCTAAGTTAAACTATAATAACTTAATGCTAATGCCTTTCGGCCTAAGAACTATCTTAATACTAAATCCAGGTCGGTTTTATTTTTTACCGAGAAGAATTTACAAAAAAACTCGGTATCATTGTCTTTATTTTTTGTTGGTTTTATATAAAACTTACAAACTACATAAAACTAAATTAAAGCTAATTAAAACTAATTAGAACTACTTAAAGCTACTTAAAACTATTTACAACCTACTTATAAGCTACTTACAGACTACTTACAAACTAGAACAGCCACAGCAAGCATTTTCCGGTTTTATAATTTTTTTTTTTTTTTTTTTTTTGGTGCCACCCTGACTGTCCCTACTTAAAACTAACTACCTAAACCTATGTAAGTCGGCCATACATAAGAAAATAGCAAGGTCAACTATTAAATGTCTGAAGGAACTTCATCTTCGTTTTTCAACCACCAGAACTGGTTCTCCTGCTTTACCCTATCTTTTCGGTCCCGTTCGGACACAGTCCTACTGAACCGAAGGTGCTCAGCTCCGTTTTGTGCGAGGACGTCTCGACTGTAAAGGAGCCGCCGATCTACAGTTCTACGGCCGACGTGGTAGATTAGCGGAACCGCCGCTCCATCCTGGATCAGCCCTCGACTGTCTAGATAGAGGAATGCATCGGGCGGAATAAAGCCGCTTAGACGCACGCTCTCGTAGTATTCGTATTTAGGGTAATAAGCCCCGAAAATTAAGCTGTTAGACGAGGACATCGCTCTTGCAATGTGACCCCGAATAAGCTTCAGCAAGAAATTATCTATCCTGTTTATGTTGGCCCCGTTGTATAGAGCCAGGTTGGAATAGTAGTGTTTGTACTCCGACTCTGGTGTTCTGTGCAATCCAAGGCAGCGTCGAAGACACTGCCTCTCAAACACCCGAATCTTTTCCATTTGAGATGGGGCAACGTTGAACCAAACCGGGCATCCATAGGCAATCATCGGCCGGATAAGGGCCATGTAGCAAATCACCTTTACCCTGCTGTCAAGCCGGCTGCTATAAAACAACCGTTTCGTCAGGGCAAAAGCTCCCCTAGCCCTGGCCAGAGCAGCATTTATATGTCTGTCGAAATACAAATACTGATCCATCCAGATGCCAAGGTACTTTACTACACTTTTACTCGCCAGTGGATGTCCATTTGGCCCTACGATCACCAGCTTGCGCCAGTTCTTTCTCGTATCCCTTGTGGCTCCACGCAACGGAGTCCTAAAAAAGATAGTTTCTGATTTCTGAAAGTTGATTTTCAACTTCCAGTCATCACAATATCGTTGAATCTCATCGAAGTCACTCTGCAAAAGAATCCTGATGTCCTCGACTTTTGCAGCTGTTCTGTACGCAATTAGATCGTCGGCATACGCTATTGCCTGAGTTAGACTACCTATCAGATCGCTGGTGTAAATGCTGAATAGAATCGGCGAGTTGACCGCTCCCTGCTGAAGACCATTTTTAATATTAAAGGTTGTGGCAGAAGTTACATTGCCACTCTTGACAACAAACTTTCTGCCATTGAGCATATCATAAAGCATATATAATAGTGGTTTACTAATGCCAAGTCTGGTCAGCTTTAGATAAAGACCCTCTAACCATACGGTGTCGAAGGCCTTCTCCAAATCAACCAGACAGGCACCCGTACACTGCTTCTTAGATTTGTTCCATTGGACATCAGAAACGAGTTTCGATGCGGCATGAATAGTGTCATGTCCCGCCTTAAAACCGAACTGATTGTCCGGTATGATATTATTGTCCTCTGCCCACTTAGACAGAGCTCTATTGATAACTTTTTCGAATACCTTGCTGATACTCGGAAGAAGACTTATCGACCGGAGATTCGCCGGATTGGAGTTGTCCTTTCCCTTTTTCGGGAGAGGATGCACCACAGCTGTCTTCCATCGCACTGGATAATATGCATTATTCAGAGCGTTGTTAAACAGAGTGGTATAAATGTCTACTGCTTCTTGAGGTAAATGTCGAAGTACAACGTTGGATATGCCATCGACTCCTGCTGACTTCTTCTTCTTTAATGAATCGAAGATGAGCTGGAGCTCCACCTTCGTAATTAACAGGGAACTGGGCCCATTTCGATCGGCGATTATGGCGTTTGCCAAATGATCTTCATTGAACCCGGTGAAACCAAGGTTCTCTGATCGCCATTGCGTGATGTCATTCCGAAGGTAGAAGTGATGGAGCAAGGCTCTGTTTTCCAGGTCGTGATTCGGGCGAATGCACGCATTCACCTTGTACACTTGCTGGAAAGCAGCCCCCACAGCCTCCACTTTCTCCTGCGGATCTTCGACAATAAAGAGGTCATCGTCCAAGACGGCGTCCTCTGGATTAATTCCTGCTGTCAGAAGTACGTCTCTGTTGTCTGTCGTTCTCTGAAGCTTGAGACACGGAAGATCGTTCTGATCATTCCTTCTGAATATCTTGTTAATTTGGGGAAACATGCTCGGGTCACTAGAGTTAACGGCCCGAATTTTGTTATCCCAATACAAATTAATTGACAACCGATAGTTTTCTTTAATTAGTTGGTTGATGTTCTTGATCGACGACTTCAGTGTCCTAATCTCCAGATTGTGTGGGTCAGTAAACCGTCGGTACAAGAGTTTTAGTCTTGTCAGCAGTCCACTTTTTTGTCGGTGTAATGCGTCAATGGTCGCGTTCCGGTACATGTCGGTTGCGTCCCGTTGTTTGTATTTCGGTATTGTTCTGTTCATTGTTCGTTTGATTGTCTCGTCCATTTGTTCTAAATATTGGTCTATTTCGTCATTTGTCAAATTTCTGTCATTTGGTGGGGATATGTTATTGTATGTTATATGTTATTACTGTAATTGTAAGTATACACAGGTACATACTCATGCAGCTCCACGAGCTCGTTCGGAAGCTGTACTACGGCAGCGAGTCCGAAGTGGTCACTATCGTACTCGATCGTTCGTAAACAGTTCCTTGGTCTTTGACCCATAGTGTCAGTAATTGTCAGTCTTGCGTCTAATAGCAATAAATCCAGATAGGCACCGCTTCTTGGAAACGATGGCCGATCCGTGGCCAGCAGTTCTATACGATATTCAGCGTTATACTGACTCATCCAATTAAAAAGATGAATACCTCTCGGATTCTGTACTTGATTTCCCCAATCTAAGTGTTTGGCATTCAAATCACCGGCCATGAGAAAGTAATTTTCGTCCAAGCTCAAGTGTAGACTTTCGAAAAGTTTTTCAAGCTCTGTCAAAAAATCAGTTGGCTGAGGTGATTCCGGTGCATAAGCCGCGATCACATACATTCGCTTCCCCTGTTGGAGAGGAATGCATACGACACACGCCTCTAACAGCCGAAATCTACGTAGATCACTATTATATATAACTTTATGATTTATGCCTTTTCGTATGAAGATTGCGACGCCCCCCCTTTGAGTGGAGTTGGGTCGATCTCTTCTAACGATATTGTAATTGTTGTTAGTCAATTTATGTTTCTGGTTCAGCTTAGTTTCGCTGGCCATAAACACATCTGGACTTTGTTTGGTCTTTCAACAATTGGAAAAGATTAGCTCTACGTTCGGTCCTAATCAGTGAATTTACATTCACAGCAAGGATCCTAAGAGGCCTCTCTGACAGCGCGCCTTTAACCTCTAATTTGCGTTAGGCTAGGCAAAACAGAGTAGAGATTGTCTACCCTAGTCGCCTGCTCCTTTATCTGGTTGTGAAGTCCTGTCAACTGGCCTTGAATTGCCAGCAACATGCTTCTTATTTCGGCCTGAGCGTCCGGCGCCTTTGGCACTATGGCCGGTTGCGCTGCCTTAGCTGCAGGCTGTACCGTTTTTCCCCTTCCTGCCGGCATTTGGGCGTAGGAAATTTGGGGATTGACGGGCGTTGTTGTAGGAGCACGCGTTGATGGGCGTATCTCTACCGCTGTCTGCTTAGCCGCTTTGTTAATTCGAATTTGCTGAAAAGCTGAGCAACCCCGATAATTAGCAGGGTGCCCCTCCTTTCCGCAAAGTGCACATTTAAGCTGGGTCATGTCTTCGACCCTTTCCTCTCCGAGCTTGCACTCTCCCTTAATGTGGTCCTCACCACACTTAACGTAGCGTGGCTGCATTTCGCAGTTTGCTGCAGCGTGACCAAACCTTTGGCAGCGCATGCATTGAAGCATGTCACCTCGTCTCTTTAGTCTATCCCAAGTTACAACCTGGTAGTTGAGGACGGAGATACTAATCAACCTATCCAGTTTGCTGCTGGGCGATAGCTGAACTAAAAAGAACGGCAAAGACCGCTTCTCCCGTCTGGCTCTGACTGTAGCGAACGGCTTGACCCCGATAAAGTCGAGATCGTCGCTCGCTTTTTGACGGAGCTCATCTAAGAGCACCTGTGGTTCCGTGCAGGAATCTATGCCCTTCAAGAGGACCGTTTTATATTTATCCACTTTTGGGGTAAAACTGAAGAACTCAGTCGTGGATTTCTTTAACAATTCTTTAATTATTTTATACTGCGCCACTGTTGAGCAGTGGATAGCATGTCTATCTTTGCTTAAGCGTTTAATAAAAAAGTTTTGGCCTATGGCCGACTTACATAGGTCAATAGTTTCCTGCAATTCCATTTTGTAAGTGTTGATTGGTGGCACTTTTTCTTTTTATTTTGGGGCGGCTGTGGCTGCTGCTGGTGTACTCCCTGCTGCTGCTCGTTCCGCTGCTGGTTACTCCGCTCTTGGACTTTTTGTTCTTGCTGTTGCTGCTGTTTTTTCGTGCGTTGCACCTTCGGTTGCTGCTGTGTTTGTTCGTTTGGTAGCTGTTGTGGTTGCTGCTCTTTTTGGTTCTGCTGTGGTATTTGCTGTTGTTGTTGTTGAGCTTGCTTTCGCTTTGGCTGTGCCAGCTCTTGTTGTGGCGCTGCTTTTAGTGGCGTTGCTTTTTGTGGCGCCTGTAGCACTTTTTTGAGGTCGCGCTCCTGCCTCTCGCGTTCTCGTCGAGCTTCCTGTTTGCTTTTCAGGGCTTGAATTAGAGGTGTTACAATGGAATTGAGCCTTTCCATTTCCCCCCGAATAACATCAATTTTTTCGCTAATCGCTTGCTCATGAAGTGCGATTTGCGCCTCAGTTTCCTCTTCGGAGGACGCCTCTGGTGAGGTTAGATCAACAAGCAAGTTGCTGTTGGAATCCCCCGTTGTATATAATCCCTCGCCACCTTCGGACATATATTCGATGTCGTCATCGGATGGCGAGGTATCCAGTTGTTGATTGATTTTTGCTGCTGCTGTTGTTTTGGCTGTGCGCGCCGTCTCCTTCACCCCGGCTGGCAGCTGGGCTGAGGTGGTGGTGGAGCGGCGCTTAACCAAGTTCGCCGCACAGCTAATTCTCTTCCTTCTTTTATTTTTTGCATCGGCTGTTGGTGCCGTTGGTGGATTTGCCGTTGTTGCTACGGCGCTTGTTGATGGCATGGCTGGTGGTGCCATTGCTTGCTTGGTTGTTGTTGTTGTTAGTGCTACGGCACTAACTGTGGCTTTAGCTGGTGGTGCCATAGCTGTCTTTATTGATGTTGCTGGGGCATCTTTCGATGTCCCCGCGGTGTTGTTGGTTTGCATTTGCTGCTTTTCCCAATCGATAAAGTTTTCTACTTCACGATTGTGAAAAAAAGCAGCCAAATAATTTTTGCCCGACTGGGACTCGAACCTGTGATCCTCAGGTTGTCGGTCGGCCTACTCTACCTCTGTGCTATTGCACTATTAAAAATAGCTGGGTAAAATTAAAACTTTGAAAAGTCACTCCGATTTTAGTTAAAGAAAACTGTGAAAGCCGATAACGTGCGCACACTTCCACAGATCGAGATCGACTGAAAAAAACATACCAATTGGAAGGCCATGTGAAAAGCTTCATAAATTCGGCGCGTCTACGGGTTGGGTACAGCTCATCACATTCCAACTCATCACGACGCAACTCATAACAACGCAGGTCATCACAATCGCAACTCATCACATTCCCAACTCATCATGACCCAACTCATCATGGCTCAACTCATCACAGGACAATTCATCCCAGTCATGAAGATTCAATTTCAGAATTAATTTTTTTGGAATCGAATATGGTTGGTTAAGTTTGTGCGAAATGAATGGAGTATATTAATTATTAATGAATGGAGTATATTAATTATTAATTCAGTGGGATGGAACCAATTTTTTTGGTGTTATGAGAGGGTAGGTATAGTGAAATAAAAAAAGAAAGGAATAAATCATTTCAACATGGCTGTTGCGATGGGAGTGAAGACGAAGTCAAATTAGTTTTGTGTATCTAGCATTTGAATGTGAAGATATATTTGTGTTGGTTAGGTAGTATGTGGGTAGGTAAATTCAATGGCAGGAATTGAATATAATAGTATAGATATAAAGATAATGCATATATGAATAAAGGAAACATATGGTTTGGCTACGCTGCAGCAAACTGCGAAATGCAGCCACGCTGCGTTAAGTGCGGTGAGGACCACATAAAAGGTGAGTGTAAGCTCGGCGAGGAACGGGTCGACGACATGACCCAGCTTAAATGTGCACTTTGCGGAAAGGAGGGGCACCCTGCTAATTATCGGGGTTGCTCAGCTTTCAGCAAATTCGAATTAACAAAGCGGCTAAGCAGACAGCGGTAGAGATACGCCCATCAACGCGTGCTCCTACAACAACACCCGTCAATCCCCAAATTTCCTACGCCCAAATGGCGGCAGGAAAGGGAAAAACGGTACAGCCTGCAGCTAAGGTAGCGCAACCGGCCCTCGTGCCAAAAGCTCCGGACGCTCAGGCCGAAATTAGAAGCATGTTGCTGGCAATTCAATGCCAGCTGACAGGGCTTCACAATCAGATAAAGGAGCAGGCGACTAGGGTAGACAATCTCTACTCTGTTTTGCCTAGCCTAACGCAAATTAGAGGTTAAAGGCGCGCTGTCGGAGAAGCCTCTTAGGATCCTTGCTGTGAATGTAAATTCACTGATTAGGACCGAACGTAGAGCTAATCTTTTCCAATTGTTGAAAGACCAAACAAAGTCCAGATGTGTTTATGGCCAGCGAAACTAAGCTGAACCAGAAACATAAATTGACTAACAACAATTACAATATCGTTAGAAGAGATCGACCCAACTCCACTCAAGGGGGGGGCGTCGCAATCTTCATACGAAAAGGCATAAATCATAAAGTATATATAATAGTGATCTACGTAGATTTTGGCTGTTAGAGGCGTGTGTCATATGCATTCCTCTCCAACAGGGGAAGCGAATGTATGTGATCGCGGCTTATGCACCGGAATCACCTCAGCCAACTGATTTTTTGACAGAGCTTGAAAAACTTTTCGAAGGTCTACGCTTGAGCTTGGACAAAAATTACTTTCTCATGGCCGGTGATTTGAATGCCAAGCACTTAGATTGGGGAAATCAAGTACAGAATCCGAGAGGTATTCATCTTTTTAATTGGATGAGTTAGTATAACGCTGAATATCGTATAGAACTGCTGGCTACGGATCGGCCATCGTTTCCAAGAAGCTGTGCCTATCTGGATTTATTGCTATTAGACGCAAGACTGACAATTACTGACACTGTGGGTACAGTACAGTACAGCTTCCGAACGAGCTCGTGGAGTTGGATGAGTATGTACCTGTGCATACTTACAATTACAGTAAGGTGCACTGGCCACGCTTTACCAACGCCTTAACGAGCGAAATTAGATCGAACAACATATCCCCACCAAATGACAGAAATTTGACAAATAACGAAATAGACCAATATTTAGAACAAATGGACGAGACAATCAAACGAACAATGAACAGAACAATACCGAAATACAAACAACGGGACGCTACCGACATGTACCGGAATGCGACCATTGACGCATTACACAGACAAAAAAGTGGACTGCTGACAAAACTCAAACTCTTGTACCGACGGTTTACTGACCCTCACGACTTGAAGATTAGGACACTGAAGTCGTCGATCAAGAACATCAACCAACTAATTAAAGAAAACTATCGGTTGTCAATTAATTTGTATTGGGATAACAAAATTCGGGCCGTTAACTCTAGTGACCCGAGCATGTTTCCCCAAATTAAAAAGATATTCAGAAGGAATGATCAGAGCGATCTTCCGTGTCTTAAGCTTCAGAGAACGACGGACAACAGAGACGTACTTCTGACAGCAGGAATTGATCCAGAGGAGGCCGTCTTGGACGATGACCTCTTTAATATCGAAGATCCTCAGGAGAAAGTGGAGGCTGTGGGGGCTGCTTTCCAGCAAGTGTACAAGGTGAATGCGTGCATTCGCCCCAATCATGACCTGGAAAACAGAGCCTTGCTCCATCACTTCTACCTTCGGAATGACATAACGCAATGGCGATCAGAGAACCTTGGTTTCACCAGGTTCAATGAAGATGATTTGGCAAACGCCATAATCGCCAAGCGAAATGGGCCCAGTTCCCTGTTAATTACGAAGGTGGAGCTCCATCTTCGATTCATTGAAGAAGAGGAAGTCATCAGGAGTCGATGGCATATCCAACGTTGTACTTCGACATTTACCTCAAGAAGCAGTAGACATTTATACCACTCTATTTAACAACGCTCTAAATAATGCATATTATCCAGTGCGGTGGAAGACAGCTGTGGTGCATCCTCTCCCGAAAAAGGGAAAGGACAACTCCAATCCGGTGAATCTCCGGTCGATAAGTCTTCTTCCGAGTATCAGCAAGGTATTCGAAAAAGTTATCAATAGAGCTCTGTCTAAGTGGGCAGAGGACAATAATATCATACCGGACAATCAGTTCGGTTTAAAGGCGGGACATGACACCATTCATGCCGCGTCAAAACTCGTTTCTGATGTCCAATGGAACAAATCTAAGAAGCAGTGTACGGGTGCCTGTCTGGTTGATTTGGAGAAGGCCTTCGACACCGTATGATAAGAGGGTCTTTATCTAAAGCTGACCAGACTTGGCATTAGTAAACCACTATTATATATGCTTTATGATATGCTCAATGGCAGAAAGTTTGTTGTCAAAAGTGGCAATGTAACTTCTGCCACAACCTTTAATATTAAAAATGGTCTTCAGTAGGGAGCGGTCAACTCGCCGATTCTATTCAGCATTTACACCAGCGATCTGATAAGTAGTCTAACTCAGGCAATTGCATATGCCGACGATCTAATTGCGTACAGCACAGCTCCAAAAGTCGAGGTCATCAGGATTCTTTTGCAGCGTGACTTCGAGAAGATTCAGCAATATTGCGATGACTGGAAGTTGAAAATCAACTTTCAGAAATCAGAAACTATCTTGTTTGGGACTCCGTTGCTTAAAGTCACAAGGGATACGAGAAAGAACTGGCGCAAGCTGGTGATCGTAGGGCCAAATGGACATTCACTGGCGAGTAAAAGTGTAGTAAAGTACTCGTACCTTGGCATCTGGATGGATCAGTATTTGTATTTCGACAGACATATAAATGCTGCTCTGGCCAGGACTAGGGGAGCTTTTGCCCTGACGAAACGGTTGTTTTATAGCAGCCGGCTTGACAGCAGGGTGAAGGTGATTTGCTACATGGCCCTCATCCGGCCGATGATTGCCTATGGATGCCCGGTTTGGTTCAACGTTGCCCCATCTCAAATGGAAAAGATTCGGGTGTTTGAGAGGCAGTGTCTTCGACGCTGCCTTGGATTGCACAGAACACCAGAGTCGGAGTACAAACACTACTATTCCAACCTGGCTCTATACAACGGGGCCAACGTAAACAGAATAGATATTTTCTTGCTGAAGCTTAATCGAGGTCACATTGCAAAGGCGATGTCCTCGTGTAACAGCTTAATTTTCGGGGCTTATTACCCCAACAATGAATACTACGAGAGTGTGCGTCTAAACGGCTTTATTCCGCCAGATGCATTCCTCCACCTAAACAGTCGAGGGTTGATCCAGGATAGAGCGGCGGTTCCGCTAATCTACCACGTCGGCCGTAGAACTGTAGATCGGCGGCTCCTTTACAGTCGAGACGTCCTCGCACAAAACGGAGCTGAGCACCTTCGGTTCAGTAGGACTGTGTCCGAACGGGACCGAAGAGATAGGGTAAAGCAGGAAAACCAGTTCTGGTGGTTGAAGTTTTAGTTTTAAGTAGGGACAGTCAGGGTGGCACAAAAAAAAAAAAAAAAAAAAAAAAAAAAAAAATTATAAAATCCACAAAAATACAAAAAAAAATCATAAAACCGGAAAATGCTTGTTGTGGCTGTTCTAGTTTTTAAGTATTCTGTAAGTAGCTTATAAGTAGGTTGTAACTAGTTTATAATTAGTTATAAATAGTTTTAAGTAGCTTTAAGTAGTTTTAATTAGTTTTAATTAGCTTTAATTTAGTTTTATGTAGTTTGTAAGTTTTATATACGTAAAACCAAAAAAAAAATAAAGACAGAGATGCCGAGTTTTTGTAAATTCTTCTCGGTAAAAAATAAAACCGACCTGGATTTAGTTTTAAGATAGTTCTTAGGCCGAAAGGCATTATCATTAAGTTATTATAGTTTAACTTAGAGCGTCCGATTGGGGCCAGTAAGATAGTATTAAGATATTGATAAGTAGGCTAGATTTCATGAATTTTTGTCTAGCTTTAAGATAGTTTTAAGAAAATTGAAAATAAAAATGAATTTGAAAAAAAAAAGGAAACATATAACTTGTTGCCTACATTTTCTTTAATAGAAGCCATTAACTTCAATTCTATTCGTCAATTCATCAAATATAATGACTTAAAATGAAGAGGTATAGATATAATAATGTAATGTAGGAACCTAGTGTCGGACTAGATTCTGGAGTTGGGTCTGGAACTGGGACAAGTGAATTTTCTTTTTTAATAATTTTCATCGATTTTTTTAGGTGGTGGGTCTGATGTACTAAGGTTTGACGGAGGAGTTTCTTAAGTGCGTCTGGAACTAAGACAAAGAAACACCTTTTTTTAATATCAAGGTAGATAGGTGCCTCACTTAATGGATTTTTCTTTGTGGTAGGTCTGGTTTGGAACCGGGCCAAGAAACATCTTTTTTTATTTTCGCTGGTACATATCTATACCTAACGTCTGACCACGGAGATTCTGGACTCTTAGGGTGGCTCTGGAATTGGGATAAGGGTTTTTTTTGTTTTAATCACTTTCATAGATTTTATTTAGTGGTGGGTCTGACGGAAAATGTAAATCTAGCAAATGTCTTAATGAGAGTTTCTTAGGACCTTAATTTTAAAGATCCATGCATTATTTCTTCAGTTATTGATTAATAAATTATGCCATGCCGATCATTTTTTTAAATTATCATTATCATTTTATTAGCAAGAAATTAATTAAAAAACTTATAGCACCCTTTTTGTTGAATTGATGATAAAACATTGTATAATGAAATTTAAGAAAAGAAATAAAGCAATAATTGTGCGTTTTTAGTTTTTGAAAACTGTAACATTTTTCATCAATTTTTGAATTAAGAATGAAATAAATTGTAGGGGGCTTTTTCATCCCTATACTATGGAAATTTCTTAAACAATGTAGCATGTTGTGTCAGAATTCTTTAAAGAACTTTGAAGAACCTTGAAGATCAGATCAGTAGAATGGGAGCTATAATTTCTTAAGAACAATTTTTAAAATTTTTTTAAAAATAATATTGATGTAGATAACGGGATCAATCACGCTGGTGGCTGGTTGTCAACGATAGTCCAATTTGTAAATGTCAATGGAGTTTTTTTTAATTTGTTTGACATATTTGATTAATTAATTGTGACGCTTGTATAAGTCGTAGCATAATAATTGAGATACCAAAATAACGGTAGTTAAATTTACTATCAGAAAAAAGACTATAAAAAGTTATAGATGCATGGAGTAAAAATCTATGAAACTATCTCTATAACCAATCAATTTTTTTTTTTCAAGTCACATTCATTTCAAAAATAGCTATCAAATAAGATTTTAATTTCCTCGCTATCTCCAACCCTTAGAAAAAAATTTGTAAAAAAAACTCAAAACCGATATAGAAAAATATGTTCATATTTCATTTGGATGTTGTTCAAATTAATTGAAATTTATACCTGATTTCAAAATTTACTAATTCTATCTGATTCAAAAATGAAAGATTTTTTGACTAACTTCTTTAAAGGATAAAAATAAAAACCACGAAAAAACAATCATATTGTGCATTTTCAAAACTCCCAGCACTCAAAATACGATGGTATTCAAAAAATTTAAATTTAAACTTTCTTGAACAATCCCCTGATTTATGGTGAATTATTTTTGAAATATCGATTTTCTCATTTTTAAGTTTAAAACAACAATAAGTTGAAAACGATAATTTTGATTTTTTTTAATTATAATTGCCATTCTTAAAAATTGAAAATCTATACATTTTATGAGAAGAAACCTAGGTATGCCTATTTTTTAATGCAGCTTATGTTTAAATGCATTTCATGCATGGGAGGACAAAATCAAAAGTGTTTTGATTTTTTCTCCAATCAGATAAACGAATTTTACTAATACACTCTCCCATACATTTGAGCAGTGTAAAATGCTGCTAAAAAAGATAC
This sequence comes from Dasysyrphus albostriatus, assembly GCA_946251815.1. Taxonomy (NCBI): domain Eukaryota; kingdom Metazoa; phylum Arthropoda; class Insecta; order Diptera; family Syrphidae; genus Dasysyrphus; species Dasysyrphus albostriatus. The sequence continues at coordinate 132,089,995 of OX276335.1, read as the reverse complement.
CTTTATTTATACCTTTGCCTTTTTTCTCATTGGCGGACCTAACTACATCTGTGCAAAAAAATGTTCGGCTCATTGCTAAGTTCCAACGCAAGTGGTTCACCTAGGTACCTAACCTATCTCTTTTTGCCGCCTTGTTCAATTTATCTTTTCTTCTCCTTCTTTTCTCTTCTTCAAAAAATATTTACTAAATAAAACAACAAATAACCTTGAATTCAAAGAAGATATGACAAATATTTTCTCACTTTCTTTTCTTGCTTCCTGCATAATACCATATAATGGCGTCAACGCAACTCATCATAACCCAACTCATAACAACCCAGCTCATCACGAACCAACTCATCACAACCCATCCCATCACAGGGTACAGCTCATCACATGGACAACTCATCATGGCGTATGATTGTTCATTAAATTGTATGAAGAGTTCATTCTATTTTATATTCAAACATGTTGTTTTAAAAGGAACCTCCCCTTTTCATACCTGTATGTTTTATTATAAAACAAATTTATTATCATTCTCTTCGCAGCAGCGATGAGCACAACAAGTAAGGGGGTTACTCGCGCTTCTTTTTTTTAAATGAAATGTCACAAAACGTATGTTACCTACTTACATACGTTTTGTGACATTGTTTTAAGTAAAGTTATTGTTATAGACCGATACAAATATTTACTTAGCTAGGTTGAAAAAGTTATTTTATAATATCTTAACTTTAAGATATTGAAGGATGTCAGTAGATGTATAGGTGTATATTTAAAGTGGTTGCCGTTGATGCTGTTCGGTTCATGCCATGATGCGATAGTGGGGTGGGTGTTGATTTGGGTTAGTTCTGCATCGTGGTTGGTTCAATTTAAATTTGTTTTTTTGTTTTTCTTTAAAATTATGTATCTATGTACTTAGATAGTACTCTGCTGTGGTTAAGCGCGCTGTTCGCAGACCTTGACTCGACGCACCTACGTAGGCTAGGCAGGTCGTCAATGATTATAGGTATTGCTTGGTTTAGTTGAGTAGTGGAGTGGGAAAAAGATTTTAAACAGCCTCATATAATCGGCTTCAAATATTTCTAATGACTTAGAAATGAAGAAAATATTATACACTTACATAGATATGTATGTAAGTATGTAGGTACTAGCAGAAGGATATGGGCGCAAAATTTTAAACTTCTTTTTATTACGGAAAAAGGAACTAATAGTTATTTTAACTAAAATGTTCAAATATATTGTTTTGGGTTTGATGGAGTACCTACCTATAGGCTTGACAATAAAACATTGCATACCTAACATAATTTCTTTTAGAAGAAAGGTAAGGCAACACATATGCGTTTTTAGTTTTTCAAAATTGAAAAATTTTTCATCAACTTTTGAATTTAGAATGCCGTAAAATTTTTCATCATCGAAATTATGTTTATAAATTTTTGACCATCCTCAATTATTTGCTGGTCTGTCATAATAGTTTAATTTTAAGGCGTTAACCTTGAAGATTCAATAGGTAGATCGGGAGCAAATTCGAATAAAAACATAGTTTGATGAAATAAAATGATAAAAATAATAATATACTGGCAAAGTTTAAGGGCTTTAAATTAACATATTATTCACCAAAAAACCCCTTTGCACCTTTCTAGGTTTTGGGAGAAGTGAAAAATTGGAGTCATGGAAAAAATGCCGGTATGTATTGTTATGGATAGATAACAGCCACTCCACTCTTATTTTTCCCTTACAAAAATTCGGGAGGTTTATCTATAACTAAGTACTTACTTACTTCTTTTTTGTCACCTGAATTTGTAGGTAATTAAATGTTATTTTTTTCCCCTTGGATAGCGGACGAAAATATGAAAATCATATACCTATGCATAAAATGTATGCCTTTATTGCTTATTCGTTGCTTAAATTTAATGTATTGTATATATAAATATAGTCATTCTCTTTCAAAAACTTAATAGGTCCTTGTCATTCCAACAGAGTAATAGACAACAACTTCTCTACAAAGCTATATGCATATCTTTATAATAATGATATTAGATATATACGTTTTTAGTTCTTTGTTTTCTTCTAACACACTTAAATTCGGCTATAATTCATTTCGGAAGAGAGATACCATGATTAATATTTAAGCTATATGCGTTCGAACATTTTCTCTCTCAAAATTCTTTTTGATGCGCCATTTTGTTTCTCAGCGAACCTGTTTGGGTGTCAGTGGTAGCTCTTAAAGAACATATGGCTACTAAAATTTTATGTGAAACTAATACCTTTTAGTACCAGTACCTTTTTGTTTACGACTTCATTGTTCTGATCGAACACAACATTCTTCGTTCCAACCAAAATAATTTTGTGTCGAGAGCGGTGAGCGAAACTTTAAAAGAGGCAGAAGAGGAGGAGTGTTTTGGAATGTTCTTATTTTTTTCCATTGTTAATTTCTGTTTGTATTTGTATTATGCAGGAAGCAAGAAAAGAAAGTGAGAAAATATTTGTCATATCTTTTTTGAATTCAAGGTTATTTGTTGTTTTATTTAGTAAGTATTTTTTGAAGAAGAGAAAAGAAGGAGAAGAAAAAACAAATTGAACAAGGCGGCAAAAAGAGATACGTTAGGTAATAGGTACCTAGGTGAACCACTTGCGTTGGAACTTAGCAATGAGCCGAACATTTTTTTGCACAGATGTAGGTAGGTACGCCAATGAGAAAAAAGGCAAAGGTATAAATAAAGGTATCTATTTAAGCGGCATTTTACACTGCTCAAATGTATGGGAGAGTGTATTAGTAAAATTCGTTTATCTGATTGGAGAAAAATCAAAACACTCAACAAAAATAGGCATACCTAGGTACCTTATATGGGTAAATGTGGGGTAAAGTCTGATTTCTATTTTCTAGACGGAGAGGCTCAGAGAAATTTCTCTCATAAAATAATACGGCAATTAAAATTAAAAAAATTTCAAAATTATCGTTTTCAACAAATTGTTGTTTTAAACTTAAAAATGAGAAAATCGATGTTTCAAAAATAATTCACCATAAATCAGGGGATTGTTCAAAAAAGTTTAAATTTAAATTTTTTTTGAATACCATCGTATTTTGAGTGCTGGGAGTTTTTGAAAATGCACAATATGATTAGCGGCTTTTTCGTGGTTTTTATTTTTATCTTTTAAAGAAGTTGGTCAAATAATCTTTAATTTTTGAATCAGATAGAATTAGTAAATTTTTAAATCAGGTATAAATTTCAATTAATTTGAACAATATCTAAAGGAGATATTGAAACATGAACATATTTCTCTATATCGTTTTTGAGAGTTTTTTTTTTACTAATTTTTTAGCGAGTAAATTAAAATCTTATTTGATAGGTATTTTTGAAATGAATGTGACTTGAAAAAAAAAATTGAATCCCCAAGGTCCGTTGAACGGATATAACGGTGAGTTAAAAGTGGTTATAGAGATAGTTTCATAGGTTTTTACTCTATGCATCTATAACTTTTTTTGTTAGTCTTTTTTCTGATAATAAATTTAAGTACCGTTATTTTGGTATCTCAATTATTATGCTACGACTTATACAAGCGTCACAATTAATTAATCAAATATGTCAAACAAATTTAAAAAATTCCATTGACTTTTCCAAATTGGACCATCGTTGACAACCAGCCACCAGCGTGAATGATCCCGTTATCTACATCGATATTATTGTAATCGAAATTATAAAAATCGTTTTTAAGAAATTATAGCTCCCATTCTACTGATCTGATCTTCAAGGTTCTTCAAAGTTCTTTAAAGAATTATGACACAACAGGCTACATTGAGTAAGAAATTCATTAAAGAGGGCCAAACATTTTCATAGTAAAGGGGTGAAAAAAGCCCCCTTCAATTCAATTTATTTCATTCTAAATTCAAAAATTGATGAAAAATGTTACAGTTTTCAAAAACTAAAAACGCACAATTATTGCTTTATTTCTTTTCTTAAATTTCATTATACAATGTTTTATCATCAATTCAACAAAAAGGGTGCTATAAGTTTTTTAATTAATTTCTTGCTAATAAAATGATAATGATAATTTAAGAAAATGATCGGCATGGCATCATTTATTAATCAATAACTGAAGAAATAATGCATGGATCTTTAAAATTAAGGTCCTAAGAAACTCTCATTAAGACATTTGCTAGATTTACATATTCCATCAGACCCACCACTAAATAAAATCTATAAAAGTGATTAAAACAAAAAAAACCCTTATCCCAATTCCAGAGCCACCCTAAGAGTCCAGAATCTCCGCGGTCAGACATTTTTTTTTTTTTGTTTTTTTTTTTTGTAAATTCATTTTTATTTTTTAATTATCTTAGAACTATCTTAAAGCTAGACAAAAATTCATAAAAACTAGCCTACTTATCAATATCTTAAAACTAACTTACTGGCCCCAGTCGGGCGCTCTAAGTTAAACTAGAATAACTTAATGCTAATGCCTTTCGGCCTAAGAACTATCTTAATACTAAATCCAGGTCGGTTTTATTTTTTACCGAGAAGAATTTCACAAAAAAAACTCGGTATCTATGTCTTTATTTTTTGGTTTTATATAAAACTTACAAACTACATAAAACTAAATTAAAGCTAATTAAAACTACTTAAAACTACTTACAACTAATTTTAAACTAATTACAACCTACTTATAAGCTACTTACAAACTAGAACAGCCACAGCAAGCATTTTCCGGTTTTTATAATTTTTTTGTATTTTTGTTGATTTTATAATTTTTTTTTTTTTTTTTTTTTTTTTTTTTTATTTTTTTTTTTTTGGTGCCACCCTGACTGTCTCTACTTAAAACTAACTACCTAAACCTATGCAAGTCGGCCATACAAAAGAAAATTAGCAAGGTCAACTATTAAATGTCTGAAGGCACTTCATCTTCGTTTTTCAACCACCAGAACTGGTTCTCCTGCTTTACCCTATCTCTTCGGTCCCGTTCGGACACAGTCCTACTGAACCGAAGGTGCTCAGCTCCGTTTTGTGCGAGGACGTCTCGACTGTAAAGGAGCCGCCGATCTACAGTTCTACGGCCGACGTGGTAGATTAGCGGAACCGCCGCTCCATCCTGGATCAGCCCTCGACTGTCTAGATAGAGGAATGCATCGGGCGGAATAAAGCCGCTTAGACGCACGCTCTCATAGTATTCGTTGTTGGGGTAATAAGCTCCGAAAATTAAGCTGTTAGACGAGGACATCGCTCTTGCAATGTGACCTCGAATAAGTTTCAGCAAGAAATTATCTATCCTGTTTATGTTGGCCCCGTTGTATAGAGCCAGGTTGGAATAGTAGTGTTTGTACTCCGACTCTGGTGTTCTGTGCAATCCAAGGTAGCGTCGAAGACATTGCCTCTCAAACACCCGAATCTGTTCCATTTGAGATGGTGCAACGTTGAACCAAACCGGGCACCCATAGGCAATCATCGGCCGGATAAGGGCCATGTAGCAAATCACCTTCACCCTGCTGTCAAGCCGGCTGCTATAAAACAACCGTTTCGTCAGGGCAAAGGCTCCCCTAGCCCTGGCCAGAGCAGCATTTATATGTCTGTCGAAATACAAATACTGATCCATCCAGATGCCAAGGTACTTTACTACACTTTTACTCGCCAGTGGATGTCCATTTGGTCCTACGATCACCAGCTTGCGCCAGTTCTTTCTCGTATCCCTTGTGGCTCTAAGCAACGGAGTCCTAAACAAGATAGTTTCTGATTTCTGAAAGTTGATTTTCAACTTCCAGTCATCGCAATATCGCTGAATCTTCTCGAAGTCACGCTGCAAAAGAATCCTGATGACCTCGATTTTTGGAGCTGTTCTGTACGCAATTAGATCGTCGGCATACGCAATTGCCTGAGTTAGACTACTTATCAGATCGCTGGTGTAAATGCTGAATAGAATCGGCGAGTTGACCGCTCCCTGCTGAAGACCATTTTTAATATTAAAGGTTGTGGCAGAAGTTACATTGCCACTCTTGACAACAAACTTTCTGCCATTGAGCATATCATAAAGCATATATAATAGTGGTTTACTAATGCCAAGTCTGGTCAGCTTTAGATAAAGACCCTCTAACCATAAGGTGTCGAAGGCCTTCTCCAAATCAACCAGACAGGCACCCGTACACTGCTTCTTAGATTTGTTCCATTGGACATCAGAAACGAGTTTCGATGCGGCATGAATAGTGTCATGTCCCGCCTTAAAACCGAACTGATTTTCCGGTATGATATTATTGTCCTCTGCCCACTTAGACAGAGCTCTATTGATAACTTTTTCGAATACCTTGCTGATACTCAGAAGAAGACTTATCGACCGGAGATTCGCCGGATTGGAGTTGTCCTTTCCCTTTTTCGGGAGAGGATGCACCACAGCTGTCTTCCACCGCACTGGATAATATGCATTATTCAGAGCGTTGTTAAACAGAGTGGTATAAATGTCTACTGCTTCTTGAGGTAAATGTCGAAGTACAACGTTGGATATGCCATCGACTCCTGCTGACTTCTTCTTCTTTAATGAATCGAAGATGAGCTGGAGCTCCACCTTCGTAATTAACAGGGAACTGGGCCCATTTCGCTCGGCGATTATGGCGTTTGCCAAATGATCTTCATTGAACCCGGTGAAACCAAGGTTCTCTGATCGCCATTGCGTGATGTCATTCCGAAGGTAGAAGTGATGGAGCAAGGCTCTGTTTTCCAGGTCGTGATTCGGGCGAATGCACGCATTCACCTTGTACACTTGCTGGAAAGCAGCCCCCACAACCTCCACTTTCTCCTGCGGATCTTCGACAGCAAAGAGGTCATCGTCCAAGACGGCGTCCTCTGGATTAATTCCTGCTGTCAGAAGTACGTCTCTGTTGTCCGTCGTTCTCTGAAGCTTAAGACAAGGAAGGTCGTTCTGATCATTCCTTCTAAATATCTTGTTAATTTGCGGAAACATGCTCGGGTCGCTAGCATTAACGGCCCGAATTTTGTTGTCCCAATACAAAGTAATTGACAACCGATAGTTCTCTTTAATTAGTTGGTTGATGTTTTTGATCGACGACTTCAGTGTCCTAATCTCCAGATGGTGAGGGTCAGTAAACCGTCGGTACAAGAGTTTTAGTCTTGTCAGCAGTCCACTTTTTTGTCTGTGTAGTGCGTCAATGGTTGCGTTTCGATACATGTCGGTTGCGTCCCGTTGCTTGTATTTCGGTATTGTTCTAATCATTGTTCGTTTGATTGTCTCATCCATTTGTTCTAGGTATTGGTCTATTTCGTTATTTGTCAAATTCCTGTCATTTGGTGGGGATATGTTATTCGAACTGATTTCGCTCGATAAGGCGTTGGTAAAGCGTGGCCAGCGTGCCTTACTGTAATTGTAAGTATGCACAGGTACATACTCATCCAACTCCACGAGCTCGTTCGGAAGCTGTATTACGGCGGCGAGTCCGCAGTGATCACTGTCGTACTCGATCGTTCGTAAGCAGTTTCTTGGTCTTTGACCCACAGTGTCAGTAATTGTCAGTCTTGCGTCTATTAGCAATATATCCAGATAGGCACCGCTTCTTGGAAACGATGGCCGATCCGTAGCCAGCAGGTCGACACCATACTCAGTGTTGTATCGACTCATCCAATTGAAAAGATGAATACCTCTTTGATTTTGAATTTGATTTCCCCAATCTTGGTGTTTGGCATTCAAATCACCGGCCATGAGAAAGTAATTTTCCTCCAAGCTCAAGTGTAGACATTCGAAAAGTTTTTCAAGCTCTGTCATAAAATCAGTTGGCTGATGTGATGCCGGTGCATAAGCCGCGATCACATACATTCGCTTCCCCTGTTGGAGAGGAATGCATACGATGCACGCCTCTAACAGCCGAAATCTGCGCAGATCACTATTATATATAACTTTATGATTAATGCCTTTTCGTATGAAGATTGCGACGCCCCCCCCTTGAGTGGAGTTGGGTCGATCTCTTCTAACGATATTGTAATTGTTGTTAGTCAACTTATGTTTCTGGTTCAGCTTAGTTTCGCTGGCCATAAACACATCTAAACTTTGGTCTTTCAACAATTGGAAAAGATTAGCTCTACGTTCGGTCCTAATCAGTGAATTTACATTCACAGCAAGGATCCTAAGAGGCCTCTCTGACAGCGCGCCTTTAACCTCTAATTTGCGTTAGGCTAGGCAAAACAGAGTAGAGATAGTCTACCCTAGTCGCCTGCTCCTTTATCTGGGTCTGAAGTCCTGTTAACTGGCCTTGAATTGCCAGCAACATACTTCTAATTTCGGCCTGAGCGTCCGGCGCCTTTGGCACTAGGGCCGGCTGGGCTGCCTTAGCTGCAGGCTGTACCGTTTTTCCCCTTCCTGCCGCCATTTGGGCGTAGGAAATTTGGGGATTAACGGGCGTTGCTGTAGGAGCACGCGTTGATGGGCGTATCTCTACCGCTGTCTGCTTAGCCGCTTTGTTGTTTCTTATTTGCTGAAAAGCTGAGCAACCCCCATAATTAGCAGGGTGCCCCTCCTTTCCGCAAAGTGTACATTTAAGCTGGGTCATGTCTTCGACCCGTTCTTCACCGAGCTTGCACTCCCCCTTAATGTGGTCCTCACCACACTTAACGCAGCGTGGCTGTATTTCGCAGTTTGCTGCAGCGTGGCCAAACCTTTGGCAGCGCTTGCATTGAAGCATGTCGCCGCCTCTCTTTAATTTATCCCAAGTAACAACCTGGTAGTTGAGAACGAAAATACTTCTCAACCTATCCAGTTTGCTGCTGGGCGATAGCTGGGCTAGGAAGAACGGCAAAGACCGCTTCTCCCGTCTGGCTCTGATTGTAGCGAACGGCTTGACCCCGATAAAGTCGAGATCGTCGCTCGCTTTTTGACGGAGCTCATTTAAGAGCACCTGTGGTTCCGTGCAGGAATCTATGCCCTTCAAGAGGACCGTCTGATATTTATCCACTTTGGGGGTAAAACTGAAGAACTCAGTCGTGGATTTCTTTAACAATTCTTTTATAATTTTATGCTGCGCCACTGTTGAGCAGTGGATAGCATGTCTATCTTTATTTAAACGTTTAATAAAAAAGTTTTGGCCTATGGCCGACTTACATAGGTCAATAGTTTCCTGCAATTCCATTTTGTAAGTGTTTATTGGTGGCACTTTTTCTTTTTTATTTTGGGGCGGCTGTGGCTGCTGCTGGTGTTCTCCTTGCTGCTGCTCGTTCCGCTTCTGCTGACTCCGCTCCTGTGGCTGCTGCTGCTGCTGCTGTGTTGTTGTCTTTTTTTGCCGTTGTTCCTTCGGCTGCTGCTGTGGTTGTTTCGTTGGCTGCTGTTGTTGTTGCTGCTTATTTTGGTTTTCCTGTGGCAGTTGCTGTTGCTGTTCCTCTGGCTGCTGGCTTTTCGGTGGCAGCTCAGGCTGTGGCGCTGTCTTTTGTGGCGCCTGTAATATTTTTTTCTGCTCGCGCTCCTGCTTCTCCCTTTCGCGTCGAGCTTCTTGCTTTTGTCTGAGCGCTTCTATCAGTGGGGTCACGATGGCATTGAGACGTTCCATCTCCCCCGAATGGCATCTATTTTTTGGCTGATGGCCTGCTCGTCCAATTCTTGCGCCTCGTTTTCCTCTTCGGAGGACGCCTCTGGTGAAGTGAGGTCAACAAGCAGATTGCTGTTGCTGTCCCCCGTTGTATACAATCCCTCGCCACCCTCTGACATATATTCGATGTCATCGTCGGATGGCGAGGTATCCAATTGTTCTTGTATTTTTGCTGCTGCTGTGGTTTTGGCTGTGCGTGCCGTCTCCTTCACCCCAGCTGGCAGCTGGGCTGAGGTGATGGTGGAGCGGCGCTTCACGAGGTTCGGCGCACAGCTTATCCTCTTCCTCCTCTTGTTTTTAATGTCGGCTGTTGTTGCCGTTGGTGGTTGTGCCGTTCTTGCTACGGCACTTGTTGATGGCGTGGCTGGTGGTGCCATCGCTTGCTTGGTTGTTGTTGTTGCTGCTACGGCTTTTGCTGGTGGTGCCATAGCTGGCTTTGTTGTTGTTGCTGGGACACCTTTCGATGTTCCCGCCGTGTTGTTCGATGCCATTTGCTGTTTTTCCCACTCGATGAAGTTTTCGACTTCTCGATTATGGAAAAAAGCAGCTAAATAATTTTTCCCCGACTGGGACTCGAACCCGTGATCCTCAGGTTGTTGGTCTGCCACCTCTTCCTCTGTGCTATTAACACTATTGGGAATCGCTTGGTTAAAATTAAACTTTACTACGTCACTCCGATATATTTACTTTGAATAAACTGGGAAGCCGAAAACGTCTACACACTTCCACAGTACGAGATCGACTGACGGTCAGACATAAGGTATAGATAGTTACCAGCGAAAATAAAAAAAAAAGATGTTTCTTGGTTGGGTTCCAAACCAGACCTACCACAAAGAAAAATCCATTAAGTGAGGCACCTACCTAACTTGATATTTAAAAAAAAGGTGTTTCTTTGTCTTAGTTCCAGACGCACTTCAGAAACTCCTCCGTCAAACCTTAGTACATCAGACCCACCACCTAAAAACATCGATGAAAGTTATTAAAAAAGAAAATTCATTTGTCCCAGTTCCAGACCCAACTCCAGAATCTAGTCGGCCCGACACTAGGTTCCTACCTATTTTCCATGCCATTGGACCTACCACCAAAGAAAAACAAGTTTTTTAGTTTTTTTTTGTCGGCAATCATAGAATGATCAAAGTTTTGCGACAATACCTACCTATCATTCTATACCTACCTATAATAGCCTTACATTATTATATCTATACCTCTTCATTTTAAGTCATTATATTTGAAATTGACGAATAGAATTGAAGTTAATGGCTTCTATTAAAGAAAATGTAGGTAGATGTTTCCTTTATTCATATATGCATTATCTTTATATCTATACTATTATATTCAATTCCTGCCATTGAATTTACCTACCCACCTGCTACCTAACCAACACAAATATATCTTCACATTCAAATGCTAGATACACAAAACTAATTTGACTTCGTCTTCATTATTCACTCCCATCGCAACAGCCATGTTGAAATGATTTATTCCTTTCTTTTTTTATTTCATTATACCTACCCTCTCATAACACCAAAAAAATTGGTTCCATCCCACTGAATTAATATACTCCATTAATTTTGCACAAACTTAACCAACCATATTCGATTCCAAAAAAATTCATTCTGAAAATGAATCTTCATGACTGGGATGAATTGTCCTGTGATGAGTTGAGCCATGATGAGTTGGGTCATGATGAGTTGGGAATGTGATGAGTTGCGATTGTGATGACCTGCGTTGTTATGAGTTGCGTCGTGATGGGTTGGAATGTGATGAGCTGTACCCAACCCCATATAATACAAATACAAACAGAAATTAACAATGGAAAAAAAATAAGAACATTCCAAAACACTCCTCTCCTCTTATGCCTCTTTTAATGTTTCGCTCACCGCTCTCGACACAAAATTATTTTGGTTGGTACGAAGAATGTTGTGTCCGATCAGAACAATGAAGTCGTAAAAATAAAGGTACTTCTACTAAAAGGTATTAGTTTCCAACAAAATTTTAGCAGCCATATGTTCTTTAAGAGCCACCACTGACTCCCAAACAGGTTCGCTGAGAAACAAAATGGCGCTTCATAAGGAATTTTGAGAGAGAAAATGTTCGAACGCATATAGCTTAAATATTAATCATGGTATCTGTCTTCTGAAATGAATTATAACCGAATTTAAGTGTGTTAGAGGAAAACAACAAATTAAAAAGTATATATCTAATATCATTTTTATAAAGATATACATATAGCTTTGAAGAGGAGTTGTTGTCTATTACTCTGTTGGAATGACAAAGACCTATTAAGTTTTTGAAAGAGAATACTATATTTCCCTGCGCATGAAGCTTAAACCTATAGTTGTTATTAATGTATCATTATATAGGTTAGGTATACCTACCAACAAACCTAAGAATATTTCTTAATAGCACCTATACTAACGTAAATCATCTCGTACCTATACCAACTTATTTTTTAGTATTCGCTCTGAATGTTCATACCTAGAATACAATCACAGTACACATATTATTTGTGAACTATGGAATACAATTGGCTTTTACATTTAATTTAAGCAACGAATAAGCAATAAAGGCATACATTTTATGCATAGGTATATGATTTTCATATTTTCGTCCGCTATCCAAGCGAAATAAATTAACATTTGATTAGCTACGAATTCAGATGACAAAAAAGACTCCTTTGTACCCACCAACAAAACAAATCTGTGAAAGTTATTTAAAAAAAGACTGTTCCTTTGTCCCAGTTCCAGACCCACCTCCAGAAGGTGTCCAGAATATCCCTAGTAGTGTCTACTCCATCAAACAAAAAACTACATATTTGAAAATTTTAGTTAAAATAACTTTTAGTTTTAAATAGATACCTATATATCTACTGACATCCTTCAATATCCTTAAATTAACATTGAGATATTATAAAATAAGAATAACTTTTTCAACCTAGGGAATAAGGTCTATAACAATAACTTTGCTTAACTACCTACTTACATACGTTTTATGACATTTCATTTTAAGAAAAGAAGCGCGAGTAACAGCACCCTTAGTTGTTGTGCTCATCGCTGCTGCGAAGAGAATGATAGTAAATTTGTTTTATAAGAAAACATACAGGTATGAAAAGGGGAGGTTCCTTTCAAAACAACATGTTTGAATACAAAATAGAATGAACTCTTCATACAATTGAGTGAATAATCATACGCCATGATGATTTGTCCATGTGATGAGCTGTACCCTGTGATGAGATGGGCTGTGATGAGTTGGTTCGTGATGAGCTGGGTTGTTATGAGTTGGGTTATGATGAGTTGCGTTGATGCCGCGTCTACATCGAAAAAAAGCTTCAACCATCGCATACCTTCTTTTTTGTGGCACAGCGCATGTGCACGAAATAACTTGTACAGTTATATTGGCGCGCGTCGTTTCGTTTAGTTCAGCCTTCTGCATTGAGCTCAGGCTCGGCTGGTTCGTCCTGCACCTGTAGTCTTGAGTCTTGTTAGTTAATTGCGCGGGTTCAAAAAGTTTCAAATTTAAAAATATTTTTGTTTTGGAATTCCCCCAAAAAGAATCGATTAAAAAAAAAAAATTTAAACTAATTTTGCCAAGAATCCATTCTTTTTGGAAGGAATTCATCATAAACCAAAGCATTTCAACCAATAATAGCCGAGTTTTTTAGTGCATTTTTATCTCAGCTTAGCAAAAAGTATCATGTTAAATACAACAAACTATTTGGTATACTTAGTTCCGTATTGTTGTTGTATTTAACATTCTACTTTAAACTACTATAAAAATGCACTAAATACAAGGTTGATGTTCTATATATACTTAAAAATAATCGTATAATCGTTTTTTTTTATTACATATTACATATTGAGAAATATATATGTTCTTCCTGTGCTTGAGTCGACCACGCCAAACCAAAGCCAATAAAATTGACTTGTCCCTGCCCGTGAGCTTTGCCAACCACCAAACCAAGCCTGTGCCAATGCTGTGTTTTTTCCTGTCTTGTGGGCACGTTTTCAGATTTCCATCGGAGTGGAGGTAAGTTCAAACAGTTTAATAACACATATAAGCCCTTTTTTGTGCTTTTTTATCTTCGCTTGGAAAAAAGCACCATATTAAATAGAACAAAAATACGGGATTATAGCAGTTTGTTGTTGTAATTAACATCCTACACTTTTTTATAAGCGAAGATAAAAATGAACGAAATAACAGGGCTATTATGTAGTACCTATGTCGAATTCCGCCAAAAAAGAATCGATTCTTTTTTTATAAAAAAAAAACTATACATACAAGTACATAATTTTACCCAGAATCGATTCTTTCTTGAATCAATTCATGATAAAATAAAGCATTTCAGTCTAAAATATACATATATTACAACAACAATACTGGATTATACCAGTTTGTTGTTGTAACAAACATCCTACTATTTTCTAAGCCAAGATAAAAATGGATATAAAACACGGCTATTATGTACATACGAGTACCAACATAATTTTACCCAGAATCGATTCTTTTTTGAAGGAATTCATGATAAAACAAAGCATTTCAATCAAAAATATACATATATATTACATACTCGTATATATATGTATACATAATGTATATATGTATAACTTTTTATAATTGTTTTTATTTATTTAGTTCACTTGCTCGTGCCAACCACCCTCAAACCAAAAAAAAGGATCTGTCCGTGTGCAAAGCCAACCCAAGAAAAGTGACCTGCCCATAGCCCAGCCTGTGCCGAAGCTGGGGATTTTTGCCTGTCCAGCTGTCTCCTGGACAGTTCGTCCAGATTGTCTTTGGAGTGGAGGTAAGTTTAACTTAATAATATTATTATTATTGTTACTATTATTATTTCGAATTCCCTCAAAAAAAGAATCGAGTTATTTTAGAAAACATTACATTCACTTAATCTTACCAAAAATCTTTTCGTTTTTGAAGAAATTCATTATAAAAAAATGCATTTCAACAAATGATATGTATATGTAATTACATACATTATACATACATATATCTGTACCCTGGTTCTAAAAGGTCCAATGTCCAGTTTTTTTTTTTTTTTTTGGGGAAATGAAAATTAAGCTTTTTAATTTCTACGAATTATTCAACTTTTCAATTTTTACCTTTTTTATAACCATCGTTATCTTGCAAAGAAACAATTGGAGCATTATTGTCCTTAATACAAACAGTCTTAAAATATCTCATACTGAGTCACATTGTGCACCTACTCATAACAGGTCGGTATCTAAAAAATAAACTTCATCTTTTAAGAACCAAGATACAGATAAATATACATAATATGATATCTTTTAATTATTTATAATGTTTTTTTTATTTATCGAGTGGACGTAAGTTGAAAGTTCAACATAATAATATATTTGATGTCAAATCACCCCAAAAAAGAATCAACTTAAAAACAAATGATTTAAGAATCGATTCGTTTTTCATTCATCATACCTTAAACAAGGTATTTCAACCAATAGGTGATATATTATTATATAAATTATATATGTTTGCATATTTCTGTATCTTGGTCCTTCTAGAGCCAATTTCATTTTTGTCAATATTTAGGAAACCGAAAATTTTGAGTTTTAATTTCAAAAAATGCTTATTCCTTTTGAAAATTTAACTTTCTATAACCATCGGTATCTTGTTAAGAAATGATGAGAGCACATCTGTCCTTATTAAAGTCGTAGGACATCTTCCTAAGTCAAAAAGTGTATTTCAGTCAATCTTGTAAATTGGCTTGACATTGGCCCTTTTAGAACCAAGGTACTGATTTAATATACCTTTATATATGAGGGGTAGGTAGGTATAGTCTCAAAACTCTTCTTTTCCACTTGTGAGAATTTTGAGTAAAACGAAAAAAAAAACTGTTAAAAGCTGCAAACATGATATCAACGATTATAGTTTTAATGCTTAAATATAAGTTTAGGATTTTAGTTCTTTCTTATGCTTTTTAACTTAATAGATGAACCCAAAAATTATTTAAAATCTAAATTATTTGGAAAAGAAGAGTTTTATAAATTACGATTGGAATTGATTTGATTTATGTGGGAATAGATGACTATTGATAGGAAATGAAAATAAAGAAAACTTAAATACAATTATTTTACTGTTATTATAAAATACTTAAAACTCAAAATGACAAAACTGTCTGCCTTTTTTTTACGCATTGAACTATAAGAGCTTGTTTTGCTAGGAAATAAAGTTTTGGTGCGGAATTTTAGAATTAAGAAATAATTTGTATGTATATTGTATTTGAATAATTTATTTTCAAAGCTAATCTGATTCTGCTATACGATTCGATTGAAACTTTGGATTCACGCGAATTTTTCATTTAATTTTCTTTAATTTTCTTCAAACTATTTTTGTCTTTTGAGTTCAAGCCTTAACCGATATTTTATTTGAAAACTACCAAGAGAATCGTATTAATTAAATTTGTTTTCTTATCACAACTTTCCCTCCGACGCGACGCCCGCTGACGGATAGAAGAATATAAAGATTCACGCAAACGTTTAATGGAATAGGTATAGGGCTGAACATGTTAAGTCCACTTTTATAAATTTTTCAGGAGGCATTCCATTTTATAAAGTTGCGTGTATTAAAATTTAATAAGAAAATTTAAAAATAACTTTAACCAACTTTGCTACAGAATAGCGTTTAGTTTTAGGTTTTTTAGATGATGCGTTAGTATGGACTTAACATATTTTGAAAATAAACGGTCGCGAAATTAATTTTAAAACTTGTATAAACAATTTTTTAAATTAAATCTACAATAAGGTTAATTGTAGCAAAGTGTTGCAGGTATTTATAAATTTCAAAAACTTAGGATTTTAGCGTATGACCTTTTATAAACTCCTATTAGTACCTACTCAGCTTTATCATAATTTACCAGACATTTTTCCCATAAA
This sequence comes from Dasysyrphus albostriatus, assembly GCA_946251815.1. Classification (NCBI taxonomy): domain Eukaryota; kingdom Metazoa; phylum Arthropoda; class Insecta; order Diptera; family Syrphidae; genus Dasysyrphus; species Dasysyrphus albostriatus. The sequence continues at coordinate 132,073,546 of OX276335.1, read as the reverse complement.
AATCAAATAGAGCTTCCTTTAAAGTAGAACAAAACTTCAAGGAATATAAATCGATTTCAGGTTATAACGGGTGATTTTTTAGCTGGTTTGGTTTTGGCAACACTGGTTTTGACAGCTAACGTGTGTTTAGTACCTTGTGTCACTGTCAAACAGCTTCAGTTTGGTTTGCAATTTAACCATGGATCGTCTTACAAATGAACAACGCTTGCGAATTATTGAATTTTACTATCAAAATTCGTGCTCGGTTCGAAATGTTCATCGCGCGCTGCTTCCATTTTATGGTCGGCATTCTCGACCTTCTGAGCAGTCTATTCGGAAGATTGTGACCAAATTTCGCACCAAATTTACTTTGTTGGACATTAAACCACCAACACGTTTACGTACTGTGCGTAGTGAAGAAAATATTGCGGCCGTATCAGCTAGTGTGACAGAAGACCGCGAAATGTCGATTCGGCGCCGTTCCCAGCAGTTAGGCCTTTGTTACAGCACTACGTGGAAAATTTTGCGGAAGGATTTGGGCGTAAAGCCTTTTAAGATACAGCTGGTGCAAGAACTAAAGCCAGCCGACCTACCACAACGCCGAATTTTTGGTGAATGGGCTCTTGGAAAGCTGGCCGAGGATCCGCTTTTTTATCGAAAAATTGTGTTCAGCGATGAGGCTCATTTTTGGTTGAATGGGTACGAAAATAAGCATAATTGCCGCATTTGGAGTGAAGATCAGCCAGAAGCATTGCAACAGCTACCAATGCATCCCGAAAAAGCCACTGTTTGGTGCGGTTTATGGGCCGGCGGCATTATTGGGCCATATTTCTTCAAAGATGATGCGAATCGCAGCGTTACTGTCAATGGTGAACGCTACCGAGCGATGATAACAAACTTTTTTTTGCCCGAAATGGAAGTTCTTGACTTGCATGATATGTGGTTTCAACAAGACGGTGCCACATGCCACACAGCACGCGAAACAATGGCGCAATTGCGAGGCGAGTTTGGTGAACAGTTAATTTCACGTTTCGGGCCAGTCAATTGGCCGCCTAGATCGTGCGATTTTACTATGTTAAATGTTTTCAATCGATTTGAAACACAACGTGATATCGACTGCTTTGACGGGTTAGTTAATTGCGTGTGCACTGATCATAGAAAAAGTAAAGTTTCTGAAAATTTTAATCAAAATAAAGACTGCAAGTTTAATTCAATAATATATTTGATGTTGAATTTCTCCAAAAATGATTCGAGATTTTTTTAGAATAAAATGATGGTTTATTTTTAATTATATACAAAACATATCTGTACCTTGGTTTTAAAAGGGCCAATGTGTAATTTGTAAATTTTTGGGAAGTAGAAAGTTTTGAAAATTAAACTTTCTAGATATAACCATCGGTATCTTATTAAAAAATAATTAAAGCACATTGGCCCTTATTACAGTCGTAGAACATCTTCCGCTGAGTCAAAAAGTAAACTTAATTAAAAATTTAAGAAAAAACTGATATTGGCCCTTTTAGAACCAAGATACAGATAAACATATGAACCAAATTTAAATGATATCGACCCTCAATATAATTCAGTGATCATCAAATACATAACAAAGAAATATAAATAAATGCATAACCATATCCAATCAACACAATAAGTAGGTTTAAATTGATAATCATAAAAATATGCGTAGTACCGATGAATGTACATGACAGTTAAATTAATTAAGAAATTATAAAACATATAAAACAATACAATACAATACAATATACAATACAATACAATACAATACATAAGTAAAACCAAACATTATTATTGGTTTAAATGCTTTGATTAATGATGAACTCCTTCAGAAAAGAAATTATTTTTGTTTGAATCTTGATAGAAAATAGATAGGTATAATCGATAATTTTCTAAAAAAATTCAACATTTTATTCTTTTTAAGCTTACTGTTTTATTCACAATATAATTTTTTTAAGAAGTTTTTATTTTAACAAAGCAAACAAGGATTATGTTTCTATATAAAATGGACGCATAAAATGAACATATCACCAGAAGATATGTTAAAAATACAATTTTTATCGTAAAACTGCAACACGTTTTAATTCCTCGCTTTCCGATAGTAATAAGATTTATGTTGTTGTTATTGAAAAAATTTGTTGTATTTGTTGTTATTCAAAAAATTTCAAGATAACTGAAGTTGCTTTTTAATCAGCGTTCATTAGCTGTTTTTTAACATAAGATTACAATAACACAAAGTTATCGGGAAAGCTGAGAATGTGCACATTAGCAAGGTCCGTATTTCAAAAAGTTTTGAGCACATTTTTTTGTTCATGAACATGAACGTTAAAAAGGTTATTTATCTCAAAAACGGCTGAAACGTTTTAATAAAAAAAAATTAAAAAATGTTTGTATGTACGAGTATTATAACTTAAAATTTTTCAAAATTTCCAAGCATTTTATCTTCTTGAGCAAGAACCCAGTCGTGCCGTTTTTTTTTTTGTTCTAAGCTAGAGTAGGTAAAGGTACCTTACAGATTTGAAAATGCACTTCGATAATTCTGTAAATCAAACTTTTAATAGCCTCCAGTTTTGTTCGGTTTTTTAAACTCATTGTGGCACCTGTTAATACAAATATCCTCAAATTTTTTTGTACAGGTCTTAAATGTAGAAGAACACACAAAATGGTGCTCAGGAAAAAAAAAACTATTTTTTCTCCATATAAATAAGAACCTACCTAGTGCCCATTAACGCGTTTGGAGTGAGAAGAATATAGCGATAATAGCGTATAGGTGACATACTTGATAGGTATTAGAATTTTTATTCAAGTTTTCGGCTTATAACTTTTTTCTTAAAAGATATAAAATGAAGATGAATGCCATTTAAAATAAAGAAAACATTTTCAAGTTGTTGTATAATAACAATTTTTTGTATAAGCAAAGATTAAAGACGTTTTAGATTAAGTATATATAATTTAAATGTTATTTAAGCACTCCAAACGTAGCAATTCTCTTGTTTCAGCCCTAGGAAAACTCTAGGCCACCTTTCGTTTAGTTTGTCTGGGTTCATCATATTACTCTTTTTATTAAACAGGTATACCTAAGGGAGTCGGCTATCTTAATCAAAAGATTGGCAAGAAAGTGTGTCTTCATCCACTTCTTCATCTTCTTCTTCTTCTGACCAAAACCTCTTTAACCTCATATTCCTGTCCTTCATCTCCCTATCTCCCAATTTGGCTAAGCCTTTTTGCCCTACTTTCCCCATTAGGACCCTTTTTAATTGGAGATTACCTCTCTCTTTAATCGTCTTTATCATCGCCATCATCTCCTGGAACGCGACCGACGCTTCTTTTCGTTTTGAGCAAGTTTTTTCTTCAAATGGTTTAATTCGATGAATGGATTGGAAGTTTTGAGAGTAAAATAAAAAAAAAATTTTTTTTTCAAAATTCAAAAATGATGATTTGCTATTTTGCTTATGCTTATAGTTTTTATTTAATAATTTAAAACTTTTTACCTCCTTCGGAGCAAGTAGGTACTTAAAGAAAATATCAGTTTAAAATTACTTCATTATGCATACATAGGAATACTCATTGAAGAAGAGTACGTTTTTTTTACGTTTTTTCGCTTATGCTTTAATTTTTTTTAATTTAAATATTAAAAAAAAAAAAACTTGTCGTTCTATAACATTGTAACTAAAGTAATTTTATCTTAAAACTTATAGTTAAATCCAAAAAAATAGCCCAGACGTGATCTGATTTTTCTAATAAAGCGAAAAGAAAGTTTATCAACATTGATATCGGAGGTACGCATAAAAAAATCATTCTTGTTTTTTTTAAATTCAATTGAAGGACTAAAATAAAAAAATTTATTGATTGGTACGACTTGAACCAATCAACACATTTATTAATTTAAGTCGTTCAATTTGAATTTTTGTTAAACAAATCATTAAAATCAGTTTCTTAGTTCTCAGGATTTCAAAAAAGTTTGGTTTTCATTATCAATTATGCATTTATTTGTTTCAACTACATAATTGCTTAAGAAAAAAAAGCGAACTATATCATATCTTAAAGAGTTCAACATAGCATATTTTCGTAATGAAATGTTGTGTCTCATTTGCGAAAAAGTGTTTGAGCAATTTTGGTCACTACAATCCAAATTATGATATTTCTTCGTTAGGTGAATATTTTATTTAGAGGAGTTAATCGGGCTTCCACCAATGCTATTATACTCATTAAATAATTTTAACCATAAAAAAAGTAACAGTATGCAACAGTAATATGTATATGATACACATAAATGAATATTTCTTTTAGTATATTTGAAATTCATAGAGTTCTTAGTTAACCTTCTTACAGTACATTACTGAACAAAACAAATTTACAAATGGAAAACACACCAGTTTCAGTGGACGAACAAGACCTTAATCTGCCATAATCCATTTCGTACATAGAACTTCAACCCATGTATGGAGGAGACCAATTACAGTCTGTTCAAAACATTACAATCATAGATGAACAGAACTTTTCACAACCTTACGCGGGAGAAAACTACAATACTTGCAGTTCTACAAATAATTCAGATTCAAATTCAGAAACAACGGATGTATTCAAAGAACTTCTAGAGTCCTTGAATTTAGAACATCTAACAGAATTCTTAATATGTAAGACCTTAATGCCATCAGTATGAGGTATTATATTTCAGTAGTAATCACACTCCGTATATTTAAATTGTCATTTATCAATCAATGAATATCGAAATTTCATATTTTAAAACTTATTTTATTCAAACATTTTTTTTAAATACATATAAAGGGTGATTTTTTAGCTGGTTCGGTTTTGGCAACACTGGTTTTGACAGCTGATGTGTGTTTAGTACCTTGTGTCACTGTCAAACAGCTTTAGTTTGGTTTGCAATTTAACCATGGATCGTCTTACAAATGAACAACGCTTGCAAATTATTGAATTTTACTATCAAAATTCGATCCGCTTTTTTATCGAAAAATTGTGTTCAGCGATGAGGCTCATTTTTGGTTGAATGGGTACGTAAATAAGCATAATTGCCGCATTTGGAGTGAAGATCAGCCAGAAGCATTGCAACAGCTACCAATGCATCCCGAAGAAGCCACTGTTTGGTGCGGTTTATGGGCCGGCGGCATTATTGGGCCATATTTCTTCAAAGATGATGCGAATCGCAGCGTTACTGTCAATGGTGAACGCTACCGAGCGATGATAACAAACTTTTTTTTGCCCGAAATGGAAGTTCTTGACTTGCATGATATTTGGTTTCAACAAGACGGTGCCACATGCCACACAGCACGCGAAACAATGGCGCAATTGCGAGGCGAGTTTGGTGAACAGTTAATTTCACGTTTCGGGCCGGTCAATTGGCCGCCTAGATCGTGCGATTTGACACCATTAGATTATTTTTTGTGGGGGTATGTCAAGGTTAATGTCTATAGGGACAAGCCCGCTTCGATTGACGCACTGGAAGCCAACATCCATGCATTCATTCGTGAGATACCGGCCGATATGTGTGAAAGAGTATGCCAAAATTGGACTCAGCGGATGGGCTACCTGAGACGCAGCCGCGGTCAACATTTGCATGAAATTATCTTTAAACATTAAATTGCAAGGTTCAAACTATCGATTCAAATAAATATTTTATTCATTTTTTCAAATTTTTTGTGTTTTTTTTTTTTAAGTTCTAAACCTCTTAAAAAATCACCCGTTATATAAAATTTCAATTTCAAATATTCAGCATCATTATAAGTCGTTTTTCGGTTTTCTTTAGTCTTGTAAAAAAGTTAAGGTCGAGCTAAAAAAGAAAAGTGTATCAGAAGAAAAGAAACTTTATTTACAAAACAACATAGGAACTATTAACAATATAAGTTTAAATTATTTTTTTTATATGCCTGTATAGAAAACACCTATTAATGATCATAATTTTCATCTAGTGAAATTGTCATATTTAAATTTTATCAATTTCTGAACTGATAATTGACAAAACAAAATGAAATTAATTTATCAAATTATTACATACATTGATTTTTATTGGCTCCCCTAAGGGTTACAAGTCTCCCGCTTCCTTACTCTGCTCCCTCTCCACCCCTCTCTATCATCTTATCTTATCTCACTGCCTCTAGTTCCTTTATCCACTATTCTCCCTTCCCCGTTTCGTCCATTATTTCCCTCATCATTTCCCCTATTGATTTTCATTCATCTCCGACAGATCTGTATCTTTCTAATACATGCTCCCATGTCTCTTGTTCACCCTCACATATTCTGCACATTCTCTCCTCTTCGCGTTTCCAGTACCATCTTTCCCTCACCCCATTCCCTAGCCTGACTCTTGCAATTCTCCTTGTTCTTTCTGTCTTCCAACCCGCTGTTAAATATTGTGGAATCCCTTCTGTCATTATTTCTTTATACCACCTGTTGTAACTGGATTCTCTTATTCTTTCCCTTCTTTCCTTCTCTTGCTCTCCCCAGTCTTCTCTTTCTATTGCTTCGTATCCATTCATACTGTCTTCTCTTCCCTTTATTTTTTCTCTCCCTTGTTTCCATCGTGACCCTCTTCCCCGTTCATCTCTCTGTCTCTCTTTCATCTCCTCTAAACATTCCCTTGCTATGTCACTTCCTTTTCCATCTGTTAATTTCTGTTCATAATTCCATGCCCTTTTCCGTGCTCTAATCATTATCTTATCTCGTTTTGTTTCCTCTCTTACCATGTACCCTGGAGTTTGCCATTCTACCCCTAGCGTCCACTTGAGGTACCTCTCTTGCACCCTTTCCATTTCTTGTCTCTCCTCCCATCCCCATACTTCCGCCCCATATCCCATCACCGTCCACACCAGAGTGTCAAAAAGCCACATCTTCCTCTCCCAATCCTTCTCAAATTTCCTCCTTCCAATCCCCCATGCTTCCTTCATGGCCACTGCTGCCTTTTTTATTCTGTCCTTTATATGTGCTTCCTGCCCTCCATTCTTTTTGAACACATACCCCAGGTATTTAAATTCTTCTACTTCTTCGATCTTCTTTCCCCTCCATCTCCAGTCTACTGTTGTGTTCCTCCCTCCTCCCTTCCTGAACCTCATCACTTTCGTCTTTCCCACATTTACTTCCAGTCTTTTCCTCTCAAAGTACTTCTCCAGTCTTCTTATCATGCTTTGCATCTCCTCTTCATTTTTCGCCATTACCACCACATCGTCTGCGTATGCCAGCGAGCAAATTCTTTTTCCTCTCACTTTTACCCCTCCCCAGCTCCCTTTACCCAGTTCATCCTCTATATCCGCCGTCAACAAGTTAAACAGTATTGGGCTCATCGGGCACCCCTGTCTTACCCCCTTTCCCGTCCAAAATGTTTCCCCCATCACTCCTGCCGATTTCACTCTACTCGTTGTTTCTTCGTAGACCTCCCCTACTCTTTCCCTGAGCCCTTCTCTCACTCCTCTTTCCTCCAACGCCTCCATCATAATTATCCTGTCTACTGAGTCAAACGCAGCTTTTGAATCTATAAACAGTGCCACTAGCTTGCCCCTCTCCTCTGCAACCTCTTTGTTCACCAAATAGTTCAGCACATACAGCTTGTTCTCCTCTATATCTCCACGCTTCATTAGGTATACCGTCAAATTATTATTTTTCTCTTTCTTCTCTATTCTCTTTTGGTGTCGTGTTTTATTATTTTCAAGATTAAATGACTTGTATTATTCCTTCGGCTTTACTGCTGAATGATATTTGTCTTTTATTCAATCTCCAAATTGGTTAATGACACAGTTTTCAATATCATTATGTTAACTGTCTTTTCGTCTATTTCCCTAAGGAAAGGGAGAAAAACAAATAAGGATAAAACAAACAAAGAAAATAATAAATGAGCCCAAAAGACTTTCTAGACAATTTCCAAGTATAAATCTAGCATTTCTTAAACTTTTTACTTTTGTTATTTTTCTTAATTATAGCTGAAAAAATATCTATCGAAGTTTTGAAAATGATAAAACGACGACATATTTATATGCTTTTTCGAAACCAAAAAATTGGTGATCTGGTGGTTTTCGAACAGTGTTTACTAGACTGGCGCTCAAGTTTGTCATTGTTTGTAGAAGAAGAAGAAGGGGAATGTTTTCATGATAGAAGTAATCACAAATTTGTAACATCCCCAGTCTATCAATCACACACATCAAACTTCTCATCACCGACTACCTCAAGAGGTAAAGTTTCACCAGATCGGAACGATGTCTCAATATCATTATCGGAGATTTTGAATGACTGCTACAAATCAAAAATTGTGACCCATTACTAAGAACAAACTTCAAAATTGTTGGACGAACACCGATCAATGTTGCTAACCATAATATGCCAATATTTTCAAGAAAATAACCTCCACATGTCCTTGAGCACCAGCTACAGACTAGAACAAGAAATTCTTAGTCGTTTTCCTAGAGAAAAACTTGAATATTACCGTGTGGGTAAAAAAGGGAAACTCTATTCTAAAGCTAGTAATAGCAAAAGTTCTATTCGGTCAATGCTGAAACGTACCTTAATTCCGGATACAGAAGCCACTTCTAGCCTTGATACATACATACATCTACACAATTACCAAATACACAATTCAGTGAGTACTGACGAGTAATTTAATTTTTATTGTAGACGTAGATCTCAATTTTTCAAATAATTTTTCGTTGCAAACTGTTTCAGAAAAAAAATCCTATTGGTACATATAGTATGTTTCATTAATTGAGTCAACTTTTTTTTTAAACATAGATAACAGACACTAAAGAATTGGTGTTTTTAAACAACTATGGGCATAAAATGAAAACAATAATAAGCGAACAAAATTTAAAAAATTAACTGATGTGGTGCTTGTTTGTACTCAAAGAGGTTTACGAAAAACAACACTCGTAAAAAGAGCATAGTTCAATTTTCCATACCCAGATTTCCTTTTGATTGGCATTAAATACAGGAGATTGACAACCATAATACAATCTACATATAAAGAACAAAGGTGAAAATATTTAGCCATTTATTCTTGGCCTGGGTGACAGTATAATTCTATAACAACACTTTAACTTTTAACACTTTGAATTTTTAGACGGTGAAAAGTTTTTTTTGATACTTTTTGATGGCTATTAATATTTGTTTTTAGGCTTTTCCTTTATGTTAGTTTTGAATACTATCTAGGCGCTTTTAGTTTTGGGTATTTATAGAAAATATTTTCTATGACGTGAAAAATGATAAAAATTTTGTTTAAATAATTTGGAATCACTGAAAATTTCGATCGTTGTGTTTTGATACATGGATAAACGAAATTTATAGTTTGTTAATTTCTCGGTCTATAAGTGCCCAAATCAATGTTAACTATATCTTATGAGTAAGGCACTAGACATTATAACTAGTAAATCAAGACATATAGACATACATATAAAAATTATGAAAGATATATACATAAAACTAATATCACGTCGTATACAGGCGAAGATCTGACTTTTTGTAGCAAGTAAATTATTTACAGGCTTAATATCCTTGAGAGTTCTGATTTCATATTGTGTTAAATTATTTTTTTACATAATATTGATAGCTTGAGATATATTTAGGTATATTGGTAACTTCTTTGATTTTTGGTGTGGTTAGATTTTCAATATCCAGTTCATTGCAAGCTTTTTTCTTCGTTGACAGTTCAATTCAGGAGATCAACAACCATCACACCCAGTTTTTAAAGGGCAAGGGTCATAGTATTCAGCCATTCAATTTTAGCCAAAGTGACCCTAATTTTATTAAAATTACAAACTTTTATGTATATTTAGACGTTGTAAGGTTTCTTTTCAATTGCTTTTTAAGGGCTATTGATATTTGTATTAAAGCTTTTCATTTGTTAAATTAAGAATATCCTCTACCCTGCTCTCAAATTTGGGCATTTACAGAAAATAATTTTTATGATATGAAAAGTTCAAAAAATACATCTACCAAAATGTTGGTTTTTATATGGAATATTTCAGAGTAAATGAATGATATTTTTTTGTCACGATTTCCTTATTTTATTTGATTTTGAACTTCTCTCGAAATAAAGTTCCCCTCGTAGTAAAAGTATTTCCAGATTTATTTCCCAAATTAATTAATACAATTGCTAGTTCTTATAACAAACTTTGTATACTGACCAAGAGCTATAAGCTATAAGCTATAAGAACTTCCATTTCTATGAAGGTTAACTACACACTAATCTATTTTATAAAATCAAATGATACGAGTACAACAGGCTAATAGTACAGAATTATAATGAAGTTTAGTCGCCACAACAATAATTTTAGAATGACTACACATAAGGGTGGTCAATTTGTAAAAAATTTCCCACCTTGACAATTTTATTCTTAGAATAAAACCAGAAATCATTTCCCAAAGCACCAATCACGAATTTGGAGACACCCAGTTTACACGAACATTTGTACATGAGATTTTCTAGCAAAAGCTAAGGAGGGTTAGTCGCTTGAGCACCATTTTGCATTATACATAGGAGGCTGACATTTTATGACGATAACCCAATTGATATATATAACAAGATTTTTTCAACCACCCTACTAAACATTGAGGTTTTTGCACTAGATATATTTAACATTATATTTCAGTATACATATCGTCGTCGTTTAATGAAAACTTCCTAAAACCATTTTATTTTATTTTGAGACATCTGTACTTGAGTATTTTATCTGAACAGAGTATGAAATTGTTTGATTTTTAGGAATATGCCAACATAAGATTTAGAGACCTTTTACAGAACTAAAATGTTTACATTTTACTAAATACATCATTTTTATGAGAGGTTTCTTGGTTTTTAAAAAAATTGAGTTATTAAGTTTTCATTGCTGATATAATATAGTGTTGTGCGTTTTTAGCACTGTGTTTTTTGCAATATATGCAATGTGCAATATTTTTTTTTTTTTTAAATTCATTTTTATTTTCCATTTTCTTAAAACTATCTTAAAGCTAGTAGTACCTCGTGGCATGATGGTTAGTGCGTAGGACTGTCATGCCAAAGATCCGGGTTCGATTCCCAGCCGCTGCCACCTAAAAACAGAAATGTTTTTTTCCGAGGTACTGCCTCTTGCGAGGAACTGACAAATCCTTCAAGAGTATACTTGCCATAAATAAGTGCTTCTCACCTAGCCGTTCGGACTCGGCAAAAAATTGTAGGTCCCCTCCATTCCTGCCAACAACACGCACACAGGAATGGTTGAGAGTTGTTAGTCACTAGGCCCTGGTTCTCTATGAGCTGTTGCGCTACTAAATTTAAATCTTAAAGCTAGACAAAAATTCATAAAAACTAGTCTACTTATCAATATCTTAAAACTAACTTACTGGCCCCAGTCGGGCACTAAACTATTAAACTATAATAACTTAATGCTAATGCCTTTCGGCCTAAGAACTATCTTAATACTAAATCCAGGTCGGTTTTACTTTTTACCGAGAAGAATTTCACAAAAAAAACTCGGTATATATGTCTTTATTTTTTTGGTTTTATATAAAACTTACAAACTACATAAAACTAAATTAAATCTAATTAAAACTAGTAAAAGCTACTTAAAACTATTTACAATTATTTATTATACAATTTAATTATAAACTAATTACAACCTACTTATAAGCTACTTACAGAATACTTACAAACTAGAACGGCCACAGCCAGCATTTTCCGATTTTATACTTTTTTGTATTTTTGTTGATTTTATAATTTTTGTTTTTTTGTTTTTTTTGTTGGTGCCACCCTGACTGTCCCTACTTAAAACTAACTACCTAAACCTATGTAAGTCAGCCATACAAAAGCAAATAGCAAGGTCAACTATTAAATGTCTGAAGGAACTTCATCTTCGTTTTTCAACCACCAGAACTGGTTTTCCTGCTGTACCCTATCTCTTCGGTCCCGTTCGGACACAGTCCTACTGAACCGAAGGTGCTCATCTCCGTCTTGTGCGAGGACGTCTCGACTGTAAAGGAGCCGCCGATCAACAGTTCTACGGCCGACGTGGTAGATTAGCGGAACCGCCGCTCCATCCTGGATCAGCCCTCGACTGTCTAGATAGAGGAATGCATCGGGCGGAATAAAGCCGCTTAGACGCACGCTCTCATAGTATTCGTTGTTGGGGTAATAAGCCCCGAAAATTAAGCTGTTAGACGAGGACATCGCTCTTGCAATGTGACCTCGAATAAGTTTCAGCAAGAAATTATCTATCCTGTTTATGTTGGCCCCGTTGTATAGAACCAGGTTGGAATAGTAATGTTTGTACTCCGACTCTGGTGTCCTATGCAATCCAAGGCAGCGTCGAAGACACTGCCTCTCAAACCCCGAATCTTTTCCATTTGAGATGGGGCAACGTTGAACCAAACCGGGCATCCATAGGCAATCATCGGCCGTATAAGGGCCATGTAGCAAATCACCTTCACCCTGCTGTCCAGCCGGCTGCTATAAAACAACCGTTTCGTCAGGGCAAAAGCTCCCCTAGTCCTAGCCAGAGCAGCATTTATATGTCTGTCGAAATACAAATACTGATCCACCCAGATGCCAAGGTACTTTACTACACTTTTACTTGCCAGTGGATGTCCATTTGGCCCTACGATCACCAGCTTGCGCCAGTTATTTCTCGTATCCCTTGTGGCTCTAAGCAACGGAGTCCTAAACAAGATAGTTTCTGATTTCTGAAAGTTGATTTTCAACTTCCAGTCATCGCAATATTGCTGAATCTTCTCGAAGTCACGCTGCAAGAGAATCCTAATGACCTCGACTTTTGGAGCTGTGCTGTACGCAATTAGAGCTCTGCCCACATAGACAGAGCTCTATTGATAACTTTTTCAAATATCTTGCTGATACTCAGAAGACGACTTATCGACCGGAGATTCGCCGGATTGGAGTTGTCCTTTCCCTTTTTCGGGAGAGGAGGCACCACAGCTGTCTTCCGCCGAACTGGATTATATGCATCATCAGAGCGTTGTTAAACAGAGTGGAATAAATGTCTACTGCTTCTTGAGGTAAATGTCGAAGAACAACGTTGGATATGCCATCGACACCTGATGACTTCCTCTTCTTTAATGAATCGAAGATGAGCTGGAGCTCCACCTTCGTAATTAACAGAGAACTGGGCCCATTTCGCTCGGCGATTATGGCGTTTGCCAAATGATCTTCATTGAACCCGGTGAAACCAAGGTTCTCTGATCGCCATTGCGTGATGTCATTCCGAAGGTAGAAGTGATGGAGCAAGGCTCTGTTTTCCAGGTCATGATTGGGGCGAATGCACGCATTCACCTTGTACACTTGCTGGAAAGCAGCCCCCACAGCCTCCACTTTCTCCTACGGATCTTCGACAATAAAGAGGTCATCGTCCAAGACGGCATCCTCTGGATTAATTCCTGCTGTCAGAAGTACGTCTCTGTGGTCTGTCGTTCTCTGAAGCTTAAGACACGGAAGATCGTTCTGATCATTCCTTCTAAATATCTTGTTAATTTGGGGAAACATGCTCGGGTCGCTAGCATTAACGGCCCGAATTTTGTTGTCCCAATACAAATTAATTGACAACCGATAGTTTTCTTTAATTAGTTGGTTGATGTTCTTGATCGACGACTTCAGTGTCCTAGTCTCCAGATTGTGTGGGTCAGTAAACCTTCGGTAGAAGAGTTTGAGTCTTGTCAGCAGTCCACTTTTTTGTCTGTGTAATGCGTCAATGGTCCCGTTCCGGTACATGTCAGTTGCGTCCCGTTGTTTGTATTTCGGTATTGTCCTGTCCATTGTTCTTTTGATTGTGTCGTCCATTTGTTCTAAGTATTGGTCTATTTCGTTATTTGTCAAATTCCTGTCATTTGGTGGCGATATGTTATTTGAACACACTTCGCTCGATAAGGCGCTGGTAAAGCGTGGCCAACGCACCTTACTGTAATTGTAAGTATGTACAGGTACATACCCATCCAACTCTACGAGCTCGTTCGGAAGTTGTATTACAGCAGCGAGTCCGCAGTGGTCACTGTCGTACTCGATCGTTCGTAAACAGTTTCTTGGTCTTTGACCCACAGTGTCAGTTATTGTCAGTGTTGCGTCTTTTAGCAATAGGTCCAGATAGGCACCGCTTCTTGGAAACGATGGCCGATCCGTAGCCAGCAGTATTATACGATATTCAGCATTTTACTCTGGACTGTGGTCTTTCAACAATTGGAAAAGATTAGCTCTACGTTCGGTCCTAATCAGTAAATTTACATTCACAGCAAGGATCCTAAGAGGCCTCTCCGGCAGCCCGCCTTTAACCTCTAATTTGCGTTAAGCTAGGCAAAACAGAGTAGAGATAGTCTACCCTAGTCGCCTGCTCCTTTATCTGATTGTGAAGACTTATTAACTGGCCTTGAATCAACAGTAACATGCTTCTAATCTCGGCCTGAGCGTCCGGCACCTTTGGCACAAGGGCCGGTTGGGCTACCTTAGCAGCAGGCTGTACCGTTTTCCCCCTCCCTGCCGCCATTTGGGCGTAGGAAATTTAGGGGATGACGGGCGTTGTTGTAGGAGCACGCGTTGATGGCCGTATCTCTACCGCTGCTGTCTGCTTAGCCGCTTTATTAGTTTTAATTTGCTGAAAAGTTGAGCAACCCCGATAATTTGCAGGGTGCCCCTCCTTTCCGCAAAGTGCACATTTAAGCTGGGTCATGTCATTGACCCGTTCCTCACCGAGCTTACACTCTCCCTTATTGTGGTTCTCACCGCACTTCACGCAGCGAGACTGCATTTCGCAGTTTGCTGCAGCGTGGCCAAACCTTTGGCAGCGCATGCATTGAAGCATGTCGCCACGTCTCTTTAATTTATCCCATGTTACAACCTGGTAGTTGAGGACGGAGATTTTCCTCAAACTATCCAATTTGCTGCTGGGTGAGAGTTAAACCAGGAAAAAGGGCAAAGACCGCTTCTCCCGCCTGGCCTTGACTTTAGCGAATGGCTTGACCCCCACAAAATCGAGATCATCGCCCGTTTTTGACGGAGCTCATTTAAGAGCACCCCCGGTTCCGAGCAAGAATCTATGCCCTTCAGAAGGACCGTTTGATATTTTTCCACTTTAGGAGTAAAGCTAAAGAGCTCCGTTGTGGATTGTTTTAACAAATTTTTGACTATTTTATGCTGTTCCAGTATGAAGCAGTGGATAGCATGTCTATCTTTGTTCAATCTTTTTATAATAAAGTTTTGGCCTATGGCCGACTTACATAGGTCAATGGTTTCCTTCAACTCCATTTTATATGTATTTATGGGAGGCACCTTTTCTTTCTTATCCTTTGTCTGTGGCTGCTGCTGGTGTTCAATCGGCTGCTGTTGTTTCTGCTGCTCTTGTTTCTGCTGCTCTTGTTTCGGCTGCTGGTGATTCTGCTGCAGCTGCTGATTTGGTTGTTCCTTTGGTTTTTGCTGTTGTTGGGTTTTTTTATTTTCTGCTGTGGCTATTCTAAGAGCAGCTGCTGCAGTGGCATTTTTTTTGTTTTTATTTGTTGTTGCTGTTTTTGCTGTCCTGCTGTTGGTGGCAGTTCAGCATTTCTTAGTTTTTGGTGCGCTACTTTTTGTGGCTGCTGTAGCGACTTCTTCTTTTCAAGCTCCACCCTTTCTTTCTCCCTGCGAGTCTCTTGTTTTTTCTTTAAAGCCATTATCAGTGGCGTTATCTTGGCAGTAAAGAGATCTATTTCGCCTTGGACTGCACCAATTTGAGCTTGAATCCTCTTCTATTTCTTCGTCAGAAACCACCTCTGATGCCGAGAGGTCAACATTCAGGTTGCTTTCCCCCGTTGTATAATGTCCCTCTCCACCGTCGGACATATAATCAATTTCTTCGTCGGATGGCGAAGTAATCAACTGTTGTTGTATTTTCGCTGCTACTTTTGTTTTGGCTGTTTGCACCGTCTTTAGCGAATGGCTTGACCCCCACAAAATCGAGATCATCGCCCGTTTTTGACGGAGCTCATTTAAGAGCACCCCCGGTTCCGAGCAAGAATCTATGCCCTTCAGAAGGACCGTTTGATATTTTTCCACTTTAGGAGTAAAGCTAAAGAGCTCCGTTGTGGATTGTTTTAACAAATTTTTGACTATTTTATGCTGTTCCAGTATGAAGCAGTGGATAGCATGTCTATCTTTGTTCAATCTTTTTATAATAAAGTTTTGGCCTATGGCCGACTTACATAGGTCAATGGTTTCCTTCAACTCCATTTTATATGTATTTATGGGAGGCACCTTTTCTTTCTTATCCTTTGTCTGTGGCTGCTGCTGGTGTTCAATCGGCTGCTGTTGTTTCTGCTGCTCTTGTTTCGGCTGCTGGTGATTCTGCTGCAGCTGCTGATTTGGTTGTTCCTTTGGTTTTTGCTGTTGTTGGGTTTTTTTATTTTCTGCTGTGGCTATTCTAAGAGCAGCTGCTGCAGTGGCATTTTTTTTGTTTTTATTTGTTGTTGCTGTTTTTGCTGTCCTGCTGTTGGTGGCAGTTCAGCATTTCTTAGTTTTTGGTGCGCTACTTTTTGTGGCTGCTGTAGCGACTTCTTCTTTTCAAGCTCCACCCTTTCTTTCTCCCTGCGAGTCTCTTGTTTTTTCTTTAAAGCCATTATCAGTGGCGTTATCTTGGCAGTAAAGAGATCTATTTCGCCTTGGACTGCACCAATTTGAACTTGAATCCTCCTCTATCTCTTCGTCAGAAACCACCTCTGATGCCGAGAGGTCAACATTCAGGTTGCTTTCCCCCGTTGTATAATGTCCCTCTCCACCGTCGGACATATATTCAATTTCTTCGTCGGATGGCGAAGTAATCAACTGTTGTTGTATTTTCGCTGCTACTTTTGTTTTGGCTGTTTGCACCGTCTCCTTCACCCCAGCTGGCAGCTCAGCTGAAGTGGTGATGGAGCGGTGCCTTACAACGTTCGGATCACAGAGAATCTTCTTCCTCCTCTTTTTGTTTGTATCGGCTGATGGTGCTATTGCCTCTATAGCCGTTAATGATTTGGCATCATCCGATGCATGGGCTGATGTTGCCGTAGCCGGTTTTAGTGTTGTTGCTGGGACACCTTTCGATGTCCCCGCAAAATTTTCGTCACCCATGTGTTTTTTTTCCCACTCAATAAAATTTTTAACCTCGCGATTATGAAAAAAAGATTCTATAATTTTGTTACCCGAGTCGGACTTGAACCCGGAACCCTCAGCGCCGCGGTTCGCCACCTTTTTTTTTTTCTAAATTCATTTTAATTTTTCAATTATCTTAGAACTATCTTAAAGCTATGACAAAAATTCATAAAAAACTAGCCTACTTATCAATATCTTAAAACTAACTTACTGGCCCCAGTCGGGCGCTCTAAGTTAAACTATAATAACTTAATGCTAATGCATGAATGAGGAATGCATCGGGCGGAATAAAGCCGCTTAGACGCACACTCTCGTAGTATTCGTTGTTGTATAAGCTGTTAGACGAGGACATCGCTCTTGCAATGTGACCCCGAATAAGCTTCAGCAAGAAATTATCTATCCTGTTTATGTTGGCCCCGTTGTATAGAGCCAGGTTGGAATAGTAGTGTTTGTACTCCGACTCTGGTGTTCTGTGCAATCCAAGGCAGCGTCGAAGACACTGCCTCTCAAACACCCGAATCTTTTCCATTTGAGATGGGGCAACGTTGAACCAAACCGGACATCCATAGGCAATCATCGGCCGTATAAGGGCCATGTAGCAAATCACCTTCACCCTGCTGTCCGGCCGGCTGCTATAAAACAACCGTTTCGTCAGGGCAAAAGCTCCCCTAGCCCTGGCCAGAGCAGCATTTATATGTCTGTCGAAATACAAATACTGATCCATCCAGATGCCAAGGTACTTTACTACACTTTTACTCGCCAGTGGATGTCCATTTGGCCCTACGATCACCAGCTTGCGCCAGTTATTTCTCGTATCCCTTGTGGCTCTAAGCAACGGAGTCCTAAACAAGATAGTTTCTGATTTCTGAAAGTTGATTTTCAACTTCCAGTCATCGCAATATCGCTGAATCTTCTCGAAGTCACTCTGCAAAAGAATCCTGATGTCCTCGACTTTTGCAGCTGTTCTGTACGCAATTAGATCGTCGGCATACGCTATTGCCTGAGTTAGACTACCTATCAGATCGCTGGTGTAAATGCTGAATAGAATCGGCGAGTTGACCGCTCCCTGCTGAAGACCATTTTTAATATTAAAGGTTGTGGCAGAAGTTACATTGCCACTCTTGACAACAAACTTTCTGCCATTGAGCATATCATAAAGCATATATAATAGTGGTTTACTAATGCCAAGTCTGATCAGCTTTAGATAAAGACCCTCTAACCATAAGGTGTCGAAGGCCTTCTCCAAATCAACCAGACAGGCACCTGTACACTGCTTCTTAGATTTGTTCCATTGGACATCAGAAACGAGTTTCGACGCGGCATGAATAGTGTCATGTCCCGCCTTTAAACCGAACTGATTGTCCGGTATGATATTATTGTCCTCTGCCCACTTAGACAGAGCTCTATTGATAACTTTTTCGAATACCTTGCTGATACGCGGAAGAAGACTTATCGACCGGAGATTCACCGGATTGGAGTTGTCCTTTCCCTTTTTCGGGAGAAGATGCACCACAGCTGTCTTCCACCGCACTGGATAATATGCATTATTCAGAGCGTTGTTAAATAGAGTGGTATAAATGTCTACTGCTTCTTGAGGTAAATGTCGAAGTACAACGTTGGATATGCCATCGACTCCTGATGACTTCCTCCTCTTTAATGAATCGAAGATGAGCTGGAGCTCCACCTTCGTAATTAACAGGGAACTGGGCCCATTTCGCTCGGCGATTATGGCGTTTGCCAAATGATCTTCATTGAACCTGGTGAAACCAAGGTTCTCTGATCGCCATTGCGTTATGTCATTCCGAAGGTAGAAGTGATGGAGCAAGGCTCTGTTTTCCAGGTCATGATTCGGGCGAATGCACGCATTCACCTTGTACCCTTGCTGGAAAGCAGCCCCCACAGCCTCCACTTTCTCCTGCGGATCTTCGACAATAAAGAGGTCATCGTCCAAGACGGCGTCCTCTGGATTAATTCCTGCTGTCAGAAGTACGTCTCTGTTGTCTGTCGTTCTCTGAAGCTTGAGACACGGAAGATCGTTCTGATCATTCCTTCTAAATATCTTGTTAATTTGCGGAAACATGCTCGGGTCGCTAGCATTAATGGCCCGAATTTTGTTATCCCAATACAAATTAATTGACAACCGATAGTTCTCTTTAATTAGTTGGTTGATGTTTTTGATCGACGACTTCAGTGTCCTAATCTTCAAGTCGTGAGGGTCAGTAAACCGTCGGTAGAAGAGTTTTAGTCTTGTCAGCAGTCCACTTTTTTGTCTGTGTAGTGCGTCAATGGTTGCGTTTCGATACATGTCGGTTGCGTCCCGTTGCTTGCATTTCGGTATTGTTCTGTTCATTGTTCGTTTAATTGTCTCATCCATTTGTTCTAGGTATTGGTCTATTTCGTTATTTGTCAAATTCCTGTCATTTGGTGGGGATATGTTATTCGAACTGATTTCGCTCGATAAGACGTTGGTAAAGCGTGGCCAACGCACCTTACTGTAATTGTAAGTATGCACAGGTACATACTCATCCAACTCCACGAGCTCGTTCGGAAGCTGTATTACGGCGGCGAGTCCGCAGTGGTCACTGTCGTACTCGATCGTTCATAAACAGTTTCTTGGTCTTTGACCCACAGTGTCAGTAATTGTCAGTCTTGCGTCTATTAGCAATAGATCCAAATAGGCACCGCTTCTTGGAAACGATGGCCGATCCGTAGCCATCAGGTCGACACCATATTCAGTGTTGTATCGACTCATCCAATTGAAAAGATGAATACCTCTCGGATTCTGAATTTGATTTCCCCAATCTTGGTGTTTGGCATTCAAATCACCGGCCATGAGAAAGTAATTTTCTTCCAAGCTCAAGCGTAGACATTCGAAAAGTTTTTCAAGCTCTGTCATAAAATCAGTTGGCTGAGGTGATTCCGGTGCATAAGCCGCGGTCACATACATTCGCTTCCCCTGTTGGAGAGGAATGCATACGATGCACGCCTCTAACAGCCAAAATCTGCACAGATCACTATTATATATAACTTTATGATTAATGCCTTTTCGTATGAAGATTGCGACGCCCCCCCCTTGAGTGGAGTTGGGTCGATCTCTTCTAACGATATTGTAATTGTTGTTAGTCAACTTATGTTTCTGGTTCAGCTTAGTTTCGCTGGCCATAAACACATCTGGACTTTGGTTTTTCAACAATTGAAAAAGATTAGCTCTACGTTCGGTCCTAATCAGTGAATTTACATTCACAGCAAGGATCCTAAGAGGCCTCTCCGACAGCGTGCCTTTAACCTCTAATTTGCGTTAAGCTAGGCAAAACAGAGTAGAGATAGTCTACTCTAGTCGCCTGCTCCTTTATCTGGTTGTGAAGTCCTGTCAACTGGCCTTGAATGGCCAGCAACATGCTTCTTATTTCGGCCTGAGCGTCCGGCGCCTTTGGCACTATGGCCGGTTGGGCTGCCTTAGCTGCAGGCTGTACCGTTTTTCCCCTTCCTGCCGCCATTTGGGCGTAGGAAATTTGGAGATTGACGGGCGTTGCTGTAGGAGCACGCGTTGATGGGCGTATCTCTACCGCTGTCTGCTTAGCCGCTTTGTTGTTTCTTATTTGCTGAAAAGCTGAGCAACCCCGATAATTAGCAGGGTGCCCCTCTTTTCCGCAAAGTGCACATTTAAGCTGGGTCATGTCTTCGACCCGTTCTTCACCGAGCTTACACTCTCCCTTAATGTGGTCCTCACCACACTTAACGCAGCGTGACTGCATTTCGCAGTTTGCTGCAGCGTGGCCAAACCTTTGGCAGCGCATGCATTGAAGCATGTCGCCGCGTCTCAACTCCTCAACCTATCCAGTTTGCTTTTGGGCGATAGCTGAACTAGGAAGCACGGCAAAGACCGCTTCTCCCGTCTGGCTCTGACTGTAGCGAACGGCTTGACCCCGATAAAGTCGAGATCGTCGCTCGCTTTTTGACGGAGCTCAGGAATCTATGCCCTTCAAGAGGACCGTTTAATATTTATCCACTGTGGGGGTAAAACTGAAGAACACAGTCGTGGATTTCTTTAATAATTCTTTTATTATTTTGTGCTGCTCCACTGTGGAGCAGTGGATAGCGTGTCTATCTTTACTTAATCTTTTAATAAAAAAGTTTTGGCCTATGGCCGACTTACACAGGTCTATGGTTTCCTGTAGCTCCATTTTATAGGTGTTAATTGGTGGCACCTTTTCTTTTTTATTTTGGGGCGGCTGTGGCTGCTGCTGGTGTTCTCCTTGCTGCTGCTCGTTCCGCTTCTGCTGACTCCGCTCCTGTGGTTGCTGCTGCTGCTGCTGTGTTGTTTTCTTTTTTTGCCGTTGTTCCTTCGTCTGCTGCTGTGGTTGTTTCGTTGGCAGCTGTTGTTGTTGCTGCTTATTTTGGTTTTGCATTGGCAGTTGCTGTTGCTGTTGCTCTGGCTGCTGGCTTTTCGGTGGCAGCTCAGGCTGTGGCGCTGTCTTTTGTGGCGCCTGTAATGTTTTTTTCTGCTCGCGCTCCTGCCTTTCTCTTTCGCGTCGAGCTACTTGTTTTTCCTTCAGAGCTTGAATCAATGGGGTAACAATGGCATTTAAACGTTCCATTTCCCCCCGAATTACATTGATTTTTTGGCTGATGGCCTGTTCATCCAGTGCTTCTTGTGCCTCGTTTTCCTCTTCGGAGGACGCCTCTGGTGATGTGAGGTCAACAAGCAGATTGCTGTTGCTGTCCCCCGTTGTATACAATCCCTCGCCACCCTCTGACATATATTCGATGTCATCGTCGGATGGCGAGGTATCCAGTTGTTCTTGTATTTTTGCTGCTGCTGTGGTTTTGGCAGTGCGCGCCGGCTCCTTCACCCCAGCTGGCAGCTGGGCTGAGGTGGTGGTGGAGCGGCGCTTCACGAGGTTCGGCGCACAGCTAATCCTCTTCCTCCTCTTATTTTTAGTGTCGGCTGTTGTTGCCGTTGGTGGGTGTGCCGTTCTTGCTACGGCACTTGTTGATGGCGTGGCTGGTGGTGCCATCGCTTGCTTGGTTGTTGTTGTTGCTGCTACGGCTTTTGCTGGTGGTGCCATAGCTGGCTTTATTGTTGTTGCTGGGACACCTTTCGATGTCCCCGCCGTGTTGTTCGATGCCATTTGCTGTTTTTCCCACTCGATGAAGTTTTCGACTTCTCGATTATGGAAAAAAGCAGCTAAATAATTTTTCCCCGACTGGGACTCGAACCCGTGATCCTCAGGTTGTGGGTCTGCCACCTCTTCCTCTGTGCTATTAACACTATTGGTTTAAATTGAACTTGACTGCGTCACACCGAGATAATTACTTTTAATAAACTGGGAAGCCGAAAACGTCTACACACTTCCACAGTACGAGATCGACTGCGGTTCGCCACCTCTTCCTTCGTGCTATTGCACTTTTTAATTTAGCTAGGCCAAACTTAAACTTTTTATAAACACTCTGAATATATTTGTATACAATGTGAAAGCCGATAACGTGTGCACGCTTTCACAGATCGAGATCGACTCGTAATATGCAATATATCTTACAATATCTATACAACCAATTTCAACCAATTCAAAACGAAGATAGAAATTGAACACTTAAACTAATTAAATCTTTTAAGATTTTAACATTCTTTCTCTGATGTATAAAACCAGACCTGGGTATAGAATGTTTTGTTTATACCCAACAGGTCCTGAAGCTGATGCTCAGGAATGCATTGGAAGCATAAAATATGACGATTTGTCAGCTGCAGAATTCGAAAGCTGCTGGCAAGCATGCAGTCAATACAGGATGAAAAAGATGTAGCAAGCAAGTTCTCTGGACAATATATTTTCAGAATGGCCGGAATACAAAAAACCGAGTGGTTACCGTTTAGTAAGTTTTATTTTATTAAATATTATTTATTATTATTTTTCCTAGTTATGTCTTCATATACATTTTTACTAACTTCTCATTGGAAGTTATTGTTATAAGTCCGATTTGTCAAATCAAAATTCTGTTATATCTCCACGTATTGATTCTGATGATACGAATGATTTGCAATAGTATATTAACAATATTGAAGAAAAACGTTAGGGCAAACAGACCAACTTTGGTTTTCACTTGATTGCTATTCAATAATAATACGATTTCCGAAGATCTTGAATTGGCAATTCTTTAATAATAAAATAAAATGGTCCCTCTATTTTTCAAAGGCAGTTGGAAGTTACTGTTACCTATGGGTCACACCCACCTACTTTTTTTCATTTACTTCATGAAAGTTTTTGAAAATATAATGTGCTTCTTTGTCAAACTACATATTTTACTATTATAACATTATTCATATTATTGTATCAATCAAAATAATAAATTGATAAAATTAAATTATTCATTCACCAGATTGACAAAGATTTTACTGTATTGTACGGAAGTCGTCCAGGAATCCTTTCAAGATGGCCCGAACAAGTAACCAGCATTGAAAGATTTTCTCTTAAGAGAAAACCGTTTAGAGGAAAAACGTATGAGAGAAATGCTTCAGAACATAGGCCAAGCTTATATTAATAGTGGTAATTTCATTTCTTCTTATACTCGTAGTTACATTATTTATAATTGTATTACTAGCTCAAACATGTATATAAAATTAAAAATTTAAGTGAGCTCTACTCCAGCTCACTTTAACTTTTAAATGAACTTTCATAATTCATTCGCTCCACTTAAACCGAAGAATATTATTTTCTTCAAATTCATAAATAACATATCTCTTTTGGGGACCACCCAGTCACTTTTATAATTATTGTTGTTGGACTTACTATTTTTTTATTATTATTTTCGATTACAGACATAGAAGCAGTGAAGCTCATGTGGTGCTTGTATGCTTTCTAAGTTCCTACTCAAAAGGGTGTACAAAAAGACAACACTCGTAAAAAAAACGTACTTAAATTTACAATATCCAGTTCGCAGCAAGTCAGGAGATCGAAAACCACATCCATTTTTTAAAGGGCAAGGGTCAAAGTATTCAGCCATTTATTATTGGCTTAGGTGACCCTAATTTTATTAAAATAACCAACTTTTATGTTTACGAGGGCGGGTCAATAAGTCCGTGACTTTTGGAATAAAACACAGATTTTTTGATAGAAAAATAATTTTATTTTTCAACGTAGTCTCCCTTGAGCTCTATACACTTTGTCCAACGCTTCTCCAATTTTGTATCCCTTCCAAAAAAAATGATTTGTCGAGGTCCTCAAAATAGGCCTTTGTTTGCGAGATGACTTCATCATTGGAGTCAAATCTTTTTTCACCAAGCCATTTCTTCAGGTTTGGGAACAAGAAGTAGTCGCTCGGAGCCAAATCTGGAGAATAGGGTGGATGAGGGAGCAATTCATAGGCCAATTCATGGATTTTTGGCATGGCAACTGGACATGTGTGCACCCTTGCATTGTCTTGGTGGAAAAGAACTTTTTTCTTGGCCAAATGAGGTCGGTTCTTTTTCAAATCGTCATTGAATCGGTCCAATAAGTTGGCATAATATTCCCCATTGATTGTTCTTCCCTTTTGAAGGTAGTCAATGTGGATTATCCCGCGTGCATCCCAAAAAACAGTCGCCATAACTTTATTGGCTGACAAACCCACCTGGCCTTCTTTGGACCCGATTCACCCTTAGAAACCCACTGTTTTGACTGTTGTTTGGTCTCTGGTGTGTTGTGATGGATCCATGTTTCGTCCACGGTTACAAAACGGCGCAAAAACTCCTCCATATTGCGATTAAGCAACGCCAAACCTTCCTGTGAAGTTGTTACACGATTGCGTTTGTGGTCGACTGTGAGCAAACGCGGCACCCATCTTGCGGAAAGCTTTCTCATGCCCACGTGATCATTCAAAATTGAAACCACTGAGCCATGCGAGATCCCTACGGCTTCCACAATCTCTCGCACTTTCAATCTTTGGTCGGCCAACACCATATCGTGAATTTTTTCGATTCTTTCGGGTGTAGAGACCTCAACTGGGCGTCCAGGACGTTCGGCATCTTCAGTGCTTGTACGGCCACAACGAAATTCAGTAAACCACTTTTTTACCATTGAAATCGATGGTGCAGAGTCCCCAAAGTATTTATCAAGCCTAGCCTTGGTCTCGGTAATGGTTTTTTTTCGCAAGAAATAATGGTTAATAAGCACACGAAATTCACTTTTTTCCATTTTCTCCTCAAATTAGTGAGTAGTCTGATAAAAATAGCTTTCAAACACAAACTAACTGACGCAGCAAGTTTAAATTTTGACAGGAGTCAACTGACAGATGCCTGTTGACAGAAGCAGTGTTGCTGTTTCAGTAAAGAGGTCAAAAATTCAAAAAGTCACGGACTTATTGACCCACCCTCGTATTTAGATGGTGTTAAGTTTCTTTTCAATAGCTTTTTAAGGGCTATTGATATTTGTTTTAAAGGTTTCCAATTGTTCAATTTAGAATATCTTCTTCGCTGCTCTCAAATTTGGGCATTCAAAGAAAATAATTATTATGATATTAAAAGTTCAAAAAACACATCAACCAAAATGTTTGTTCTTATGGAAGAGTTAAAGACTCCTTCAGTTTAATATTAGTATTAATCCCGTCTCAAGTCAGTAAATATAATAAGTAAATAATAAAATATTTAAAATTGATTGAAAAAGTTACTGTTTTTAATGAAAGATAAAAGATTTGCAGAAAACTAATCAAACAAATGAAAACTTGAACAGGATTGATATTCAAAATCAACACAAAGGAAAAATGGTTCTGGTTCATACATTCTCTAAAAGTCTTTAAATGGGTAAGCTTACTTGTACTTTTCATTCAGCAACTTATAAACTCTCATAAAATTAATAAATTAATTCATATTGATTTTGAAAGTTTTTATGGGTATTATATTTTTTTCCTAAAATTGATGTATCCATTTATATATTTTTTTAATCCAGCTTTGAAAATTTTCACTAAATCAAATTATGCATTCATATTGATTATGCATGTGTTTATGTGATTTATATATGTATTTTTCGTAGAGTAAATGTATCCATTCATGTATAACTTTCGTTCGCCTGTGTAAACTTTCATAAAACCTACTAATTCATGCATATTGATTTTGATTGTTTTCATTCGATTTCTCTTGCTTTGTAGAATAAATGTAACCATTCGTGTGTATTTTTCACTAAGCTCTGTAAACTGTCATTAAATTAAATTTTTCTTTCATATTGATTTTGATTGTTTTCATGTGATTTATGTATTTTTCGTAGAATAAATGCATCCATTTGTGTGTATTTTTTGATTCAGCTTAGCAAATTTTCCCAAAATCGATGAATTCATTCATAATGATTATGAATTTTTTCAAATTATTTATGTATTTTCCCTAGAGTAAATTTATATTCATGTAATTTTTAAACCAATTGGTGTAAACTTTCATAAAATCAACGAATTTATTCATATTAGTTTTGAATATTTTTATGGAATTTTTGTTTTTCTTTACGTAGAGTTAATGTATCCTTTTTAATAAATTTTTCATACAGCAATGCAAACTTTCATAAAATGTATGAATCTATTCATATCAATTATGAATGTTTTCATGTGATTTATGTATTTTTTTAGACAAATAGATTCCATTTATGTATGTAAATATAAATGGTGACATAGTTTTTATGAAAAAAAATCATAAATCCAAAGAACACATTCATTAAAAATATGAATGCGTTAATAGATTTTATGAAAGTTTTCATTTCTGTTTGAAAATTTTAATGTACTTTTACATTAAAAATATGAATGGTTAAATTAATTCTATGAAAGAAATCATTAATCCCAAGTTACGTTTTTTTCGCGGTTTGCTTTAAAAAAAGATATTAGGTTTTTTCCTTTTCTTTTTTTTTATTTGTTTTATTTATTTATTTTATTTTTAATCTTTATTGTTTGTTTTACATTTATTTAATTCTGACATGAGGCCGCTGTCCATAGCAAGGCTGCACCTCATTAACTGATTGTTGAATTAAGATTAACTTTACAATCATTATTTATTTCTAAGCTAAGTTCTGCATTGGGAAAGGAATGCACTTGTTGACAAAATATTCATATTTCATTTGAGTCAAATGAAATATGAGTATCACTTTGTTAAATGAAATATGAATATCATTTTATTCATTTATTATGTGCAGGGGAAAAGGGGGTGTATCCATTATGGACACGTTTTGCAAATCAAGCAAAAATGGCGTGGGATACCGTTATGGCTTTTGTGAGTGCCGTTAGGCGAGGGGGCGTGTGGGGAATAGCGGGTTAATAATTGGAGGTGACGTCTGAGACGTAACTCCTCCCCCTTTAGGATTCTGCTCCGTAGAATCTTTAATGCTTACATTAATTTTTGTATTGTTCTTTTTATTTTTTGAATTAAAAATAGAATTGATTAGAATAAACATAATAATTATGATAAGGTTAACTGTTCCAAAATTTAAATATTCATGTACATTTGTTCTCACTTTGATTTGTTCAATTAATATTCGGTTTTCTATCTCTTTTATATGTAATGTTTCTGTTGAATAGTTTCTTATAATATTTTTTATTGATATTTTCTTAAAATTAGGTAAAAATTAAATTGTCATAGTATTAGAAATTTTTTCGTATGTTATATTATTTATCTCTATTTTACAGTTTTCAAATTTTAATAAATAATTTCCGTTATGTAATTATTTATATACGTAAATGTGACAATTATGAATTATTTGAGTAAATAGTACATTTTTTGTTATCAAAATGTTATTGGTAATTTGTCTGATTTCAATATCCTGGTTTTCTTTAAAATTACATTCAGGATTATCCTTAAAAATGTTTTGAATACAAGGATCTTTTATTTGTTTTAATTGTTTAAGCCTTACAGTTTCATTTAGATTTTCATAATTGGTATTACCATTAGTTATTATTTCTTTATGCGACGTTACAAGTTCTAAATTATTATTATTAGGAATTGGTTCGATTAGGATTTTATAAAATTTTTCATTCGAATATTTTGGTATTAAAAGTATAAATACAATTTGATTCTCATGGATAATTACTGTACTCTTAATATTAGTTAATTCATTCATAGTAACATTAAATTTGGTTATTTCTTTTCGTGTTAAAATATCATGTCCTAGCATTCCTAACTGGCTCATAAGTAGACTTTCTTTGATTTTTTTAACTTGATCTTTGAGGAATTGTATGTCGTATTGCATTTGGAATGCATGTTGCATAGTTGCTATTTCTGCAAGTTCTTTTTCGACTGTGTTGCCTAAACTAGTTAATTGGCGTTTAATTTCAAGCTATTGTCCGTTAGTAACTGTTGTTAAAGTCAGAAAGGTGATAAATAATATCTAATATATAATATATTGTATATTGGTTTGAGCTTATTCCTTGTTCTAATTTTCAAGTATTGCTGTTCGTTTTCGGTAAAGTCAATATTTTTCCTGTCTGTATTCAATTTATCTATATAATTTTCTTTATTTTTTTGGACAATTTCTGTAATTTTTGGGTATTCCTCATTTGATATGGTTCCGTTTAAGAAATCTATTGGTCTCTTCTTTGTAATATGCTCGTTAAGAGTAGAGTGGAATATTTTGATATCCGAATTGCCAGTTTTGTCTGTTACTATTCGCTCGGGAATTCCTAAAGTAGCGAATCTTTTTTTCCAATGTACGTAACAAAGAAGTCCAAGTTCTATGTTTGATTTCGCATGCTGTGACATGTTTTGAAAATTTGTCAATCATCGTGACGTACATACATTAAATTTATATTTGCATACCAAATATCGATATGTATGATTTGGTTACATTTTATGGGGGTTTCAGTTAGTTTCCATGGGACTTTATTGAGTTTTCTCTCATATTTAGCTTTATTGCAGGTTTCGCAGTTATTGATAAACTTTTGGATTTTGTCTTTGAGATTTGGGCAGTAATATATATCTTTAATTTCTTCGTAGGTCTCATTGATTCCTCTATGATTTAGTGAATCATGGGTTTTCGAAATCACCAGTAATTGTTTTTTTCTTCGTCTTCGAGGTCTCCCAAGAACTTACTGCACTTAATAAACTTTAAGGGTTTGTTGTTACTAAAATAATTCATATAAACTTCCTGAAATTGGGCAGACAAATGATCGTCTTTTGTGAAAATTCCTACTATTCCTTTAGGCGGAATGATTTTTTTAAGATTTCAATGATTAATTTTTCATTAAAGTCTTTTAGTTCAATTACAATTCTTTTCTTTTTAAAAGGGTGATATACCTTGTGATTACTTGGGTTTGTTGTAGTGTTTAAAATTATTTCTGTTTTATAAATGTTTAAAGGGGATTCAATAATCGGTATGTGTTTACTACTGTTTTCATTTGAGCTGTGGACTCTAGCTATGGAGCTATATGGATTGTTCATCGAATTGTGATTCGTTGTTTACGTTGTTTGGTATGTTACGTTTTGATAATGGTAGACTTCTATGCTTGACATACCATCAGCAACCTGGTTGTCTTTCCCTTTGACATATTCTATGTCGAAGTTGTATTCTTCTAATTTAATTTTCCACCTCTGTAGTTTGGCGTTTGGTTATTTAAGCGAACTTAGCCAAACAAGGGGTCTATGGTCGGTTCACACCGTGAACTTTCTGCCAAAAAGGTAAACAGATTGGATGGTTTTCTCAGCTTAGAACACCATGTATAGTATAATTTGATGCGTCGGTTGTCACCGTAAACTTTTTTGCAAAATCCGGATATATAAGGATAGGTGTGGAAGTAATTAGCGTTTTTAAGGTTTCAAAGCTTTCAATGTAATCTTTGTCCTTAATGTCAATTTTAGGATTTTTTTTTAGGAATGATGTCAAAGGCTTGACTACTTTTCCATAATCTTTTATGAACTTACGGTAATAGCCTGTGATTCCTAAAAATGCTCGAATTTGTTTCATGGTTTTAGGTAATGTATAATTTTGAATGGCTGCTGTTTAGTTAGGGTTAGGTTTAATTCCACTAGTAGTTACTATGGGGCCTAGGAATTCAGTTTCTTTTTTGAGAAATTCGCTCTTATCTAATTGAATTTTTAGGTTTACTTCTTTGAGTCTTTGAAAGATTTTTTTTTATTGAAACTAAGTGTTCTTCAAGGCTTGTCGAGAATATGATGATGTCGTCTAAGTAGACAAGGCATATTTTCCCTATGCACTCGTGAAGTACCGAATTCATCAAGCGTTGGAATGTCGCAGGAGCATTTTTCAGTCCAAATGGCATACGAACGAACTCGTAGTGTCCATTGTCGGTTGAAAAAGCCGTTTTTTGATATCGTTTTCTGCGATTTCGATCTGGTGAAACCCTTTGGCCAGATCGAGGGTTGCGAAATATAATGATCTTCCTAATTTGTCAAATATATCTTCTATATTTTGAATTGGAAATTTGTCATCGATGGAGACATCGTTTAGTTTCCTATAATCGATTACGAGTTTCCATTTTTTTATTTGTGAAGCATCGTCCTTTTTCGGAACTATCCATATTGGTGCGGAGTAAGGTGACCTGCTCGGCCGTATAATGCCTTGACGCAGCATCTCAATAATTTGAGATCTAACTTCACTCTTATGCACTTCAGGCTATCGATAGCTTTTTGTATATATCGGGACGTCATTTTTTGTTTTTATTTCATGCTTTATCGCATTTGTAAAAGTGAGGTCAGTCCCTTCTTGGTAGAAGACCGAAGAGTATTTTGAAACTAATAGATTGATTCCATTTCGTTCTTCTTCATTTCAGTGGCTTTCCTTATACTTCCGTATGGTACACTTCCATGATCGGAATGACCTTTTCGTAATCATCATCTGTTATATTTTGTTCATTGTTGCATGGTATTGAAATTTCTTTAACGAAATTTTCATTTGCTTTTTTTTTCGTAGTTGTTATAGTAAATTGGAATTTTAGTTTCCTTTACTGTTAATATTTTTTTGCTAAAGTCTATTATTGATCCGATGGGGAACAATATGTTATTTCCGATTAAACCATCGTATATATTATGAAACTTGTGTTCGAGGAATTCAGCAGTTTTACTTAGCATGCCGAATTCTTCGAACAGTGGAATCGTTACTTTAGAATTAGCGTATATTGGCATTCCTCCGGCTGTTTTTATTTCTAATGGTTTTTTAATTTCGTTTGCCATTTTAGGTGGCAAATCCCTGGGTTGAGGATACTCGTCTCCGAACCTGTATCTATGAGTAACCTTAGTTTGTATTGGTTTTTTGTTATTATAATTATATAGGGAAGTCGGCTTTTTGGTTGCCTTCCCGAAAATCCAAAATATCATCGAGAGTTTTAACCTGTCTTTGATATGATGCTGATAATGTACCCATTTGTTCAGCTGGATTTCTAAAATTACCTGAGAAATTATTCCTATTTTGTCCGGATCGATTGGAATAAGTGGGGTTGTGATAAGAGTTGTTACCTACATTGATTTGATTATACCTATTGTTGAAATTGTGTTGACCGGATCTATTAGGGTTGTTATGATTAAATGTACCTGAAGTATTTGAATTGCGTTGACCAGATCTGTTCGGATTATTATGGAAGTTATTATTCTGATAACTAAAATAAGTGTCTAGGATAATTTGAATTGTTTTGGTGATAAGGTTCAGTTACTTTTAGGTTTCCCTGGTCGTGTCCTATAAATTTATTTATTATGTCTCTAATAGCAAAAATATCGTACAGGTTAATTATTGCAAATGCTAATGAGCCAGCAAGTAATTCTTTAACCTTCCATTGTACCATTGTAGGACCGTTTTCGCAAAATGTGGAATTTTCTGAGATATTTTCTATAAGTTTTTTTAGTTTTTTGTCTAAATCAAAAATTTAATTTACATTGAGTAATCCATCTTTTGTTATTGTCATCTCGTCCCTCGTTGGTCGAAAATGATTTCGCAGCTTTTCCAGGCATTCAGTCCATGTTGTTGGTGGGTTGTTGTACATTAAGTTCTTCGCTGGTCCTTGGATTTTGGTATCGTATGATATGATGTCAAAAACTGCTGCTCGTTCTTACTCCTGATGGTCACTGAGTATTTTATTGACAGAACTTACGAATGAAGGCAATGTACCCTTATCGCCTTTAAATGTCTACAGGAATCTGATTTCCTTTTCTATTCGCGCTCTTGTGCTGGATGGTCTGTTATTTTGTTGGATGATTTCTGTGAGTGCGGCTAGGCACTGTTCAACATTGAGCTGGGCCATCCTATTAGCTCTTATGTTATCGAAGATTCTATTCCTTTTGTTATTAATTTTGAATTGCTTTAGAAGCACTTTTTAACACTTATGGTTAAAACGTTCTGTATCGAACTTTATAATCGAACTGTATTTCATAAGTTTGCACTTTATCGCACTTTTTTCGTATCCATCTTAATCGAACTGTATTTCACTAGTTTTTAATCAAACATTTTTTCACGAGTTTGCCCTTTATCGCACTTTTTCGTATCATTCTTAATCGAACTGTATTTCACGAATTTGCACTTTATCGCGTTTTCTCGTAAACATACTTGGTCACGTTGATCTTATTTTGTTGTTGTTCTTGATCGAACTACCGATTGCGCCAGTTACGTTTTTTGTTTCGCGGTTTGCTTCAAAAAAAAAAAATTAGGTTTTTTTTCTTTTCTTTTTTTTTATTTATTTATTTTATTTTTATTCTCTATTGTTTGTTTTACATTCATTAAATTCTGATATGAGGCCGCTGCCCATAGCAAGGCTGCACCTCATTAACAGATTGTTGAATAAAGACTAACTTTACAATCATTATTTATTTCTGCATTGGGAAAGGAATGCACTTGTTGACAAAATATTCAATTTCATTAGAGTCAAATGAAATATGAGTATCACTTTATTAAATGAAATATGAATATTATTTTATTCATTTATTATGTGCAGGGGAAAAGGGGGTGTATCCATTATGGACACGTTTTGCAAATTAGGCAAAAATGGCGTGGGATATCGTTATGGCTGTTGTGGGTGCCGTTAGGCGAGGGGGCATGTGGGGAATAGCGGGTTAATAATTGGAGGTGACGTCTGAGACGTAACTCCCATGAACACATTCATAACAAATATGAATGCGTTCATAGATTTAATGAAACGTTTTTAGGGCTGTGAGAAAATTTTCAAAATTTCTATGTACTTTTACATAAAAAATATGAATGGTTACATAAATTCTATGACAGAAATTCCTAAATCACATTATTCAGTCATAAAAAAGTATGTAAGATTACATAAGCCCGTGCACACGCTCTTAATTTTGTTTTGAAGCTTTAGGATTATATTTCATTAAAAATATGAACGGTTGCCTTAAATTATATGAACGTTTACATTATCACAAAGGGGAAATAAGTTCTACGTACGTCAATCATAGATTTTATAATTTGTTCATCCGTGCAAGACTACATTCACACGTTTATGATTGGAAATACCTTAACAACATGAATGCGATACTTGGTGCAATTTCCATGTACTTTTTCATGCTCCACATGCACTTTTTCATTTATAGTAGGTACCTTTTTGGTTCAGTGCCTGGGGACCTTCCTAATGCTAGCTAGAGCACAGGAAATAGAATCCAACCAGACTAGGGTTAGAAACTTGGGTTACGTCAATGACAGACATCTGTTCAGACAACCAGGCCCAAGTCAGTGGCATGACCAGCCCGCAATCAGGCCACCCCGGCAGAACAGAGCATTCAATCAGAATGATTCCTTACATCATAACAGGCAAAATAATTATAATTATAACCGCCATGATAGGATGGACACCACAAGTGCGAATATAGTGCCTGGGAGACAAACCATATCTCATAATAATAATAACAGACCACAATGGTCTCTTTCTTTCAATTCTTACAATAATCCATTTAAGAGAGAGCGGACTAATAGTGATCAGATGGCTATAAACAAAGTGCCCCACCTCAATAACTTAAACGAAAGCGGTAATTTTTTAGAGTAAGGCACGACTTACCATATATAAAAAGGACGGATGGTAAGTCGGGGCGTATATTTTATATTTTAATATATACCGGGGCAACTCACAACTATGTAAAACCAGGGTTGTTCCCAAGTATGGAGCTTCAAACTCCATTAAGAGATAAAAGCGTCCATGGAACGACTATCATCGATACCTACCTACCAAGACATAAATATCTTGGGAGTAAAAGATAAATTCTATGGCTTAACGAACTTAAAGATTTCGATGCGATTATAGGCATCAAACTACTAAGAAGGGTCCAAGGCAATATTAATATCAGAGATTCAGCGTTGGAATATGATCAGGGCATGGTACCCTTAATATTCAACGAACATTTAATAAATAATCTAAACATAAGCAATGAAATTTCTACAAAAGAAAAATTAACTCTGATCCTTAAGAAATACCAGGGTGTCTTTACTGAGAATCCAAATTACGAGTACCTTCCATACAACACCCGTGTGCAATGTAGCATAGATACTACCATCAACACAGCTGTTTGGACGAAAGGCTACCCGTATCCACAATCAGTGGCGAGTTTTGTAAACAACGAAATCGAGAATCTACTTGATAACAATATAATACAACCTAGCAGAAGTGCATATAACTCTCCTGTATGGGTCGTAGACAAAAAGGGCGTAAATGGCCACTGTACGAAGAAGCATAGACTAGTCATACACTATAAAAAGCTTAATTTTTTTACCAAAACAGAAAAATATCCGATGGCAGAAACTTCCATCAGATTAAAGTGAAGGAGAGCGAAAGGGAGAAAACAGCTTTCAGCATTAACAATGGCAAATACGAATTCCTCCGAATGCCATTCAAACTCAAAAACGCACCGTCAATTTTCCAGAGAACTATGGATGATATCCTACGCAAGTACATCGGCAAATTTTGTCACGTTTACATCGATGACGTGATTATATTTTCAGAAACGGAAGAAGAGCACCTCGAACATATTGAGACGATAACAAAAGTTTTAAGCACGGCCAATATGAGAATATCAAGCGAAAAATAAAAATACTTCATGGAGGAAGTAGAATTTCTTGGGTTCATCGTATCATTTAATTGTATCAAAATGGACCCGAAGAAGACAAAAAATATAGAAGAAATCCCACAACTGGAGACTTTACGGCAATTAAGATCTTTCTTGGGATTAGCAGGTTATTACCGTAAATTCATAAGAAATTACGCGATGATTTCGAACCCCATTACCAAGTATCTGAGAGGAGAAAATGGCAGAACCGGCCAGAATAATAGCAAAAAGGTAACAATAGAGTTCGATAAGGAGGCCATTAAAGCATTTAAGACATTGAAGGACAAACTCTGCGAACAGGTTACACTCAACCAACCCGATTTTAACAAAATATTCGAGCTCACTACAGACGCTAGTAACTCAGCCATAGGCGCAGTGCCTAACCAAGATAATAACCCAATTGTCTTTATAAGTCGAACATTGAACAAGACCGAGGAAAATTATGCGACAAATGAGAAGGAAATTCTTGCCATAATTTGGGCATTGAAGAACCTTCGAAATTATCTTTACGGTGTAAGTGGCATCCGCATATATACAGACCACCAACCATTAACTTTCGCCATAGGCGACAAGAACCCAAATGCAACAATAAAACGCTGGCGCACTTTCATAGAAGAATACGCTCCAGAAATTATATATAAACCAGGCAAAGAAAATGTCGTAGCTGATGCTCTCAGTAGATAGGAATTGAATATGATAAACGATGATGAGCCAACAGAAGTGACTGTACATAGTGCAGAGAGTAGTCCAATTTCCGAAATAAAAAGAGTAAACCAGAGAATTAATAATTTTAGAACCCAGCTAATTATAAATGAATCACCTAACAACAACATAATTTCAAAAGAAATCCATGCAGGTTATTGGAGACATACAGTGCTCTTCAAAGACTTAGATGTTGTTAATAGAATTGAAGGTATAATAAAAACAGGTCTAACCGTAGGTATTTACAGTACCGAGGAGACATATTTCGAAATTAAAGATAAACGTTTAGAAGAATTTCCAACAGTCAAATTTTTGCTCTGCGATTATTTGATATAGTCGAAGATATTACAGATGAAGAAGAACAACGCTTTCAAACAAATTCTTTCAATAAATGCTAAATGTGAAATCTGCAAAAAGAATAAGTATGATAAACACCCCAATAAGCAACCAATTGGAGAGACTCCAATTCCTGAAGAAGGGGGAGAGCGCATCTACGCAGATATATGTATATTACTGTGAAAATGCAACATTTCTAACAATGGCAGACCTATTCTCGAAATACCTAATAACAACCCAGGTTCAAACAAAAACCGAAGCAAAAAATAGAATGATCGAACTACTACCGATTTTCGGTAATGTCAAAACCCTGATGACCGATAATGAGGCAGCGTTTTGCTCACCTTCTGCACAGTGTGCGTACAACCGCCTAGACATTACCCATAAAACAACACCACCAGCCCACTCAAAGAGCAACGGAATAATAGAAAGAATTCACTCCACGTTAACAGAGCTTATAAGAATAGTTAAAGAGACTACACATATAACAGACATCAAGGATATTATGACTCTAGCTACAAAGAAATACAACGAAACAATACACACGGTAACAAACAAACGACCGATGGACATATTCCACAATTATATAGAAAAAAGCGATACAAAAGATAAAATCCAAAAACATCAACAAAAATTAAAGGATATTTTAATAAGAATGAGAAAAAAAGAACATATAGAGAAGAAGAAACAATTTTTGTCAACAATGGCCAGAGAAGAAGTAAGAATAAACCTTTATTTGTAAAAAAGAAAGTTAGGGAAGACTTGGGGAATATAGTTATAGATTCAAATAATCGAAAAATTCATAAGGATAATATTAGAAACTGAATTTACAGACGATGCTGTTAACATTAATGTTAGTCACCTCATCTTTAGCCTTACAAATCACTGACTACTCCAGTGAGGAGTTTATTTTAATAGAAGAGGGAACAGCCGCAGTTTACGAAGACTTTGGAGAAATCTATCACGTTATAAATTTAACAACCTATTCCGAAATATTAGACGGATTTAAAGCTAAAAAGGAACTTCTCAAAGTCATTGACCAGAAATTGGAAATGGCAGACAAACCAATTAATGAACTTTCCATCAGGAATAGGGAGCGTAGAAGAGTTAATGAAATAGGCACTCTTTAGAAATGGATCTCCGGCAGTCCAGACCATGATGATGCAGTTAGAATTGATATTAAGCTACAAGCACTAATACAGTCCAACAATAAGCAGAACAACATTAATACACAGTTACTCAACAAATTAGACAAGATAAATAAAGATTCAAACAGCAGAGGAGTAAGAGAAATTAAAATCATAAAATACATTATTATAGAGTTAAGAGAAATAATAAATACTATTAATCTAAGTAAATCAAATATATTAAACACATTGCTATTAAATTTCGATGAAATTAAAATCATTATGGAACAAGAAAAAGTTAATATTTCAATAACAGATGTACTAGATGCTTCCGAATTCAAAATTGTTCAAAAATCTAACATAATTGTTTTATTCGTTAAGTACCCTAAAGTGAAAGGGTAAGGAAACCACTATATAACTAGAAGTAATAATGTAAATGGTGGGAAAATTATTATATTTAATGAAATTGTCAAGTATAAGAAAATATTTTTTAAGACTGAATGCAAAAAGGAACTCAACCACGATTATTGTAAATTTAGTAAAGAAACTAGCTGTTTAACAGACCTCTTAAATAATTATAAAGCAAACTGTACAAAAGTTAAAGAACGAAATCAGCCCATAGAAATAATTAATGAGGGAAACATTGTTTTAACGGGAAGTCATATTGCAATCCATCATTTAATAGCAGTCTTAAGCGTAGGGATACACTGAGCTGATTACTAGCTTCGTTTTTTTGCGTGCTCGTATGAACTTTGGCGAAAAGAATGACATCGGGACATTTCAATATTAGTTTACCTATTGCCTTTTCTACCATTTTGTATTAAACTATCTTTCCAACAAACATTTGACATTTTTATATAAATTATCGATAACACAAAGACAACCAATCTCTGGAAATACAATTTGTATCGGGACAAAAGTTAAATCCACTTAATAGCTGCGTTATTTTGCATGTCCATAAGGACTTTGGCGAAAAAAACAGCATCGGGACGTTTCACCATTTGCCCTCTTCTGCCATTTGAACTATCCTACCATCAAACATTTGATATTTCTATATAAATTATCGATAACACAACGAAAGGCCGTTTTCCAGGACAAAAGTTAAATCCACTTAATTATCTGGCCATATTAACTCTAAGGACAAAGTTGTTGTTGTATTTGACGTGTAAATTTCTTTGTTATATTGTCGTTTTTTCAGAAAGTATTATTTTGAATTGCAAAAAAACACAACCAATTATCTGGACATACATAGCTAGCTATGGGCATAGTTTCCGGCAAAAAAACTTTTCCAACGATATATAATTTATGTGCCTTCAGTTTTTGTAGGCCCGTAAGTTGAACCGCATAGTTCGTGTTTGCCGTTTTATAATATGATAATTAGAAATAGTATCATTTGGCTTGTGCTCATTATCATCTATTATTTGCTGTTAAGTGCTGTCAGTTAAAATTTTTATTTTTCCTAATTCATTAGGCAAAATAATTTGTAATCAAGAATAATTCTAGCTGTCTTCAAGTAAATCTTTATCTTTTTTTTAATTGAGAAAATAATAATGCCATGTTATTGTTAGAACTATGTTACTCGACTTTTTATTTAGATTTTGTAACGTTTTAAGTTACCAGACCATATTATTATCTGGCCATATTAACTCTAAGGACAAAGTTGTTGTTGTATTTGACGTGTAAATTTCTTTGTTATATTGTCGTTTTTTCAGAAAGTATTATTTTGAATTGCAAAAAAACACAACCAATTATCTGGACATACATAGCTAGCTATGGGCATAGTTTCCGGCAAAAAAACTTTTCCAACGATATATAATTTATGTGCCTTCAGTTTTTGTAGGCCCGTAAGTTGAACCGCATAGTTCGTGTTTGCCGTTTTATAATATGATAATTAGAAATAGTATCATTTGGCTTGTGCTCATTATCATCTATTATTTGCTGTTAAGTGCTGTCAGTTAAAATTTTTATTTTTCCTAATTCATTAGGCAAAATAATTTGTAATCAAGAATAATTCTAGCTGTCTTCAAGTAAATCTTTATCTTTTTTTTAATTGAGAAAATAATAATGCCATGTTATTGTTAGAACTATGTTACTATACTTTTTATTCAGATTTTGTAACGTTTTAAGTTACCAGAGACCGACGAACGTTTTATTTGATTTATTGGCTTGGCATGAATTATACTTAAAGAAAGTTTAGATTTTAAAACATTAAGTTTCAAATGTTCCGGTTAAAGTTTCGGATAGATATCCGATACATAACGATATCCGTCGGATAAAAGTGTCTGTTTTTTTTTTCTGTTTCATCATCAAAGTACCGGATTAACTAACCGGTGGATAAATTTACAGTTTGAGAACAAAATTAAACATCAAACACATGCTTAAAATTATATTTTTGATGTCAAAACAAAAAATCCCTGTCGTTTTAATTTAAAAAAGTCACTGCTTTTTAATATTAAAATTCAGTATGAGCCACGACGGATTAGTTCAAAGCGAAATTTAAAATATTACGATGAAAACTCATACCACCTAGACATCTTCTGGATAAAATATTTAACAGCCACTTGAACCGGTGGATATGCTATCCGAGACTTTATCAGTCGGATATCACTATCTGAGACATTTGGAACCAAAAGTTTAACTTAAATTGTCAAAAAAGTTCCGAATAGGCTATCCGAGACTTTATCCGTAAGTCTTGAGACTGGCCCTAAGTTATCTCAAAAGTAAAAAACGAATAAATAATTACTTAGTTCTTCCAATCAATCATTTCAACGCTCTTGGATGAAAATGATTTTTTTTATTTGAAATAAAAATATTATCATACCTTTTAATATAGAAACTGCTTCACGCGATAGCCAAACTGGATATAAGACATCATCATGTAGTATTGAATCAAAAAGTTCATCCTCATTATCAGCTTCAAATGGTGGCTGTCCAGCCATCATTTCATACATAAGAACACCAAGTGCCCACCAATCGACTGATGCACTATACTCCTGTTCCTTCAATATTTCAGGAGCGATATAATCAGGAGTACCACAAAAGGTTGAAGTTAGAACTCCGTTTAATATTCCTTCCTATAATTTTATAGAAAATATATTGACATACTTTAATATATCCAAATTAATTTAGTACTTTGCACATTCCGAAATCTGCAAGTTTGCAGTGACCTTCTTGGTCTAGCAAAATATTATCCAACTTTAGGTCACGGTAGATAACTCCGTGGGAGTGAAGAAACTGCAAAGCCAATGTAACCTCAGCAGCATAAAATGCGGCACGGGCAGCCTCAAAGCGGCGTGCTTTTTGTATTTGAAACATTAAGTCACCTCCGTTCACGTATTCCATCACAAAGAACAACCGTTCCTGAAATTGTTTTGTGTATAACCAAATGCAATTTAAATGTTTTAATTTAAACAAAATTACCGGTGTTTGAAAACATGAGTGCAAGGCTGTCAAAAATGGATGCTTTGCTGCCAACGCCAATAT
Organism: Dasysyrphus albostriatus; assembly: GCA_946251815.1. Classification (NCBI taxonomy): domain Eukaryota; kingdom Metazoa; phylum Arthropoda; class Insecta; order Diptera; family Syrphidae; genus Dasysyrphus; species Dasysyrphus albostriatus. The sequence goes on along the minus strand of OX276335.1, from coordinate 132,032,850 downwards.
ACGTTTTTCGGTCATTGTACAATCGACATCGTCATCTTGTATAATAGCATCTTTTTTTAACACCTTGATAGCATATATTTCGTCTGTGCCTTTCTTCTCAGCTAGCATGACTTTTCCAAAAGAACCTTTGCCTAATACTTTTATGAAATTGAAGTCCTGAAGTGTTGATTTTCCGGATCGATTTTCAAAATACTGATACTGATTTGAATTTTGTTGCTGGGTTGGCAGAGTGCTTCCACGTAGCGATGGTTCACCTCCTACGAAATCTTTTCGGTCAACTGAATATTGTTCTTCTCCGGCTGGTAAATTTAAATACTAAGAAAAGAATTTAAAGTAAAAATGCGACAGAGTGAAAATAAATGTTGATAGTTACCCTTGAGCGACGAGGCTGTGATTGTTTATCAGGTGAAATACCTAATGAATTTAATATTTCTGCCATATACTTTGTATTAACTCCGCATGTATTAGCAACATTTTTTTGGCAGCGCTTATGAACATTCATATAACAAGCTTCGCACTGTAAGCCTTGTTTAATTAAACCGTATAGTAAGGAACCACAATGATCACAGAATGTGAACCTTTTGTAACTATGTACAACAAAACGATGAGGTACATTAACGTTAAATCTTTGCCCAGCTGGAACAGATTCAGCTTGGATTTGCTTTAAAGAAATAAAGTAAAAGGAGTGTGTAGATAATACTTGATATTTAATAAAACAGACACAATCATATACTTCCTCTCGCATTCCAGGACACTTCGTTACAACAGAACCATGGCATCGTTTATGCACAACGCAGGTACAAACTATAATTTAAAAAAAGATAGTTGATTATCAGCTACGCTTTGAAATACACTAGTAAAATAAATTAAAGGAACAAGATTTTTTAATTTGTATAGTGCTTTTGAAGAGTTGTATCTTTGTGATGAGTGGTGGTATTAAGTTGAAACAAAAAGTATTCTACAGCAAGAAATGAAACGAAGGTTGTCATTTTCATGGATAATTTTTGTTTAGTAAATCAAATGTAATAGTCAGATAACTTGTATTCAGTTTTAATTCGATTGTTTGTTGTTGTTGTACAAGTTTGTTTGCATGGTTTATGTGACTTTTAATTAAAAAAAATTCTTTTGGATTTGATTACAAATATCTGAGATATAAATAATGATGTTATAAAAAAGTTTTGAAAATTTTAATATTATTTTTGTTGACCCTTCACATTGCGTTGTCGCCATCAAAATGAAAATAAAAACACAACTCCCATCGACTTTTCCAATGGTTATATATATATTTAAGTTTTTGTATCGATTCATTTTTTTGGAATAGAGTAATAACGGTACTGCCAGAAAAATTATTTGCAAGCAAATCTAGAAACAAGAACTATAATGATGTATATGCTTTTTGTTTCAACTCAATGGATCGATCTCGAATGTTTATCAAAAAACACTAACAAAAATTGAAAAATCTTTTTCCTTTAATTTTTATGACTAGTGCAGCTTACAGCTTTTTATTTACAAAAAAAAAGTATTCATGCATGTGCGTTTAAAATAATAATATTAATTTAAGCAATCACCGTAATTAAAATGATATCTAAACCATGAGAATTTTCATTAATATTGTTTGACGAGGTGGTAATAATTTCTTTTTTTGAAGTGAGCAGCACAACTTTTGGAATATTATAGCTCGGGGACTTTATTTTTATATATTTTATTTTGTTCGTTCATATTTGTATTTAATTACCAAACCATTACATTTATCAGAAAAGTATAGGAACAGTTACACAGGTATTCATAAACGCAAATAAAACACGAATCATCTCTAGTCAGTGAGTCGAATCGAATCCTATCAATAAATTAAAATACATGGTAATATACTAACTCACCAAAATAGGTACATTAAACAAATAATTAAGGCCGTGTGCCAATTGCGTTAAAATTTTAGTTAGATTTGATCCCAGTTATATTTCATCCTTTTTTATTAGGGTGAATAAAATGTAAGGTTTTTGCTGTGCCAATTGAATAATTAATGGGAATTCTTGAAAACATACATTTTTCACTAGATTTTTTGATGCATTTTAGCAGTAATGACCGTACGCCAACCAAACAATTCTGTTTGCAAAATTAATGAAAATCTGAAAAAGTGTTTTCAATAAATTTTATTGATTCTTTTGTTTTATATTAAGAAAAATTAGTCACTAGTGTTTAAGCATATAAACCAACAAACTGAAACTTCTGTTTTATCATGTAAATCAATATCAGAACCTCAACTACAAAAGTGCAAACAGATGTCGCTCGCTCAATTTACCTTCAGTAACACACTTAGGTTAGTCGCGCACATGCAATTTTCAGTTCCGAAACTGTTTGGTTGCAAAATTGAGTCCTATGAACTCGTATGAGACTTCGCGCACATTGAGAAACTATTCCGTCATCGATTCGAGCAACTTTTCAGTTTTTGTTTTGGCACAAACTGAACGATTGCCCGAAATCAGTTTTTCAGTTTGTGTCATATGGAATAGTACGTAACTGCGTGGACATTCAACCAAATAGTTGCGGATATTTGACCACATCGTCAAATTTTATTCTTTCCAAATTGCGTTATGTTCTCTGTGCGAAAGAGAACAAATGTATATTTCTTTAATTTGCCGAGGAAAAGAATAGGACAATGGCGATAATATTTTTCTTTGAGTGTATGAGACAGAAAAACTTAATAAACATTGTCGGTGTGTTGGTTAGGTTCGTTGCGATTGCTGGTAGAGTTACTCATGTGCGCGCTCAGTAGTCAACTTGTGACTAAACTATTTTGTTTCGGTAGCAACGTGCATGTGCACGACTAGCCTTACATTCAAATTAACTGAAATAAAACTTTTATTCTATTTTGTTCTCTAATAAGACTTTGCGTTTTAATTACAATTTACATCAGGTTATGGGCCTAGATTCTTGAAAACTGCGGAAAATATAGTAAAAGTGTTTAGAGTATTCGATTAAAAAAAATAATCTTTTCAATGGACTACAAAGTTGCTTTGGATTGTCTCGAAAGTCCAAGTGACAGGCCAAAATGAAAATGGCAGGTGAGAATGTTGTCGCGTACTTATGATTTTCAGAACCTCAACTACAAAAGTGCAAACAGATGTCGCTCGCTCAATTTACCTTCAGTAACACACTTAGGTTAGTCGCGCACATGCAATTTTCAGTTCCGAAACTGTTTGGTTGCAAAATTGAGTCCTATGAACTCGTATGAGACTTCGCGCACATTGAGAAACTATTCCGTCATCGATTCGAGCAACTTTTCAGTTTTTGTTTTGGCACAAACTGAACGATTGCCCGAAATCAGTTTTTCAGTTTGTGTCATATGGAATAGTACGTAACTGCGTGGACATTCAACCAAATAGTTGCGGATATTTGACCACATCGTCGAATTTTATTCTTTCCAAATTGCGTTATGTTCTCTGTGCGAAAGAGAACAAATGTATATTTCTTTAATTTGCCGAGGAAAAGAATAGGACAATGGCGATAATATTTTTCTTTGAGTGTATGAGACAGAAAAACTTAATAAACATTGTCGGTGTGTTGGTTAGGTTCGTTGCGATTGCTGGTAGAGTTACTCATGTGCGCGCTCAGTAGTCAACTTGTGACTAAACTATTTTGTTTCGGTAGCAACGTGCATGTGCACGACTAGCCTTACATTCAAATTAACTGAAATAAAACTTTTATTCTATTTTGTTCTCTAATAAGACTTTGCGTTTTAATTACAATTTACATCAGGTTATGGGCCTAGATTCTTGAAAACTGAGGAAAATATAGTAAAAGTGTTTAGAGTATTCGATTAAAAAAAATAATCTTTTCAATGGACTACAAAGTTGCTTTGGATTGTCTCGAAAGTCCAAGTGACAGGCCAAAATGAAAATGGCAGGTGAGAATGTTGTCGCGTACTTATGATTTTTAGAAAATTGTCGACGGTGATGTACCTTGTTCAGAGCTAGCTGCTGATTGTTCAGAAGCCAGAGAGAAGTGCAAATTGGTTGAAGAATGAAGCCCAAGCAGCAGGCTTGATTGCATCAGCCTTAAGTAAACCCGTAGCTGAACTCGTGCTGACATCTGAAAATGCAAAGGACATCTGGGACCAGTCGTGTGCTCGTTTTGAGCGAAGCAGTACTCAAAGATTGACTATGTTAATCGACTCATTTTTTCAAGCAGGGAGAGATGAAAAAAGAAGTACACATGTAGCAAAGTTGCAAAAATTATTCCTTGATCTCAATGCTGAGCTTTCCAAACCCAATGAAAATACCCTTTCAGAGAGGATATTGAACGGGCGAATCATGACTACACTTGGTAAAGAATACTATAAACTTTCGAGATCTATGGGATACTATCCCAGCAGTAGATCAAAAACTCAATTTGTTGATTGAAAAATTTTACTCAATCGAGATAAGAGAGAGTCGATGCGACAGAGATTCGAGTGAAGAAACAGCTTTCATTGCTTAAGGACGCTTCAAAAAGAAAAAAACAACAGTCTGGCAAGATCCCTGAATAATAACCAATGATTGTATTAAACCCGACCAATGGTACTGTGACATTGGGTCTTCAAGGCACATCACGCCAAACAAAATGTACTTTAAAAGCTTCACGAAATTTCCGATTCCCAAAATAATTAACCTTGGAAAGCAAGGAGTCACAATGCAAGCATATGGCCAAGGAGACATCAGGGTTCAATGTTCACCGAAGGAACATGGCAAGATGCAACACTGAAAGGCATTTGGTATGTACGAGATGCAAATGCACATCTTTTTTCGGTGAAAGCAGCAGCACTAAATGGTTTTGCTAAAACAATTGATAGTCGCAAAAATTCATGAGACAAACAGTGGGCAGTTAGTCATCACTGGATATCTCAAAAATGAATTATACGTATAAGGTGATGAAAGTTTTTGCAATGGCTGTGCTGTTGGCAAAATGCATCGACTCTTATTTAAAAGCGATGCAACAGACCAACCAATGTAGGCGAAATTATTCACGCAGGTGTTCATGGTCGAGTCCAAATAACATCAGTTGGAGGTGCTCGTTAATACGTGTGCTTCAAAGATGATTACACCAAATTCAGAAGGTCGTTCTTTTTGAAACATAAAAGCGAAGTTTGCAAATCTTTAGAACAATTCTTGAACGAAGCTGACACGAATGGACATACGGTAAAAAGTTACGATGTGATGGTGGCAAAGAGTTCGATAAGAAAGATGTCGCCGATGTGCTCGCGAGACGTGGAATTGAGTATTGCATCGGACCTTCTTATACTCCACAGCAAAATAGGGACAGCCGAAAGAGAAAATCGCACGATTGTAGAAGCAGCTAGATCCATGTGACTTTCCAGCAAATTGTCGAAAGCTTTGTGGGCTGAAGCTTGACCATCTAATTTGGCACTGGATGCTATGTCCACATTCCAAAAGAGCGGCGTAAGAAATTTGATCAAAAAGCGTTATTTGGAAATCTTGTTTGGTACGTCAACGATAAAGATGGTTATCGGGTGTGGATCTCGAAGCTCAGAAAAGTAATCTGCAGTCCCGATGTTATCTTTAAGCCAGAAGTGGTATGTACCACAAGCCTGAGTAGTAAAGACAGTGGAGTATCAGACTATGAAAACGAAAAATCATCAGAACGAGAGATTGTCGCCGAAGAAAAACCTGAAATGAAAGATGAAAGCAACTCAACAGAGCATCTTAGCGAAGACAATAATACAAGTTGTGAATACGAGAGTATGTACGAAGAAGAAGAAGACAGTGCAGACAGTTCGAACCAGTTCACGAGAAAAGAAGCCACCAGTCAGGATGAACGATTATGTATGTGATGCTTTTGGAATTGGGTAAGTCATGCAAAAACCCAATATCGCACCATGATGCAGTTAAGTCCACAGAAAGCAAACATTGGTATGCAGCAATGCAAGATGAACTGGGGTGGAATCGGCTAAGGCCATAGTTGATGGTTGATCATCAAATTAAATGGTTTAGCTCCACGTAAGGTGATAATCAAATTGATTATCACTTTTTTCTTATAATTTTTGGGTGACAGCTATTTAGGTGTCACTTTCATAAATTTTTTTGAGAAACATAGGTTTTGCCATCTCAGCTCCACTTAAAATCGAATGTTTTGTAGAAAAAAAAAGAATATCAAAGTTAAAATACAAAATAGGAGAAAAGCAATGTATACTTTTATTCAAATTTTCTATGCGGCGCAGTACGAGAAATGAAAAAAAAATACTAAAAAAACATTAATAATTGCTCAGAATCAACTCAAGCAATAAATAAAATATTTTGAAACTTCCTAACCCAATGTTCCTTCTTCTATGGATGTCCATCAATGTTATTTTAAACATATAAATTATATATTTTTTGAGATCACTTTACGTAGAACAAAGAAAAGGTGATAATCAAAATTGACAATCAAAATAGTGACAATCAACTATCGCCTTAGCCGATTTCACCCCTGGATTCTCTGAAAGCTGGGAGCTCGTTCCTCGACCAGCTAATATAAAAGTTGTTCAGAACCGCTGGGTATTCCGACTGAAAGATGCTGTTGATGGAAGAAATCCTCCGTATATGGCTCGTCTTCTTGCAATAGGCTATGCGCAGCAAAAAGGCATCGACTACAACGAAACTTTCAGTACTGTAGCACGCTATGATACCGTACGATTGCTGTTAGCCATAGCTGCATCGAAGAATTTCCTGTATGACACTCTTGAGGAGGAAGTTTACCTTGAACAACCCGAAGGGTGGTACTAACCGGGTATGTCTGTTGAAAAGAAGCCTGTATGGACTCAAGCAAGCTCCGCGGTGATGGCACAAACGCTTCTTGGAGTTTATGAAGAAATCTAGATTGATCAAGAGTACAGCTGACCCGTGTCTTTTCTATTCCAAACGCACTATAATATATGTAGTTATATACGTCGACGATGGTCTTGTAATTGACAACGATGAAAAACTAATTCATAATTTTCTGTCAGAATTGAAAATATAATTCAAAATAACAATAGGCTCGCTAGATAATTTTCTTGGTATGAAAATTTGTGTGCAAAGTGATTCTATCACTGTGAGTCAAGAAAAGTATACGAAGAAAACCTTGATTCGTTTTCATATGGGCGAATGTAATCCTGTGAGAACACCTATGGTACAAGGCGAAATTGAAGATATTGACAACGTTAAGGAAGAAATTCCATATCGAGAAGCTGTTGGAGCTTGCTCTACTAAGCAACAGCAACACGACCCGATATTGCTTACGCTGTGGGTTCAGTAGCTCGAACAGTAGAAAATCCAGCCAAGAAAGACTGGAATGATGTCAAAGGAATCTTCAGATACCTTCGTGGAACCAGCAACTCATATATCAAGTACAAAAAGGATTTCACACAATTAAAAGTCTACAGTGATGCAAATTTCACAGGTGATATCAAAACAAGACGATCTGGAGTTGTCGCTATCTTCTCTAGTAGAGCACTCTTTGGGACAAGTCAACTACAGCGAACAGTAGCTTTATCTACCATTGAAGCAGAAATAATGGCAGCTAGTGAAGAGGCAGAAGAGGCTAAGTGGATGAAACGTCTGATGGGAGAGTAAACTTTTTAAACCTGAGTTGTTCGTTGATTCTGCAAGTGCTGTCAAACTTGGGAAAAATCCCGAATACTACAAAAGGACAAAACACATAGATGTGCGACATTTCTATGTTCGAGAATGTATTTTGGAAGGCTTTATTAAGCTGGAACATATTCCTGGAGAAAAACAAGTAGCCGACTTGCTGACTAAGCTTCTAGAAAGGATTCGTTTCGAAACATTACGACACAAGATGGGACCTATTACAAATGAGTCAACAATAAAATGATCATCACGTTTGCTGTGTATTGAGGAGGTGTTGAAGCATATAAACCAACAAACTGAAACTTCTGTTTTATCATGTAAATCAACATCAGAACCTAAACTACAAAAGTGCAAACAGATCTTCAATCTCGCTTGCTCAATTTACCTTCAGTAAAGCAAACAGACTTAAATTCAAATTAACTGAAATAAAACTTTTACTCTATTTTGTTCTCCAATAAGGCTTTGCGTTTTAATTACAATTTACATCAACTAGTAATGCAAACAAACGGTGGAGAAAAATTCCTAAACATTTACGCTTGAAAATTTGAAAAGGGAAGACGAAGCAAAAGTTAGAAGCCTGTAAACTAAGAACCTTAACTAACTGCCTTTACAACAGGATAGTGCATTTGGAGCCGTTTTTCTACATTAAGTCAAAGAACTAAAACTTCTCAGTCGTTTTCCGTTTTAGATGCATTTTTATAGATGGTTATTTGAGCTTCTACACGATATGTTTAATATCTCAAAATATTAATACAAAAATTTATAAAAGATCGGTCCAATTTAAAAAATCTTTTGAAAGAGTTTCATAACCCGAGCCTAAAACCACATTTTACACAGCTGCACCTGTTGTTATAAAGTGCCATCTTATTTTTAATGGTAATTTGGTTTTTTGCTCATAACTTTCGTATCTTTCGTTCTAATATCCACGCATATATATTTCTGTATCCATTTCCATCGTCATGTCAATATCAATACACAAACGCATGGTGATGGTCATCCAAAAAAATTCTCTGTCCAACCAAATGTTCATGAAAAAATAATAAGACTATCGTTCACGTCTTATTTTATTCGTTTCGCATCCCTTTTTTCTCTAGCAAATTGTTTTTTAGCTCTCTTTGTTTAACATACACTAAGCATTGGACAAAATAAGACGTTTATTTTCGTGTTATTTAGAGTGAATTTGCTCAAAACCATAATGAATTCCTTTGAGAGAAAAGATAAAAGAAGAAAAGAAAATTCATTTGAACTTTTAGACGGATTTCTTCAAATAAAATATTTTGGGAAAAAGTAATATGGTTCCACTTAAATTCTTATAAATTGAGTTTAACTGGTCGGATCTTCAAGATTAAGGACTTAAAATGAAATATATAAGCAGGATTTGGAAAACTGCTGTTACTAACGCTGAAGTTCAACTCACACCTGTCGAAAGTGGATGGGTTCTTTTCAATGACGCTTCAAAATTAATTGGTTTGAAGGTAAAAAAAACACCTGAAAAACTGGAAGATATTGTTGAGCATGCTATAGAAGAATTTGCTAGTGACAACAATATTCATAGCAGTGACTCATCAGATGAAAGTGAATTAAAATATACTTATTTATTCAGTCGATCTCGATCTGTGAAAGCGTGCACACGTTATCGGCTTTCACAGTGTATACAAATATATTCGGAGTATTTATACAAAGTTTAAGTTTGGCCTATCTAAATTTAATAGTGCAATAGCACGAAGGAAGAGGTGGCGAACAGTCGATCTCGTACTGTGGAAGAGTGTAGACGTTTTCGGCTTCCCAGTTTATTAAAAGTAATTATCTCGGTGTGCAATTTTAACCAAGCGATTCCCAATAGTGTTAATAGCACAGAGGAAGAGGTGGCAGACCCACAACCTGAGGATCACGGGTTTGACTCCCAGTCGGGGAAAAATTATTTAGCTGCTTTTCTCCATAATCGAGAAGTCGAAAACTTCATCGAGTGGGAAAAACAGCAAATGGCATCGAACAACACGGCGGGGACATCGAAAGGTGTCCCAGCAACAACAATAAAGCCAGCTATGGCACCACCAGCAAAAGCCGTAGCAGCAACAACAACAACCAAGCAAGCGATGGCACCACCAGCCACGCCATCAACAAGTGCCGTAGCAAGAACGGCACACCCACCAACGGCAACAACAGCCGACACTAAAAATAAGAGGAGGAAGAGGATTAGCTGTGCGCCGAACCTCGTGAAGCGCCGCTCCACCATCACCTCAGCCCAGCTGCCAGCTGGGGTGAAGGAGACGGCGGGCACAGCCAAAACCACAGCAGCAGCAAAAATACAAGAACAACTGGATACCTCGCCATCCGACGATGACATCGAATATATGTCAGAGGGTGGCGAGGGATTGTATACAACGGGGGACAGCAACAGCAATCTGCTTGTTGACCTCACATCACCAGAGGCGTCCTCCGAAGAGGAAAACGAGGCGCAAGAATTGGACGAGCAGCCCATCAGCCAAAAAATAGATGTCATTCGGGGGGAGATGGAACGTCTCAATGCCATCGTGACCCCACTGATAGAAGCGCTCAGACAAAAGCAAGAAGCTCGACGCGAAAGGGAGAAACAAGAGCGCGAGCAAAAAAAAGTGGTGCAGGCGCCAAAAAAGGCAGCGCCACAGCAAGAGCAGCCAAATCCAAATGCACAAGAACAGCAGCAACAACAACGACTGCCAACTAAACAACCACAGCAGCAGCCGAAGGAGCAACGCCAAAAAAAATCAATGCAACAGCAGCAGCAGCAACAAAAACCACAGGAGCGCAGTCAGCAGAAGCGGAACGAGCAGCAGCAAGGAGAACACTAGCAGCAGCCACAGCCACCCCAAAATAAAAAAGAAAAGGTGCCACCAATAAACACCTATAAAATGGAGCTACAGGAAACCATAGACCTGTGTAAGTCGGTCATAGGCCAAAACTTTTTTATTAAAAGATTAAGTAAAGATAGACATGCTATCCACTGCTCCACAGTGGAGCAGCACAAAATAATAAAAGAATTGTTGAAACAATCCACGACTGAGTTCTTCAGTTTTACCCCCAAAGTGGATAAATACCAAACGGTCCTCTTGAAGGGCATAGATTCCAGCACGGAACCACAGGTGCCCTTAAATGAGCTCCGTCAAAAAGCGAGCGGCGATCTCGACTTTATCGGGGTCAAGCCGTTCGCTACAGTCAGAGCCAGACGGGAGAAGCGGTCTTTGCCGTTCTTCTTAGTTCAGCTATCGCCCAGCAGTAAACTGGATAGGTTGAGGAGTATCTCCGTCCTCAACTACCAGGTTGTTACTTGGGATAAATTAAAGAGACGTGGCGACATGCTTCAATGCATGCGCTGCCAAAGGTTTGGCCACGCTGCAGCAAACTGCGAAATGCAGTCACGCTGCGTTAAGTGTGGTGAGGACCACATTAAGGGGGAGTGTAAGTTCGGTGAAAAACGGGTCGAAGACATGACCAAGCTTAAATGTGCACTTTGCGAGAAAGAGGGGAACCCTGCTAATTATCGGGGTTGCTCAGCTTTTCAGCAAATAAGAAACAACAAAGTGGCTAAGCAGACAGCGGTAGAGATACGCCCATCAACGCGTGCTCCTACAGCAACGCCCGTTAATCCCCAAATTTCCTACACCCAAATGGCGGCAGGAAGGGGAAAAACGGTACAGCCTGCAGCTAAGGCAGCCCAACCGGCCCTAGTGCCAAAGGCGCCGGACGCTCAGGCCAAAATAAGAAGCATGTTGCTGGCAATTCAAGGCCAGTTAACAGGACTTCAAAACCAGATAAAGGAGCAGGCGACTAGGGTAGACTATCTCTACTCTGTTTTGTCTAGCTTAACGCAAATTAGAGGTTAACGGCGCGCTTACGGAGAGGCCTCTTAGGATCCTTGCTGTGAATGTAAATTCACTGATTAGGACCGAACGTAGAGCTAATCTTTTCCAATTGTTAAAAGACCAAAGTCCAGATGTGTTTATGGCCAGCGAAACTAAGCTGAACCAGAAACATAAGTTGACTAACAACAATTACAATATTAGAAGAGATCGACCCAACTCCACTCAAGAGGGGGGGCGTCGCAATCTTCATACGAAAAGGCATTAATCATAAAGTTATATATAATAGTGATCTGCGCAGATTTCGGCTGTTAGAAGCGTGCATCGTATGCATTCCTCTCCAACAGGGGAAGCGAATGTATGTGATCGCGGCTTATGAACCGGAAGCACCTCAGCCAACTGATTTTATGACAGAGCTTGAAAAACTTTTCGAATGTCTACGCTTGAGCTTGGAAGATAATTACTTTCTCATGGCCGGTGATTTGAATGCCAAACACCAAGATTGGGGAAATCAAATTCAAAATTAAAGAGGTATTCATCTGTTCAATTGGATGAGTCGATACAACACTGAATATGGTGTCGACCTGCTGGCTACGGATCGGCCATCGTTTCCAAGAAGCGGTGCCTATCTGGACCTATTGCTAAAAGACGCAAGACTGACAATTACTGACACTGTGGGTCAAATACCAAGAAACTGCTTACGAACGATCGAGTACGACAGTGATCACTGCGGACTCGCCGCCGAAATACAGCTTCCGATTGAGCTCGTGGAGTTGGATGAGTATGTACCTGTGCATATTTACAATTACAGTAAGGTGCGTTGGCCACGCTTTACCAGCGCCTTATCGAGCGAAATCAGTTCGAACAACATATCCCCACCAAATGACAGGAATTTGACAAATAACGAAATAGACCAATACCTAGAACAAATGGATGAGACAATTAAAAGAACAATGAACAGAACAATACCGAAATACAAGCAACGGGACGCAACCGACATGTATCGAAACGCAACCATTGACGCACTACACAGACAAAAAAGTGGACTGCTGACAAGACTAAAACTCTTGTACCGACGGTTTACTGACCCTCACCATCTGGAGATTAGGACACTGAAGTCGTCGATCAAAAACATCAACCAACTAATTAAAGAGAACTATCGGTTGTCAATTACTTTGTGTTGGGACAACAAAATTCGGGCAGTTAATGCTAGCGATCCGAGCATGTTTCCGCAAATTAACAAGATATTTAGAAGGAATGATCAGAACGATCTTCCGTGTACCAGGTTCAATGAAGATCCCAGTCCCTGTTAATTACGAAGGTGGAGCTCCAGCTCATCTTCGATTCATTAAAGAAGAAGAAGTCAGCAGGAGTCGATGGCATATCCAACGTTGTACTTCGACGTTTACCTCAAGAAGCAGTAGACATTTATACCACTCTGTTTAACAACGCTCTGAATAATGCATATTATCCAGTGCGGTGGACGACAGCTGTGGTGCATCCTCTCCCGAAAAAGGGAAAGGACAACTCCAATCCGGCGAATCTCCGGTCGATAAGTCTTCTTCCGAGTATCAGCAAGGTATTCGAAAAAGTTATCAATAGAGCTCTGTCTAAGTGGGCAGAGGACAATAATATCATACCGGATAATCAGTTCGGTTTAAAGGCGGGACATGACACTATTCATGCCGCGTCGAAACTCGTTTCTGATGTCCAATGGAACAAATCTAAAAATCTAAGAAGCAGTGTACGGGTGCCTGTCTGGTTGATTTGGAGAAGGCCTTCGACACCGTATGGTTAGAGGGTCTTTATCTAAAGCTGACCAGACTCGGCATTAGTAAACCACTATTATATATGCTTTATGATATGCTCAATGGCAGAAAGTTTGTTGTCAAAAGTGGCAATGTAACTTCTGCCACAACCTTTAATATTAAAAATGGTCTTCAGCAGGGAGCGGTCAACTCGCCGATTCTATTCAGCATTTACACCAGCGATCTGATAAGTAGTCTAACTCAGGCAATAGCGTATGCCGGCGATCTAATTGCGTACAGAACAGCTCCAAAAGTCGAGGTCATCAAGATTCATTTGCAGTGTGACTTCGAGAAGATTCAGCGATATTGCGATGACTGAAAGTTGAAAATCAACTTTCAGAAATCAGAAACTATCTTGTTTAGGACTCCGTTGCTTAGAGCCACAAGGGATACGAGAAATAACTGGCGCAAGCTGGTGATCGTAGGGCCAAATGGACATCCACTGGCGAGTAAAAGTGTAGTAAAGTACCTTGGCATCTGGATGGATCAGTATTTGTATTTCGACAGACATATAAATGCTGCTCTGGCCAGGGCTACGGGAGCTTTTGCCCTGACGAAACGGTTGTTTTATAGCAGCCGGCTTGACAGCAGGGTGAAGGTGATTTGCTACATGGCCCTTATCCGGCCGATGATTGCCTATGGGTGCCCGGTTTGGTTCAACGTTGCCCCATCTCAAATGGAAAAGATTCGGGTGTTTGAGAGGCAGTGTCTTCGACGCTGCCTTGGATTGCACAGAACACCAGAGTCGGAGTACAAACACTACTATTCCAACCTGGCTCTATACAACGGGGCCAACATAAACAGGATAGATAATTTCTTGCTGAAGCTTATTCGAGGTCACATTGCAAGAGCGATGTCCTCGTCTAACAGCTTAATTTTCGGGGCTTATTACCCTAAATACGAATACTACGAGAGAGTGCGTCTAAGCGGCTTTATTCCGCCCGATGCATTCCTCCACCTAGACAGTCGAGGGCTGATCCAGGATAGAGCGGCGATTCCGCTAATCTACCACGTCGGCCGTAGAACTGTAGATCGGCGGCTCCTTTACAGTCGAGACGTCCTCGCACAAGACGGAACTGAGCACCTTCGGTTCAGTAGGACTGTGTCCGAATGGGACCGAAGAGATAGGGTAAAGCAGGAGAACCAGTTCTGGTGGTTGAAAAACGAAGATGAAGTTCCTTAAGACATTTAATAGTTGACCTTGCTATTTTCTCTTGTATGGCCGACTTACATAGGTTTAGGTAGTTAGTTTTAAGTTTAAGCAGGGACAGTCAGGGTGGCACCAAAAAAATATATATAAAACATACAAAAACACCAAAAAAAATTATAACATCAACAAAAATACAAAAAAAATATAAAAACCGGAAAATGCTTGCTGTGGCCGTTCTAGTTTGTAAGTAGCTTATAAGAAGGTTGTAATTAGTTTAAAATTAGTTGTAAGTAGTTTTAATTAGCTTTAATTTAGTTTTAAGTAGTTTGTAAGTTTAATATAAAACCAAAAAATAAAGACATAGATACCGAGTTTTTTTTGTGAAATTCTTCTCGGTAAAAAATAAAACCGACCTGGATTAGTAATAAGATAGTTCTTAGGCCGAAAGGCATTAGCATTAAGTTATTATAGTTTAACTTAGAGCGCCCGACTGGGGCCAGTAAGTTAGTTTTAAGATATTGATAAGTACGCTAGTTTTTATGAATTTTTGTCTAGCTTTAAGATAGTTCTAAGATAAAAATGAATTTACAAAAAAAAAAAAGGGGTGGCGAACCGCGGCGCTGAGGGTTCCGGGTTCAAGTCCGACTCGGGCAACAAAATTATAGAAGCTTTTTTTCTTAATCGCGAGGTTGAAAATTTGATTGAGTGGGAAAAAAAACACATGGGTGACGAAACTTTTGCGGGGACATCGAAAGGTGTCCCAGCAACAACACTAAAACCGGCTACGGCGACATCAGCCCATGCATCGGATGATGCCAAATCATTAACGGCTATAGAGGCAATAGCACCATCAGCCGATACAAACAAAAAGAGGAGGAAGAAGATTCTGTGTGCTCCGAACGTTGTAAGGCACCGCTCCACCACCACTTCAGCTGAGCTGCCAGCTGGGGTGAAGGAGAAGGTGCGCACAGCCAAAACAAAAGCAGCAGCGAAAATACAACAACAGTTGATTACTTCGCCATCCGACGAAGAAATTGAATATATGTCCGACGGTGGAGAGGGACATTATACAACGGGGGAAAGCAATCTGAATGGTGACTTTTTGGCATCAGAGGTGGTTTCCGACGAAGAAATAGAAGAGAAAGCGATTCAAGCTCAAATTGGTGCAGTCCAAGGCGAAATAGATCTCCTTCCTGCCAAGATAACGCCACTGATAATGGCTTTAAAGAAAAAACAAGAGGCTCGCCGGGAGAAAGAAAGGGTGGAGCTTGTAAAGAAGAAGTCGCTACAGCAGCCACAAAAAGTAGCGCACCAAAAACCAAGAAATGCTGAACTGCCACCAACATCAGAGCAGCAAATACAGCAACAACAAATAAAAACAAAAAAGATGCCACCACAGCAGCTGCTCCTAGAACAGCCACAGCAGAAGTTAAAAAAAGCCCAACAAGAGCAAAAACCAAAGGAACAACCAAATCAGCAGCAGCAGCAGAATCACCAGCAGCCGAAACAAGAGCAGCAGAAACAACAGCAGCCGATTGAACACCAGCAGCAGCCACAGACAAAGGATAAGAAAGAAAAGGTGCCTCCCATAAATACATATAAAATGGAGTTGAAGGAAACCATTGACCTATGTAAGTCGGCCATAGGCCAAAACTTTATTATAAAAAGATTGAACAAAGATAGACATGCTATCCACTGCTTCATACTGGAACAGCATAAAATAGTCAAAAATTTGTTAAAACAATCCACAACGGAGCTCTTTAGCTTTACTCCTAAAGTGGAAAAATATCAAACGGTCCTTCTGAAGGGCATAGATTCTTGCTCGGAACCGGGGGTGCTCTTAAATGAGCTCCGTCAAAAACGGGCGATGATCTCGATTTTGTGGGGGTCAAGCCATTCGCTAAAGTCAAGGCCAGGCGGGAGAAGCGGTCTTTGCCGTTTTTCCTGGTTCAACTCTCACCCAGCAGCAAATAAATTAAAGAGACGTGGCGACATGCTTCAATGCATGCGCTGCCAAAGGTTTGGCCACGCTGCAGCAAACTGCGAAATGCAGTCTCGCTGCGTGAAGTGCGGTGAGAACCACAATAAGGGAGAGTGTAAGCTCGGTGAGGAACGGGTCAATGACATGACCCAGCGTAAATGTGCACTTTGCGGAAAGGAGGGGCACCCTGCAAATTATCGGGGTTGCTCAACTTTTCAGCAAATTAAAACTAATAAAGCGACTAAGCAGACAGCAGCGGTAGAGATACGCCCATCAACGCGTGCTCTTACAACAACGCCCGTCATCCCCTAAATTTCCTACGCCCAAATGGCGGCAGGGAGGGGGAAAACGGTACAGCCTGCTGCTAAGGTAGCCCAACCGGCCCTTGTGCCAAAGGTGCGATTCAAGGCCAGTTAATAGGACTTCACAATCAGATAAAGGAGCAGGCGACTAGGGTAGACTATCTCTACTCTGTTTTGCCTAGCTTAACGCAAATTAGAGGTTAAAGGCGGGCTGTCGGAGAGGCCTCTTAGGATCCTTGCTGTGAATGTAAATTTACTGATTAGGACCGAACGTAGAGCTAATCTTTTCCAACTGTTGAAAGACCAAAGTCCAGATGTGTTTATGGCCAGCGAAACTAAGCTGAACCAGAAACATAAGTTGACTAACAACAATTACAATATTAGAAGAGATCGACCCAACTCCACTCAAGGGGGATGCGTCGCAATCTTCATACGAAAAGGCATTAATCATAAACTTATATACAATAGTGATCTGCGCAGATTTCGGCTGTTGGAGGCGTGCATCGTATGCATTCCTCTCCAACAGGTGAAGCGAATGTATATGATCGCGGCTTATGCACCGGAAGCACCTCAGCCAACTGATTTTATGACAGAGCTTGAAAAGCTTTTCGAATGTTTACGCTTAAGCCTGGAAAAAAATTACTTTCTCATGGCCGGTGATTTGAATGCCAAACACGTAGATTGCGGAAATCAAGTACAGAATCCGAGAGGTATTCATCTTTTTAATTGGATGAGTCAGTATAACGCTGAATATCGTACGGATCGGCCATCGTTTCCAAGAAGCGGTGCCTATCTGGACCTATTGCTAAAAGACGCAAGACTGACAATAACTGACACTGTGGGTCAAAGACCAAGAAACTGTTTACGAACGATCGAGTACGACAGTGATCACTGCGGACTCGCCGCCGTAATACAGCTTCCGAACGAGCTCGTGGAGTTGGATGAGTATGTACCTGTGCATACTAACAATTACAGTAAGGTGCGTTGGCCGCGCTTTACCAGCGCCTTATCGAGCGAAATCAGTTCGAACAACATATCCCCACCAAATGACAGGAATTAGACAAATAACGAAATAGACCAAAACCTAGAACAAATGAACGAGACAATCAAACGATTAATGAACAGAACAATACCGAAATACAAACAACGGGACGCAACCGACATGTACCGGAACGCGACCATTGACGCACTACACAGACAAAAAAGTGGACTGCTGACAAGACTCAAACTCTTGTACCGACGATTAACTGACCCTCACGATCTGGAGATTAGGACACTGAAGTCGTCGATCAAGAACAGCAACCAACTAATTAAAGAGAACTATCGGTTGTCAATTAATTTGTATTGGGATAACAAAATTCGGGCCGTTAATTCTAGCGACCCGAGCATGTTTACCCAAATTAACAAGATATTCAGAAGGAATGATCAGAACGACCTTCCTTGTCTTAAGCCCTTATTGCGCAGGAGAAAGTGGAGACTGCTTTCCAGCAAGTGTACAAGGTGAATGCGTGCATTGACATCACGCAATGGCGATCAGAGAACCTTGGTTTCACCGGGTTCAATGAAGATCATTTGGCAAACGACATAATCGCCGAGCGAAATGGGCCCAGTTCCCTTTTAATTACGAAGGTGGAGCTCCAGCTCATCTTCGATTCATTAAAGAAGAAGAAGTCAGCAGGAGTCGATGGCATATCCAACGTTGTACTTCGACATTTACCTAAAGAAGCAGTAGACATTTATACCACTCTGTTTAACAACGCTAATGCATATTATCCAGTGCGGTGGAAGGCAGCTGTGGTGCATCCTCTCCCGAAAAAGGGAAAGGACAACTCCAATCCGGCGAATCTCCGGTCGATAAGTCTTCTTCCGAGTATCAGCAAGGTATTCGAAAAAGTTATCAATAGAGCTCTGTCTAAGTGGGCAGAGGACAATAATATCATACCGGACAATCAGTTCGGTTTTAAGGCGGGACATGAAACCATTCATGCCGCGTCGAAACTCGTTTCTGATGTCCAATGGAACAAATCTAAGAAACAGTGTACGGGTGCCTGTCTGGTTGAATTGGAGAAGGTCTTCGACACCGTATGGTTAGAGGGTCTTTATCTAAAGCTGACCAGACTTGGCATTAGTAAACCACTATTATGTATATGCTTTATGATATGCTCAATGGCAGAAAGTTTGTTGTCAAGAGTGGCAATTTAACTTCTGCCACAACCTTTAATATTAAAAATGGTCTTCAGCAGGGAGCGGTCAACTCGCCGGTTCTATTCAGCATTTACACCAGCGATCTGATAAGTAGTCTAACTCAGGCAATTGCGTATGCCGACGATCTAATTGCGTACTGAACAGCTCCAAAAGTCGAGGTCATTAGGATTCTCTTGCAGCGTGACTTCGAGAAGATTCAGCGATATTGCGATGACTGGAAGTTGAAAATCAACTTTCAGAAATCAGAAACTATCTTGTTTAGGACTCCATTTCTTAGAGCCACAAGGGATACGAGAAAGAACTGGCGCAAGCTGGTGATTGTAGGGCCAAATGGACATCCACTGGCGAGTAAAAGTGTAGTAAAGTACCTTGGCATCTGTATGGATCAGTATTTGTATTTCGACAGACATATAAATGCTGCTCTGGCCAGGGCTACGGGAGCTTTTGCCCTGACGAAACGGTTGTTTTATAGCAGCCGGCTTGACAGCAGGGTGAAGGTGATTTGATGATGATTGCGATGATTGCCTATGGATGCCCGGTTCGGTTCAACGTTGCCCCATCTCAAATGGAAAAGATGCGGGTGTTTGAGAGGCAGTGTCTTCGACGCTGCCTTGGATTGTACAGAACACCAGAGTCGGAGTACAAATACTACTATGCTAACCTGGCTCTATACAACGGGGCCAACATAAACAGGATAGATAATTTCTTGTTGAAGCTTATTCGAGGTCACATTGCAAGAGCGATGTCCTCGTCTAACAGCTTAATTTTCGGGGCTTATTACCCCAATAACGAATACTACGAGAGAGTGCGTCTAAGCGGCTTTATCCCGCCCGATGCATTCCTCCACCTAGACAGTCGAGGGCTGATCCAGGATAGAGCGGCGGTTCCGCTAATCTACCACGTCGGCCGTAGAACTGTAAATCGGCGGCTCCTTCACAGTCGAGACGTCCTCGCACAAGACGGAGCTGAGCACCTTCGGTTCAGTAGGACTGTGTCCGAACGGGACCGAAGAGATAGAGTAAAGCAGGCGAACCAGTTCTGGTGGTTGAAAAATGAAGATGAAGTTCCTTAAGACATTTAATAGTTGACCTTGCTATTTTCTTTTGTATGGCTGACTTGCATAGGTTTAGGTAGTTAGTTTTAAGTAGGGACAGTCAGAGTGGCACAAAAAAAAATTATAAAACATACAAAAATACAAAAAAAAATTATAAAATCAAAAAAAAAACAAAAAAAAAATATAAAACCGGAAAATGCTGGCTGTGTGTGTTCTAGCTTGTAAGTAGTCTGTAAGTAGCTTATAAGTAGGTTGTAATTAGTTTATAATTAGTTGTAAATAGTTTTAAGTAGCTTTAAGTAGTTTTAATTAGTTTTAATTAGCTTTAATTTAGTTTTATGTAGTTTGTAAGTTTTATATAAAACCAAAAACTAAAGACATAGTTACCGAGTTTTTTGTAAATTCTTCTCGGTAAAAAAAAAGCGACCTGGATTTAGTATTAAGATAGTTCTTAGGCCGAAAGGCATTAGCATTAAGTTATTATAGTTTAACTTAGAGCGTCCGATTGGGGCCAGTAAGTTAGTATTAAGATATTGATAAGTACGCTAGTTTTTATGAATTTTTGTCTAGCTATAAGATAGTTTTAAGAAAATTGAAAATAAAAATGAATTTAAAAAAAAAAAAGAATTAAAAAAAAAAATACTTATTTATTACTAACCTATTCATCGAAATGGACCAATTTTTGTGAATAAGTGTGTCATTTTTATGACTCACAGCCACTTACATACTTCAATTCATTCAATAAAAGTTCACAAAAATGACAAAATATTAAAATTAAAATTTTCCATTATTTTTGTTTGTTCTTCTTATTTAATATCTATATACGGGCATACTTTTATTTGAAGATTGAATTATTTAACTTAAATAAAACTTATAGATATTTGCTGTTAAAAATCGATATTTGGCTAGTCTGTCAGGCTGAATGCAACCTGTAAATCGTCTTGGGCCAATAGAGGAAAGAAAATTGTTTGCTATCGGAATTATTTAAAACAAAAATGTTGTGTTGTGAGTACAACGAAAATTGAATGAAATAATACTTTTAACGCATGTAAGGCAGAAGGCTGCCTGTAAAACATCTTGGACCACTATTTTTGTATCACAATTATTTAAAAAATCGATTTTTGTCCAATTTCGGAAACGTCTGTCAGGCAGAAGGCCGCCAGCAAAACTTCTTGGACCACCGATTTCGAAATAAGGTTAGCTTTTTACAAATAGAAACAAAAATTTTGTTGCTATCACAATTATTTAAAAAATCAATTTTTGTCCAATTTCGAGAGCGTCTGTCAGGCAGAAGGCCGCCTGCAAATCGTCTTGCACCACCATATCTGGTGTATGTGTGAAATGTAAT
Organism: Dasysyrphus albostriatus; assembly: GCA_946251815.1. Classification (NCBI taxonomy): domain Eukaryota; kingdom Metazoa; phylum Arthropoda; class Insecta; order Diptera; family Syrphidae; genus Dasysyrphus; species Dasysyrphus albostriatus. The sequence continues at coordinate 132,011,559 of OX276335.1, read as the reverse complement.
CTTAGGTGTTATCACAATTATTTAATCTGGCGAAAAATTGGTGTTTTTGATGCAGGATTACTCCTAAATGCCCCAGCCAGAAACTGCAAGACGCTTACATTTGAAAATAAAACTATAAGTACTATCGAATACAAATATTATTTTTGTGTTATCGTCCACACGCGAAAATTACTGTGGGCTCTTAGTCGAAATGTATCAAAAATGATAAATAATAAAAAATGATGATATCACAAAATCAAATTTTTGTGTTTATTCTTAGAAAAAAATTATACGGGGGGAAAATTCTATCCCTTTCTGAAAATTGTCTTTAAATGTAAAACAGATTATTTAAAATCAACGACAGCAAATACAATAAAATGCTATAGCTTTTTTTAGAAAGCTACAATATTCCATCCACTAGCAATCGCAACGAACCTAACAAACACACCGACAATTTTTATTTGTGGGTTAGTCTCCATGTTGTGTGTTGTATGTATAATGAAAATAAATATACAAATTTTTAAAAACTTTCAAAAATATTAATTTATTTATTTATGTTTAAAAACAATTATCACAACATCGTTTGTTTCTCTTTTATTTTGCGACGCGTTTCGGTTTAAAAAACCATCTTCGGGCGTAATATTTTTTTGACTCGAGGTGTCGTTAGCGAGTAGTTAAGCCGTGTGTTTCTGTGTTGTTGTTTTTTTTTTTTTTTTTTTTTTATTATTTTATTTTTCGTTCTTGTGGTTGCTGGTGTTGTTGGTTGATGTTCATGGTTGTGGGTTGTGCTGTGTTTGTCTCATTCTATTGTGGTGATTTATTGCTGTATTATATAAAGAATTCGTTTCTATAGTTAATTTGTCGTTTAATATTGTGTCTTGTTCAGTCTTGTAAGCCTTGTAAAATTCGTATTCTTCTAATGCGTTTAGTTTCGTCCCTTTTTTACATTTGTGTAGTGGTTTCAAGTTTGTGTCAAAGTCGGTATAATTGTGGTTATTGTCTATCAAGTGCTGTGCGTATGTGGATTTTGTATTCTGTTTTGGTCTATGTTCTAAATATCTGTCATAAAAATTTCTGCCTGTCTGTCCAATGTAGTAGCTGTCGCAGTCGTCGCACTTGATTTTGTAAACTCCAGATGATGTTTTATTGTAATTTGTTAATTTGTACTGTTGAATTTTTTGGATGTTATTTGTTGTTTTAAATGATATATTAATGTTGATTTTACGCAATTGGTTTTGTAAAATATGTGGTAGTAATACTACACCATACACCAATTTATTTATCTTCTTTTATTATTTTGTGCTGCGACTAACCTTAAGATAGAGGCTGGGTTCGTGTTTGTCAGCTAAAAAAAATATTAGGATTGTTCTATTTTCAAATGCAAGTTAACGCATCACTTCCAAATACACAAGACAAAGTTAAAGCACCACTGCACGAACTCAGTTTACAAGCCATAAACCCATAAACTCTGGATCTAAAAATAGAACCATCATCAATTTGTGTACACCACACCACACCGCATCACGCTGGAATTAGCTAGGATTTAGAAGATATATAAGGGAAAGAATGCAGCATCATAACCACATTCTTTGTTCATCCAGTCGACCAAGCACTTGTCGTCATAGTTTTAGAGTTATAATTGTAATATTGAGAAAAATATATATATATTTTTTTTTAATAAAGTTTTTTTTTTTAAACGAAATAATTGAAAAAAAAATAGCTCAACCGGGATGCCCAAGTGTTAAAGTAAATGAAAAAATAAGTAAATTCTGCACTCAGTGGTTCCTGCCAAAAATATATGTCAAAGTAAATAGCAAAGTCTATTAAAAGAGCAACAAAAAGGATCATCATTACAACAGTGAAAGTACCAGTCAACAAGCTGAGAAACCCGTTTAAGACGATTTATCCATAAATCTATAAAGCATATGGTTCAAGCGAGAAAAAAATAAACTAAGTAAGAATATTAACTAGTATTTATAAAAAGTGTTATAAAATAAAAGTGAATTATCTATCAAGTAAATGTGGAAAAAAAATAATAACAACTTAGAAAGGTCAGATAGCTTAGAACAAATTCGCGAATATAATTTAGACGGAATTTATTTAAATATGTCCGAAAAAAACGTAACACCCGAATAATTAGAGCAAGCTATCTCAAAAGCTTTGCAAGAACAATATATCCGCTTTGAGACAAGTTTTGCTCAAAGTAATAAAGTAAATGAAGATAAAATTAATCAATTGTCACAACTGCTGTCCAATTTAACGACAGGTACCCAGGTTTCGGAATACAAAACGCAAACAATTAACCAGGGCATACCATGTAATGAAACATTGGATGTCATAAAAAGCCTTCCAGAGTTCAATGGTGAGCAAACAGCTTATGTAAGCTGGCGTGAAGCAGCTCATAACTGAATGGCCCTATACACACCTGGAAGCTCTAAGTATTTCGCTGCTCTGACTATAACATAACAAAGCATGCCAACGATGTTCTCACTAATCATTGGATTGTACTAAACTTCGACGCGATCATATCTCGTCTTGACTTTGCGACAAATGTCCTACTCACGTGATTGAACAAGAGCTAAGTGTCCTCCGACAGGGAAATTCGTTGTTAGATTTCTACAATGCTATAAATAGGAAGTTAACATTACTAACAAACAAAATGATTATGACTCACGGATCTCACTCTGAAGTCACAAATGAACTAAGCTCAATAAATAGACGCAATGCATTGCGCATATTTATCACTGGTTTGAATGGACAACTCCCACAAACATTGTTTTCATTAAATCCAACAGATTTACCAAATGATTTAGCCAAAGCTCAAGAGCTTAGAAGCAACAACATTCGTACAAACTTTGCGTTACAGTTCGCATCACATAAGGTTGAAAGACAAAATAACCAACAAAATGCTTTACGTCTTTCTAGACAAAATCACAGTAATAGTAACAGCTTTCCGCAACAAAGACATAATGACTACCGACAACTTACTCAGAGATTCGAACCGATGGTTCTAAGCTAACAGACCTATAACAAAAGACAATTTAGAGCGTAATAGGTAAATATGGCAACAGGTTAACACCCAAAATCCGTTTAGACAGGGAAACAATTACACGAATTATGGTAATAATAACAATGGCACCCCACGTTGGCAAAACCCCAACTATAATACGTACAATAACTATACAAGGCCACTGTTTAAGAGAGAAAGAGAACCCAGTGCGCAGCACTCTATTCAACCTCGTACACATAAGAACGAGCGTATAAATAATATAAATGAAGATAAAACTACTTTTTTAGACGAAGAGTGGGATTACCCCACTTGCGACGAGAAATCAATAATACAAATATTAAAATACTTATAGATACTGGTGCCAGAAGCAATTACTGTCAACCAAATATTTTAAATAACCGAATCACCTTACCAATATTTAAACGCGCCTGTATAGTTAATGGCGAAACCATAGATACATGCCATGAAGCATTAATCTTAGACACTAAGACAAGATTTTATGTCCTCCCAAAATTGGAGTACGACTTTTTAATAGGAGCTAATCTGCTCAGCTCGATAAATGCTGAGATTAATTTACAGCCCTATTATTGACACGATTCAAAACTAGTTTTAAGGCAAAACTAGTTCTATAGGGGTTTCGAGTTACAAGTTTTGAACAAATCGGTATTATTCAAACAAAAATTGACATCTAAAACTCGAAATCATAAAGCTAGTTTTGGATAAAACTAGAAATTCATAAAACCAGAAATATCTAGTTTTAAGGACTTCAAAACTAGTTTAGAAGCTTTTTTATATTATTCATCACAAAATAAAATCATGAAAGTCAACAAAAATAAATTAATTACGAAACGTCAATAACTATTTCGGCATATTTAATATCTTAAACGATGGTGCGTAAAAGAATATTTCGCGAATAAGCTTGAAGAACTTTTTGGAAGAAGAAAACGATTGATTTCTTGCAGGCGCCCAAACACATTGCGGAGATATCCTGAATTGGAAGAGTTGGACTATTTGGCGTTTCATCAGGATTTCAAGATGACAAAGCGCACTTTTCAACGTGTTGTTGATTTGGTGAAACCCAATGTGTCAACCCTACAAAAATGGTAAGACACAGATAAGAGTGCACTATGAACTACGTACATATATACTGTTATGTTATTACAGATCTCGCTATTTTTATCTTGTGGTGCAGCACATTCCGTATTGAAACGGTGCAAAATCAACGCATTAGTATGCCTTCTAACTATATATGTACGCATTTATAGGTTGTTGGAATTAAATAAATGAACTAAACAAAGAGTTTGCACTTTTATTTTTTTATTATGCAACGGAAAATATACATTATATAATATTTGCGTAATATTATATGTACCTATATATGTATAGTTCAATACACATAATGTAAGTTAAAATGAACCTATATGTATCTGCTTTTCTTAGAAAACTGAGCTTTGATGCAATCTGGGTTTCTAACCACCGATACCGAATGTCCAAACGCTGACTTACAACTTGCGTTGATTAAAAAGAGCTTCCATCGTACATATATAGTTCGGCATGACGTTCGCTCTCGGCCTGTCGATCAGAAGCAATTTGGCGCATTTCTATGTTCGAAATGCATCTCGGCAGAATTTTTATTTTCTTTCGCGCTTCGATCCCTTACAGCTGGTGAGAATTTCGTAGGAATTCCCTGTAATGGCTGACCAAGCCTTTCGTTTTTGTACGCCTTTGAGAATATATGTGGGAAAAACTGCATCTGACCATAGAACAGAGTCTTGGACAACGCACAGTATTTGAACTTATTGCTTCGGTTTCGGTGCCAAGCGATTCAACTTGTGAAAGAAATTCTTCAACTTGGTTGAGAGATTCAATGCTGTGGGTTAATTTGTTGGATTTTTGTCTGTCTCCAGTCCAAAAATTTTGTAGAGTGTCCTTAGCCGTCAACAAATTTGGTATACCTGACCCAAAACCAGCCAAACCATCAAAATAAATACAGCTACTTCGATAAAACTAGTTTTATACATTCAAAGCGAGAAACTCGTTTCAAAACCTAAACTAGTTTTATCTCCAGAAATGAAAAATACCGATTTTTTTTTTGAACTAGTTTTGACAAATTTTTATAGAACTCGAAACAAAACTAGTTTTACCTAAAACTAGTTTTGTTTCTAGTTTTGCAAATTCTCAATAATAGGACTGTTAGAGAACAAAACAATAGCCCAAAACACAGAATGGTTATTGACTACAAGAAGTTTAACGAAAGTACAATATCTAATGTTATACTTTTAAATTTAGGAAAAGCAAAATGCTTTTCAACTCTTGATTTAGATTCAGGCTTCCACCAGATTAAAATGTTACCCTCTGATATAGAAAAAAACAAGATTTTTTGTAAACAATGGTAAATACGAATACGTACGCTTGCCATTTGGATTGAAGAATGCACCTTCAATATTTCAGAGAGCAATGGATGATATTCTCAGACCACATATCGGGAAAATATGTCATGTTTACATCGATGATATCATCATCTACTCTAATTCGGTTGAAGAACATACTTCACATCTAGAAACTATTATACAAATATTGAAAGAAGCTAATATGAAAATTAGTATTGAAAAATCATTGTTATACCAAGAGAAAGTAGACTTTCTTGGATATGTAGTCGGTCATAATGTCATGAAGACCAACCCCGATAAAGTAATAACGATTAAAGAGTATCCACAGCCAACTACACTAAGGCAACTTAGAAGTTTTTTGGGAAGGATAGGATACTATCGAAAATTTATAAAGAACTATGCGGCCATAGATAAGCCACTAACAAAGTATTTGCAAAGAGAAATTGGACAAGTATCAACTCACGTAACAAAGAAAACAAACATTTCGCTTGATAATGAAGCAATTAACGATTTGAAAACATTAAAGAACCATTTAATTAACGAAACAGAACTCACACAGCCTGATTATACAGAAAAGTTTGTACTCGCCACTGACGCCTCGGATGACGCAGTAGGAGCAGTATTGTCACAAGACAAGAAACCCATAACGTTTATATCCATAAAAAACAATCTCTAAAAAACAATTTCAATAACAAATTCATTTAAGCTAAGTTCTTTCCGAACGATATAACTAACAAAAAGATCAAGTAGATATTATAGAAAGAACTCATAATAGGGCTCATAGGGACGCTAGGGAAAACCTAGAGCAAATAATTGAACAATATTATTGGCCCAACATGCTCCAAGAATTTGAACAATTCTCGAAAAAGTGCGAAATCAGCAATACAAGCAAACACGATAGACACCCTAATAAGTGTCAGATTGGAGAGGCTCCAATTCCTTTAAGCGAGGGCGAGTGTATGCACATTGACATCATGTAGATGCCTACTCTAAATACCTTATAATTAAACCAATCGAAAATCTTCAAGATATGCCAACTAAGGTACTAAAATTAATTCAGTTTTTCCAAAATTGTAAGAACATTATTTGCGATAGTAAAACAGGTGTTTACTTCAGCTGTGTTCACATCACTAATGCAAAGATCTAAGATCACCTAATCATAGCACATCAAATGGACAAATAGAGAGAGTCCACAGTACTTTTCAAGAAATAGCCAGATGTTTAAAATAGAACATTCTCTGTAGTATGGGAGCCGGCCGTAATAAAACCTACCTCATCGAGTCAATGGAAAATTTAGCGATTAACCAATGGTAAATGTTATAAAATTTACTAAACTGCTGGTCGGGCAGACTTTTTCCGGGCCTTTTGACGGCAAAATGGTCACTTCCGGTGGCATTTTTTGGTGCTGGGTTATACCATAGAGTCAATGGGAAATTTAAGTACAAGTAAATAGAGATTTTATCGTAGTTACAAATCATTTGGTCGGACAGACAAAATCCGGGCCCTACCCTTTGTACGACCAACTCAAAAAACGGTATTTTTGGTGTTGACCTACCTCATTGGGTCAATGGACAAATGGGGTATCAAATGAAACCTTAGACTGTATGCATTAAGAATCTACTGGTCGGACAAACTTAAGGTGGGCTCAACATGCGTCCGACCGCTTTTTTCCAAAAAAATGCTGTAAATATTTTGATCTTTTTTTAACTCAATATCATCATTTTTAAAGCCAAATTAATATAAAATTAGTACCAAATGAAATTTGTACATATGTCAATTAAATAAAAAAAATTACTGAAGTGCAAAAAAACTTACTTAAACTGAATATCAAAGTTTTTGATCATTTATTTCACAAAAAATTAAGATTTTTTTATATAAATTTAAAAAAAGACATGTTTAAAGACGAATTAGAATGATTTTACAAAACTCTTAAAGATTACGGCAGATATCTATTAAAATTATATTTTTTGGTTATAATTGGAATAAATAAGAATTTTATTTAAGGAAAACAAAATCATTTTTAAAGGAGAATAGTACAAAACAATAACAATGAGACATATGTCGTTGGAAAGGTATTTTTATGTACTACAATAGTTAATATGGGGGATTATTTCAAATCGCTCGCTGTGTGAAAAAAGTTATTTGCTAAATAAGGTTGTGTTCTGGTGGATTTTAGTATGAATAAAATGAATTAAGTATAGGTAAAATGTATTTAATCTTGTTGAACCAATAGCGACATTACATATATCATTAAAAAGGTATTTTCACCACCTACAATATCTCTGATAGCAGTTTAGTTCAAATCACTGTACGAACAAAGTAATTTGCAAACTATTACAATATTTTGGTGCATTTTAGTGGGAAAAAATGTTTTTGTAAAGTATGGGAAAAAATGTTTGAGCGCCAGCTCAACCAATAACAACGAGTTGTTTGTCGTTGGAAAGGTATTTTATACACTACGTTGGGCAGTTTATTACACTAGCAGTAGTTTTAGAATTATAATTGTAATATTGTGAAATATGTATATATTTTTTTTGAATAAAGTTTTTTTTTATTAAAATGAAATAAATAAATATTAACTTGCAATACGCTTATACACAATTTTTCATAAAAAATACCCCGTCAGAATAGTAAACTTTTTAGAAAGAGTTGCGCTTCTTGCTTCAGTAATTTGGAGAGAGACAGTCGTGGGTCCTCTAGAGCAAAGCAAGTCGGTACAGAATGCAAACATTGCAGCAAGCCATTATGCTTGATGTGCTTTAATTTGAATCATAGGGATGGGATGTGTGGTGTCCCAATACCCATTTATAAATTTTGGTTATACCATTGTTTAACAGTCATAGATTATGTATATTTTATTTATATGTATGTTTCTATATAAAAATATTGTTCTTATTACATGAACTACTTCCAAATAAAAAAAATAATAAAAGTGGAAAAAGTATTTTTTCTTAAAGATGTATCAAAAGTGATACATGGACGTGGGAAACATGGGGAAAAAATTAATTTATTTATCAAATATGGTACATGGGACGTATAGCTAATATTTTTTTCCAAAGATATACTAGGGACGTATTATTGTTTCAAAATCAATTTGTAAGCTGAATTCTCAAATTATTATTATGTATGAAATATGATACATGAGACGCTGGAAACTTAGAATAAGAAAAAATTTGTGTGTAAAATATGAAACAGTGAAGTTGTTAAAGTTGTTTTTCGTGATTAAATACATATAATATTGAAAAAGAAGTGATTAAAAAATATTTTATCATTATAACTGTCTATTTTCCAATAAATGAACCTCATATTTTTTAACGTCAGAAAAACAAATGGACTTTTTTGGTTGTAATTACGAAACTACGTAACTTCCTATCAAAAAGACGAAAAACTAAACGAACGAAAACACGAATTATGTAATCAAGCTCAAACTGTTGTTTTTCAATTTAATAATTGTGTTTTTTTGCAAGTCAAAGTAATATTGTCTGAAAAAAAACGATGACAAAGCAAAGCAATTCACATGTAAAATACAACAACAACTATGTCCAAATAGTGTTACCTATGTCCAGATAATTTAGTGGATTTAAATTTATTCCTGAGAAAAACGGTATTGCGTAACTCAAATTCTCGTTGTTTTATCGGTTATTTATATAGAAATGTCAAATGTTTGTTGGTAAGATAGTTCAATACAAAATGGCAGACCAAAAAACGGAACGATGTCGTTCACCAAAGTCCATATGGACGTGCAAAAAAAAAACGCATCTAATATATTGTAAGCTTATGCACCGTTTAAAACTAAAAATTTTCAAGGTTTTGCAACCACTTATAATGTTTGAATTTTAAGGTTTCTTACGTGCGGGACATAGACAAGATAACTTCAGTACAAAAGTGCCTTTTTCTTGTTTAGACTCAATGAAGCTGTGTTTCAAAATACCATACAATGGAGGATTTTTTGTTTGATTTTATTTTTTGTTTGCAGAAATACATCAAAGACAATATTTCGTCAAAAGTGAAGGTCTCTAGTTTTTGACTTGGATGCTTCAATTAAAGATCTTATATGCATACGAGTGTTCCATGTCTCCTCCTTTCTGAAATCGAGAATAGAAGGGACTCAAAAACAAAACGATATATTATGTAAACATTGATCACAGCTCTTTATTTAAACCATATTTTATGCTGGTTAGAGGTAGAGCTACACCTGAGTTTAAGTGAGTGAGTGACAACAAAATTACCCCTGTCTACAGTATTTATTTCTAAAACCTAGACATAAACCTAATTCCAAGTTCAGGGGCTCAATCCAGTTTTTAAACTGCCCTAGGAAAACATTTTAACAAGTTCAATCCGGACATAAACTCAACCTAATAATATTCGTATCTTCTGTTTTCGCCAAATACGACATTTTTCTAATTACAAAAAAAAAAGAAAATTAAAATTATCAAAAAATAGAAGAAATCTTAACGAAAATGAATTTCTCAAGGATTAATAAAAGACAATTTCTTCTAGTTCTTGTTATTTCATCCCTTCATTTTCTTTTTTCTATAGATTATGAAAAGAAAAATAATGAAAAGCACAAGACACCACATAAATACATGCACACAATAAAGATTAATTAAAACAATGATGACACAAAATGTATTTGATGTTTTGTTTTTCATTTCAGTTTTTAACAAATAATGTTCATAATGTCTTGGAGTGTGACATTGTTGTTAATAATATTCCGGCCAGGGTGCTATGCATAAGCATGATAATAATTTCGTTTTAATTAGTCTGCACATTCTTCGTTCTGAATGTTTATTCTTCATCAAAAAGCTTCTTTGTTCAAATCATCGCTATAGAGCCATTGTGCATAGTAACACTATACTCTTCAAGTGTTGTTTCAATTTTGTTTATATTTCAAGTAGAGACCAAAACGTCTCATCATTAAATTCATATTAATTGAAGACAGAATGTTTATGCATACCACATCACTTCTTTATCTCGTTCTCGTCTAAGCATCCAATATGAATTTCATATTTGATGCATTTGTTTATCTATTGTATATGTATGTATAAGAATAAATCTGTGGTTGATACTTCCACATTTAATTTTTGTAAGTTAGACTTAAGTAAAACTCCAGATAATAAAGATCTCTCTTTATTTAAAACCAAACTCGACAAGTCTTTTTATTTCGCGGCGTAACAAGGGAACCGAATCCTGCGCGCTATTTGGCGGGGATCTTTTTATAACTTGAATTATTTACACATAAGGAACAAATTTAGCTTGGGAAGTAATTTTTGTAAATGGCACCCAAGGCTTTTTGTGGAGGGGTTTTGTAAATAAATGTTCACATGTTAAGGATGTACTTTAGCTTGAAATTCATTGTTGTAATCCAGAAGCTGCTTTAAAAATTGCTCCTACTTAACATCTATTTCTGACGACGTATACTATTATTTTGCACATACGCGATCTGGAGACGTTCCACCAAATTTTTTCTGTTGAAAATATTAAAAATTACCAAAAAAGTGAAAGGCCCGCTGTTTTATATAGAAAGGTAAGTTCCCCGAAATTGGCAACACGAACATTTTACCCGAAGGTGCTTCTAAAAATAATCTTTCAAGACATTAACCGTTATTTTTTCAACACACGTTTGGTGTCTAGAGGCATTTCCGCAACTTTTTATATATCTATATCTATATCTATATCTATATCTATATCTATATCTATATCTATATCTATATCTATATCTATATCTATATCTATATCTATATCTATATCTATATCTATATCTTTATCTTTATCCTCATTCTCATTGTGATTGAATTGGTTGGTTGTGTTTATATTAGTGAGCTCCCAGTAAATATAATAAAGTGCTTTTCTTAAGTCTTAAAAATACTGTGATTAGTGACTTTGAACGAATTTAAAACAGTCACCTCTTTGAAATCATAAATTCAGTGATTTTTTTTACTTTAATCCCTCAAATAAATATTTTAAATTTGCCCCACAAAATTCCATTTTTGGTTTATTCTTTTTAGTGCAATTCTTTGTTTGTACCCACACATTTGCAACCCTTTCTCCTCTCATAATCATGAGCTTATGCATTGAATGTTCTTCTGATCTTCCCCCTCATGGAGATTTTGTCACCTGTTATAGATGTGAAGGAAAGATGCACTTTAAATGCACCACCATCACTGAGAGATCATACAGAACAATGTCTGCGACGAAAAAAAAGGATTGGAGGTGTCCAGCGTGCAGGAAAGAGATAGCTAACTCGAATGGACCAAATAATGCGAACTCATTCAATGTAGTGCAAGATCTAGCAGAGACCATCAACTGTCCTATACACCCACACGACGTTACAGATATTTACAGAACGAGAGCAAAAAATCCACAGAGATCAGCTATCATTGTTTCATTTGCAAGCTACACATGTAAACAAAACTTTGTCACACATGCAAAATCCGCTCGAAGAGAGAAACAGAGAACAACAGAGCAGAACGACCGTGAACCAGATGTTATTGTAAATAACCATCTTACTCCAACAAATAAACACTTGCTTTGGCTTACCAAAAACAAAGCTAGAGAGTGTAATTGGAAGTTTGTGTGGGAAGCATCTGGAAAAATATTAGCTCGTAAATGTGAGAACGAAGAAGTTGTGAATGTATGTACTATAAATGATATTGAACAAATACATAACTAACATACATATTTATGAGCGAATTTGAAGAGCGAATGATAACAGCTGATATGATGGATGAACATGATGATGTAGTCGAAGTGGATCATAGGGTATTTCATGGTGTTATTGGTATGAATGTTATTGATTTCAAAAAATTTAATTTTTGTTGTGTGTGTATGAATATTCGCTCGCTGCGAAAAAATTGAAATTGTTTCATTGCCAAAATGCAAAGCTTTCTATGTTATTTAAATATAATAGTTTTAACTGAAATAAACATAAATGAAGAAGAAAATTGTCTTTATCACATAGAAGGTTTTAATATGGAGTTAATGCATAGGAAACGTTCTGGAAAGGGAGGAATTGCGATGTTCATAAAAAAAAACATAAGTTTCGAAAGACTTTCTTCATACACATTAAGCTATGACAGTCTCAGCATAAAAATGGTGGATGGATGGGGAACTAAGCATATTCATGCAATTTATAGATCGCCGTCACAAAATAAAAGTCAATTTATTGATGAATTTGACCAAAAAACTAAAAACGAAGTAGACGTTATGGTTCTTGGAGACATAAATATTGACATCCAAGACACAGATAACTCTGACACGAAAAAATATTTGGAAATGATGTCATCGAAAGGTTTAATGAATGTGATAAATAAGAGCACTCGAATTAATATGAATACAGGCACCGGCACTTTAATTGATCACATGTTTGTTACAATCCCGAAAAACGATATAATTTCAGGAGTAATAGAAACCAGACCATTTTGCAACTTTTTATGGCACGAAACAACATACAAAGCAAGCTAATGCGTATTGTGAAACACCAACAAAAATTAACCAAGAAAAAGTCAACCGACTCATACAACAAACAAACTGGCAAGAAATCTATGTAAATGAAAATGATGTTGATCGACTTTACAATAAATTTGTTGCAAAAATGACAAGAATATACGTTGGTTCAACTGAAATTCACAATAATAAAAAACGTAAAAACAAAAGTTGGATAACGCCAAATATAATTGAGCTTTGCAAAAGAAGAGATGAACTATATAGAAGATGGAAAAATAATCGACGAAATGAGAGTTACCAATCCGAATACAAACAGCTAAGAAACTACATCAATAAAAATATACAAATACAGAAATCTAATTTTTACAAAGTGAAATTGGCAAATGCAAAACATGATCCCAAAAAAACTTGGGGTATTATAAATGAGCTTTTGGGTAGAAATAAACCATCAATTGATGAAATAATACATCAAAATCTTTGTACGCAATTTAGTGTTGCCGAAATCACCGAAAAACTTGCTGAATTCTTTTCCACACAAGCGTCTAAGATTGCACACATATGTAATACGAAAACTTCCAGTCAACCGTATCAACATCTTGCTCAATCAATATATGTAGAAGAAGCTGATGAAACCGAAATCCAAAATACTGGTATATTGTGTAATCTGAATACGAATAAAAGTCCAGGAGCTGATGGAATTAGAGCGTGTGACATAAAAATTAATGCTAGTTTTCTAACAACAATCATCCAACAAATTATCAACCGAAGTCTGACACAAGGATGTGTTCCAAGAATTATGAAAACAGCAGTTATTCGTCCGATCTATAAGGGATGAAAGAAGAACGAAATTCAAAACTATAGGCTCATTTCAATCCTGCCCGTTGTTGAAAAATGCTTGGAAGAAATTGTGGTAAGACGTTTAACCAAATTCATTGAAAAAAACCGCTTACTGCAATGCAATCAATATGGCTTTCAAAAAGGAAAAAGTATGGGAAAACTACTTGGAGAATTCTGTAACGCTGTGAACATGAGTCTCGATAAAAATCATCACGTGTTGGTAATGTTTGTGGACTTCAGTAAGGCTTTTGATACGTTGAGTCACGAAAAACTACTTGATGTACTTCACAAAATTGGCATTTGAGGAACCCTTTGGAAATGGATGGAGAGCTATCTCATAGAAAGAACCTTCAAAGTTAAAATTGGAAGTTCATGGAGCCAAGAAAAAAAAATGTACTCATGGTGTACCGCAGGGGTCAAAACTTGGCCCAGTTCTTTTCATTCTTTTTACGAACGCACTTCTTCGAATTTTCAAGAACAGCACCGTTTTTGCATATGCAGATGACATAGCAATTGTTGTTAGACACAGGTGTCTAAAAGCAGCAATTTCAATAATGCAACAGGAGTTTGATGAAGTTTCTCGATGGTGCCACGATTTTGGTTTGGTCATTAATGCCACCAAAACGAAGCTGATGCATATTCGTGCACCAAACCAACAAGAACAGGAAATAAACATATACTTTCAAAACCCAAAATGTCCGACTTCGCAAAAAAGTGATGCAATTGAACTAGTGAAATCAATCAAATATCTTGGAGTTACAATAGATGAAAACTTCCTATGGCGCGAACACATCAACAATCTACGGCTAAGTATGAGAAGTGCTATGTTTGCCCTTTTTTACCTTGAAAGATATTCAACGAAAGATGTACAAAAACAAGTATATTACTCGCTAGTTGAATCCCGATTAAGGTATGAAGTACTGGCATGGGGAAATGCATCAAAGACACACATAGATAAACTTGTTAATCTTCAGCATAGAATCATCAAAATAATTGATAAAAACCATCTCTATTTCAAGTTTTTGAGTGTAGAAAATATATTCAAGATGACAGCAATTCTAGAATAATATGATGATTCAAGATTCCAGCAACATATTTCGCATAGCTACAGCACTAGAAGACGAGTACAAGGTCTACTTGAAACTCCGGAAATATACAACAAGTATGGCAGAAGACAACTGAGCTATACCATTCCATCAATCATGAACCAGCTTCCAATTAGCCTAAAAAATAAAATTTTAAAAAACGTAAAAATGTATAAAACTTTTCTTTTTAAACTTAATTCCAAACACCAATAACACTTGCCTCAAATTATTTTTTTTCATACTTGCTTCAAAAAAAAAAAAAAAAAAAATTACAAAATATTTTTTTTTCATTTTTGTTAAATTAACTTTTTACTGAACTCAAAAATAGCGTTATACTTCCAAATCAATTCAAATTACTTTTCAAAATTCAACCACCCACAGATAAGCACTAAGCTTCGTGGGTAATACAAATATTGTTAAAACCTTTTGAAATTAATAAAAAATCATATAAATCAATAAAAAAAAAACAAATCTATACCTATATCTATATCTATATCTATATCTATATCTATATCTATATCTATATCTATATCTATATCTATATCTATATCTATATCTATATCTATATCTATATCTATATCTATATCTATATCTATATCTATATCTATATCTATATCTATATCTATATCTATATCTATATTTATATCTATATTTATATCTATATCTATATTTATATCTATATCGAGTTTCAGTTATCTCAAAAACTAGAAGACATTTTAGTATTTGGTTTTCAGTATTTGAATAAAAATTAATATGGGCATACAATTTTAAAACCTAAAATAACAATTAATACCAAAAAAAAATTGATTAAAAAAAATCGTGTTTTTTGTCAAAATTTTGAGTTTGAAAGTACATTTTTCACAAACTATCAGGTAAAATAACTTTATTAAATAAAATCAAGAATGGATTACTGGCTTTGAGATAGGCTTAAGGATTTTTGTCCAGATATTTACCATTGTTTCTGTTAGGTTATTTTTGTATTTGAAGTCATCTTTTCTTAAAATTGCCCCTTCCGCCTAAACGGGGGGATATACACCCCCTATCCTATACTATGGTTTTCTTCTTTTGGCCCGATCCAGACGCTCTGGTGTTTTTATGCACCATATGTCAAAGACCTTGTGTTTGTTATTATACCCTTTAATGTACTACTTGTTGTTTTAAATTTATTATTGCTATATTTTAGAAAGCCGTCCCTTGAAAACTGGTGGGTCTATGGAGACGGTTTTGAACTCAAATTGAAGTTAATTTAGTAAGGTTTAAATTATAGAACAACGTTTTACTCTAAAATTAAGGCGTTCAAATTCCCAATTACTCAAAAAACCGTGAAAATTTCGCTGTTTTTTTGATTTTACCAAGGTTGCGTTCGACGCTCGAGGTTGGATTTATCACTAGGCCAACATCATAAACAACTCAGCAAAAAATCAGAACTACCGGAAGTTTAATTCTGTGTTCATAAGGTGGCAGGTTATACGGATCAGACCAAGGGAGTCTTTTAAGACAATTTCTGAATTTTACCAGATAAAATCTTTTTTCAAGGTAGGACTTTAACCATTATATAACAAACGTCGGAAAGCTAAAAGTTTTCAGTTTGAATACAATAATTTCATGACTAAGTTCATCGAACGCTTTCGAAAAGTCAGTGTATATGCAATCAACTTCATTTCCGTTTTCTTATGCATTAGAACATTTATGCAAAAAGGTAAGGAAATTTGTTACCGTTGATTTTCTTCTCACAAATCCATGCTGTTGATCACATATAGTACTTTTAGTATGAAATGCCAGGCTCTCACATACAACTTGTTCAAAGAGCTTGGGAATGCAAGACAGCTTTGCTATGGGCCTATATTTCTTTATATCATTTTTTTCACCTTTTTTAAAGATTGGTGTAAGAAACGATTTTCTCCAAAATTGGGGAAATATTCCTTTCCTTAAAGAAAACTCGAACAAAAGTTGAAGTAGAAATTTGCACTTTTCCAATAGTATAGGGGGAATTCCATTTGGACCAGATATGTAATCATCATTTAATGATGAGAGAAGGTTTAAAATAGTACACGGTGGCACTGGAATATTATTCCAGCTAGTTTGGGCATAGGTATGTAAATTTCTAAAATAATCTTCGTCAACATCTTAGGGCTTGTCAACAAAAGAATTACGAAAATTTTCCGCAAAAGCGTTACAGATATCAATGGTTTCTAGAAGCGAACAATTTTCATACACAAGTTTGCTGAATAACCATCTGAGTTTTTTTTTTAGAATTAACAAACCTCCAAAATGCCTTTGGGTAATTTTTTAGAGAACTACCCATTTCGTTTACATGGTTAGTGTATAGGTTTTTTGAAAGAGTTTTAAATTCTTCAAAAAAGGTTATGATGGAGTTGTGGTCACTTTCATGCTCTGTTTCTTTATTTAGGAGTGTTCTTAGTTCTTTCGTATACCATGAGATACAAAAGTTCATATTCTTTGATATTTTTAAAGGGATATTATTATTAATGCAGTTGTTAAGGATGGAATAAAAAATAAAAACTGCTTCGTCAATATCGCTACACGCTGATATATTCTCAATACCAGACCTAGCTATTTCTTCTGAAAGCAACTGAAAGTCTGCTTTTCTGAAGTCAAAATTATATGAACAATCATAAGGGTTACTGTTTTCAGTAAGGTGATTGCTTAAGTCAAAAATAATATCCAAAGGAGGATGAAAGTTATCTAAATTAGTGATCCCAGAACTAGATTCTAGAACCAAGGTACTACTCCGTCCGAAGAAAATGCCAAATCGAGAATTCGATTTTCAGAATTTTGAATACAGCTTACTTGCTGTAAATCAATTAAAATTATCCTATCAAGAAGCAGACGCTCATTTTGAGAAGAAGTTAAAGAAGCTTCTTGATTCTTGAAGGGATTCGTCATCAGAAAAAAACCACTCAATGTGAGGCAAATAAAAAAAATTTCTATGTAGGGGTAGTGTCTGGAATTACTGAATCGATTCTAAAAATTAATTAGCTAATGGAAAGCTACAATATCGCTGAGTAACCTAGGCTAAATTTCAATTTGACAAAAACTAATCCTAAGGTTAAAATATCTATATTTGTTTTTTGTTTGGGTATTTGTGATTGTTTTTGATTTTTATATTTTAAAAAGAATTTGGAGCTTGAAAGGTTATTCTCAGGGGAAGGCTTTTGTGTTAAAATTTTGTACACAATTTTAATTGTCGGGTGAAATGCGGTAAAAACCGATTTGAGTTCCTTTTTGTGTTATAAAATAATTTTATTTTAATTTAATTTGTAGGAAGGGGTTTACTGCTAAATATTTTTCAAACCTAAGCTCCATTCTAAGAAATGGGATAAAAAAAGAAAGGGAATCAAGACTTCTAAATCATTTATTAGCTAGGTACTCTGATTAAAACAAATATTTTTATGTTTGAAAGGTTATATTAAGAGCTTGGCTGTAGGGTTAGATATTTTTCAATATTTAGCCTTATATCTATAGGGTTAAATTGCTAAAAGGAGTATTTGATTTTAGAAACTCCATTTGTTTTCAAAGTTATACAAAAAAGATGGACTAGAGCTTGACTTAACTGCTATTATGAGACGCAGCTCCGGAAGGAACTAAGAATTTTTTATCAAAATATGTCTGGAATGAGAGGAGACTTGATTGAACTTCTTCGTGCTACACATTCAAGTGAATAGAATATATTGTACTTGTAGAAACGTGGGTGAAAGATGATCACCTTGATGCTGAATTTTTTGACTCATCCTGGCAAGTCCATAGATGTGATCGGACTCTTCATCATAACCAAAGTAAAGGAGGTGATGTTCTACTTGCCATTCATACTTCACTGCCTTGTTCCCCGGTAACTATATGCAGCCCTTATCAGATAATAATTTAAGCCAACAAGTTTGGACTAATATTGCGGTCGAAGATAAGAATATTTATGTAGGCTGCTGCTACATCCACCCATGTCAAACCATAGAAACTTACGTAGCTGCAACCAGAAGTGTTTCTAACGTCTTGTCTACACTCAATGACTCCGATAACATTTTCTTCTTTGGTGATTTTAATCTCCCTGGGTTGAACTGGCTTACCTGCGATGACAACGATTCAATTTTTGATCCTATTAAAATAACGACCGAGCAGAAATCTTATCTCATTGAATTTTTTTTATAAGAATGGATTGTAACTTGCAAAATAATTTTAACAATGTTCTTGATCTAGTATTTACAAATGTTTGAGACAACTTTGTTTTAGAAGAGACTTCATCTAGTATTACTAACAAAACAGTGTTTTTCATAAGACTTTCAAGCTTTTTTTATCGTGACAAAACTCAACCTGGAGCTAGTGAGAACAAATTAGTCTTTGATTATAAAAATGCCAATTACAGCCAAATTAATTTGTTTTTAAATAGTTTTGATTGGTCAACTGACTTGTCATCGGTCGACTATAAAGCTCTTGAACTTTCTAGAGTCTTAAGTTTTGTTTTTGAAAATTTCATCCCGAAGAGAGTAGTGTCATCTAATAATGCACCTCCTTGGTACGACACAATATTTTTTAACTTAAAAGATTGCAAAAAAAAAAGCTCATCGCAAATTGGTAGCATCTGGTAATTTAAACGACTATGGAACTTTTGTAAGCATCAACGATGAATATAAAAGATACGACAAACTGTGTTATGAAAGATACATTTATAAGACAGGATCTATTATTTAAAATAACCCTCCGCACTTCTATACATTTATTAACTTTAAACGCAATGTTTGTAATTTTCCTTCAACAATGCATTCGGATAAAAAGGATTTCTCGGAAGTGAATGATAAATTGTCGGCTTAGAGTGTAAAGCAGCTAACTCCTATTTTGCAATTTTTACAAACAAATATTTCAAACAAAGTGTTCGCATTACTTGAATAAAACCAAAATTACATTAAATATTTTTCAACACTCGGTATTGCCAAATTCAGTGAAATTGAAAAGATTTGATAGATTTTTGTGTTTTTTTAGTAATTTTTGAAGTGGTCTATAATGATAAAAAAAATGTGGAGTTAGCCGCTTTACACTCTAAGCCAACGATATGTGAACTGTTTGCATCGTTTTTTGAAACCGTCTACAATGATTGGATAGCTTTTGAGAGAAACGATTTCACTCATATTGTCAATAAAAATGTTAGACCTAGTTCGCGAACTGAAATCTATTAATGTTAATAAGAGCAGTGGTCCTGATGGTGTTCCACCACTAAACAGCAGAAACTATTGCCAAACCATTGCTGGAACTTTTTAATCTTTCTCTTTCAAATGGTATTTTCCCTGATGCATGGTGTAATTCTTTTTTAATACTAATCTTCAAAAATGGAGATGGGTCAAATCTTAATAACTACCGGGGAATGGGAATTTTATCAGCTATTCACAAATTATTTGAAAAAATGGTTTGTGATAAATTGAGTATTGAACTGAAGTCGGCTATAAGTGAGCATCAACATGGTTTTTTAGGGGTAGATCCACAACTACTAATCTTGCAGATTTCACTTCAATGACGTCATATCCCGTAAAATAAAAGTCACTTCGGGAGTACTGGAAGGAAGCCATCTTGGTTCCCTCTTATTTTTACTTTTTATAAATGACTTGACCTTATTGTTTTCAGGGTGCAGATATCTTTTGTACGCCGATGATATAAAATTATTTCAAAATGTAAAAGATTTAAAAGACGGATATTCATTGCAACAGTATTTGAACTCTCTCGCAAACTGGTGTAAAGTAAATGGAATGAAGCTCAATGTGGATAAATGCAATATAATTTCCTTCTTAAAAAGAAAAAGTGCTATTACTTTCGACTATACCATTGACGCCCAAAAATTAATTAGAAAGGACGTAATTAAGGACTTAAGAGTTTTACTTGACGGTAAACTGCCTTTCAAACGCCATATTGACAAGATACACTCCAAAAGCATGTGCATGCTAGGGTTTGTAAAACGTAGATCTAAAGAATTTAATGATCCTTACATTACAAAATCAATCTATTGCTCACTGGTTCGGTCTCTGTTGGAATATTGTAGCGTTGTTTGGTCCCCGTTTTATGATGTTGATATTAAGAAACTTGAGTCAGTCCAAAAACAGTTTCTGTTGTTAACTCTAAGAGATTTGGGGTGGAACTCTGACAGTTTTGTGCTGCCTCAATATTCTCATCGTCTGAAGCTTATCAATATGAATAGTCTTAGAATCGAAGAGAATTATCTGATGCTTTATTTGCGTTTGATCTCTATAAAGGTAATATTCAATCATCTTATTTATGTTCCAAAATATCAGTTAATCTAAATGTTCGAACGTTATGCTATGTTCGACAAATTATGCTTCTCACGAGCCTTTTAATGGGTGCTCAAAAGTTTTTAATAAATATTGTGATATTTTTGAATAAAATATGACAAGAGATTCATTTTAAAATAAAATTTTGCAAAAAATGAAGACTGAGGTCTTTTCGAGATAATATTTTAATTTTTGTTCTCTTATATTTTTTTTTTATTTTTTTTATAATCCGTCTGTTTATTTCATTATTCAAATTTTTTGCATAAATGTACACAAACTTATTATTTTTTTGGTTTTAAACCTTAAAGTTTTGTATACACCTTTATTTTCAATTTTAACGGGTGATTTTTTAAGAGGTTTAGAACTTTAAAAAAAAAAAAACACAAAAAATTCGAAAAAATGAATGAAATATTTATTTGAATCGATAGTTTGAACCTTGCAATTTAATGTTTAAGGATAATTTCATGCAAATGTTGACCGCGGCTGCGTCTCAGGTAGCCCATCCGCTGAGTCCAATTTTGGCATACTCTTTCACACATATTGGCCGGTATCTCACGAATGAATGCATGGATGTTGGCTTCCAGTGCGTCAATCGAGAGGGCTTATCCCTATAGACATTAGCTTTGACATACCCCCACAAAAAATAATATAATGGTGTCAAATCGCACGATCTAGGCGGCCAACTGACCGGCCCGAAACTTGAAATTAACTGTTCACCAAACTCGCCTCGCAATTGCGCCATTGTTTCGCGTGCTGTGTGGCATGTGGCACCGTCTTGTTGAAACCACATATCATGCAAGTCAAGAACTTCCATTTCGGGCAAAAAAAAGTTTGTTATCATCGCTCGGTAGCGTTCACCATTGACAGTAACGCTGCGATTCGCATCATCTTTGAAGAAATATGGCCCAATAATGCCGCCAGCCCATAAACCGCACCAAACAGTGGCTTTTTCGGGATGCATTGGTAGCTGTTGCAATGCTTCTGGCTGATCTTCACTCCAAATGCGGCAATTATGCTTATTTACGTACCCATTCAACCAAAAATGAGCCTCATCGCTGAACACAATTTTTCGATAAAAAAGCGGATCCTCGGCCAGCTTTCCAAGAGCCCATTCACCAAAAATTCGGCGTTGTGGTAGGTCGGCTGGCTTTAGTTCTTGCACCAGCTGTATCTTAAAAGGCTTTACGCCCAAATCCTTCCGCAAAATTTTCCACGTAGTGCTGTAACAAAGGCCTAACTGCTGGGAACGGCGCCGAATCGACATTTCGCGGTCTTCTGTCACACTAGCTGATACGGCCGCAATATTTTCTTCACTACGCACAGTACGTAAACGTGTTGGTGGTTTAATGTCCAACAAAGTAAATTTGGTGCGAAATTTGTTCACAATCTTCCGAATAGACTGCTCAGAAGGTCGAGAATGCCGACCATAAAATGGAAGCAGCGTGCGATGAACATTTCGAACCGAGCACGAATTTTGATAGTAAAATTCAATAATTTGCAAGCGTTGTTCATTTGTAAGACGATCCATGGTTAAATTGCAAGCCAAACTGAAGCTGTTTGACAGTGACACAAGGTACTAAACACACGTCAGCTGTCAAAACCAGTGTTGCCAAAACCAAACCAGCTAAAAAATCACCCGTTATTTCTAATTTATTATTAAATTTTTCTTTGATTTGTTGTCTATTTTTTTGTGGCAAAATAAACTTAACTAAACTACTAAACTAAACTTACTTTTTCTTATTGTAGCTTCATAAATAGGGTGAAATGGAAATGAAAAATATGACCATGATTTTAAATGTTTTTGGTATGTAACATCTATTCTCTCCCTTAAGGGGTGAATAAAATAACATCAATTTCCGTGTTACACAATCATTCCGGTAATATGTAGAAGCATTGTTAAAACTTGAAAACTGCAATGGCTATTTGAATTTGTTTAGTACATATTTAATTTGTATCTTTTTTAGGGGTGGGACAGAAGACTGAAGTTTTGATATATGATAGAAATTATTGATTTAAACATGAATTTAAAAAAAAATTAATCCTTGAATACCGCTGAACAGAGATAACGGTAGTATTTGAGTGATTTCACTTATGAACTCATATCTCTTGAGTGCAAGAATATGAATGCATTATTTCCGGATATGGCAATGGCAAGGTCTGATGAATAAAGTTACTGGACTAACAATAAATATTTTGATATATAAAACATTGAAGTATATAGTTCTTTAGAAGCTTCACAAATAATTTTTAACAAATAATATAAATAATAATATTCAAGGCAGAGCCAAATAAAATTAAAAATTGCCGATTTAGCTGCATTAAATTGGCTATAGGTCGAGAAATAATGCTTACTTTTCTGGAATAAGTTATCAATAAAACATTTTTTTTTTTTTAATTTGTGTGTTATATCTTAATTATTATTGTAAAAAAATTGATTAGCTTAGAGGCTTCGAAAGTCTAAAAAGCAAGTTTCTTACTCTATTCAACACTGTTTTCATTTTTTCATATGATCATTCACTTTTTATTTTTTTATATATATATTTTATAATTTTGACTAGTAACTGGTTATTTTGGTATATCGATTATATTTCTAAGTTAATATTATGATTATATATCAATTTTTTAAATAATAATAAATAAGCTCTTCGGATATGGCTTATAATTTCGGTAATTCTTTTTTTTTCACAAATGAGACATCAACTGAAAGATAATATATCTAATTAGGATTATAATTAAAAAAACTAACTTTTCGATTCAACATTAAATTTTTGTAAGTGCACCTTGGTTACGAGAGAAAGTATCACTGCTTTCGAGCGCGTTTGTCTAGAAAATTCAATAGAAAGCTTAAATATTAAGATATTAAAAATGAATCTCATACTAAAAACAGATTCGTAATTTATGCTTTTAATATCCTACAAATAACATTTTAACTTTATAATAACTTTACTCTATACAAAGAGATGTTATACAATTAAACATTATTTTCGAATATATGTACTACTGGACTCGCAAGCTTTTTGTGTTGACCTTACCAACACAAAAAACGTGCGAGTACCCACTCCCATTCTTTTTGGAAAGCTTAAGGGCTCAATACTTTTTAAAATTTAGAAATTTACAGGGAGAAATGGGTAAACAAAATAGAGAATCCGTTTGTAGACGTTCCTTTTGAATGTGAAAGGTTATATTTAGAAAATGATATTTTAGAAAATTAAGTTGGTAAAAGTGTGAAATGAGGCAATAGCAAAAAATAGCAGATATCCAACTTTTTTATAAGTTGTCCTTCAATCAGGTTCAAATGGAATATTGATTCATAGATATTACATGGGTAGAGCCATAAAAATCGAATGAAGTTACCTGCAACTTGATTTACAAAATTGTTTTTTTAATGCACATAAGAGTACCTACCCATATCCATTAAAAAAATGTTCACCAGTAAATAAACCAAGAATTCCATTGATTATACCGCGATGAACATGACAACCTCATGAACTAGTTGGACATAAAAACAGAATTTGGACCAATTGTCTCCTCTATGGATAATGGTCAAAATTCTGTTTTTATTTCCATTAAGTAATTAGTTCATGGGCGGTCATGTTTATCGCCGTAAGATAAATAGAATTTTGGTGACGGAGTTTCTTTCGTTCACTTTTATTTTTACCAAACAAATACATTCACAAGAACACAAATATTACTAACCTTATGTATTTATAATACGTAGTACTGTTAAATTTATTTAGAACTCTGTTTTGTTTTTCGAAACTTCTATCTACCCCAGTCCAGAGCGGAGTCGGGGCGGGCCAACTTGTAATATATATACATATATTATTATATTATATGTTATACTCTGTATTACTATATTATATATTATATTATTATATTATGAATTGTTATATATATATTTATATAACCAAAATAAGGGGAAGTCGTACATTTTGGCATTAAAAGTATGTTTCTGGAAAGTGGCAACACCCCTTTTCCAAAGATTGGGTTACCTTATTGGACTACAGTTTGGGCGCCGTTCTTTATAGTGAATGAAATCCAATTATAAAAACAAGGTCAAAGCTTATTTTTCATTAACCTTGAAGCTTCATAGGAGGGAGACCTTGCGTCAAATCTGGGGTTTTTGCGGAGTTATTTGTGATGTTGGCCTAGTAAATAAAAATGTTTAATCTCGAGCGCCGAACGCATCTGCTACATCGTGTAAATTACGAGTATGATTCTCTTTCTCCAAATTCTCGATTATCAAATACTTAATACTTAAGTTACCTTATGCATTCAGTCTGTTAATAACCTTTGAACAATCAACACTTAAATACGAGTATACTCTAAGAAATTGAATAAATAACTAACGTTTTCTGCTCAAGGATAACTGTATTCTTTTTGATTGACGATACAACAGCATCATGGTTAAAAATTCCAAAAACCACGAAATAGGATGGAGAGCGGGGTGCATATCTCCTAGTTCAGGCGGGAAGAGCTATTATCTAAAGAAGGGACATAAAATAGAAAAAAATTTAAGAACAGTGGTAATATCCGGAAAAAATCCTTTTGCTTCTTTTTGGCAAGAGATCCATTCTTCAATGTTCTCTTAAAATAAGGTTCCCGCACTGTATAGCTAGTAAAGTAGTTATTCTTATTGCTGATTTTAAGATTTAAAAGCAAAATATATGGCATTAATGGCTATTTCGAGAAACTTATTAAATGATCTTATTTCCTTTTTAAATCAATAGCCTATTAGCTCTTATACAATTGCTTATTTTCTATTCTTTTCCTTGCTCTCTCGATTACAATAAATCTAACACATCAAAAATTTGATTTCCAACTGATCGGTTGCATTTTTTTTTTTAATTCGGTCACTCCCAAAATTTTTCGGAGTAAAGTTTTTTTTAACTATGAGTTTTTTTTAAGGATTCTTCTATGCAAGAAAACTTAATGCAAGATAAAACTAGTGTTTTTATATATTTTGTAAGTTCTTATAATTTTAAGTTTTCTTTTATAAAAGAATACCTACAATAAGAAAATCACTTTTTATTCCGAATAATTTTGTGAGTGACTGTATGTCAACATATTACAATTTCATTGTTCCTTGATCGATTTAAATGAAATTGACATAGGTGATAGCGGATACAGTATAAAAAACGCGTAAACACTATGTCGATCAACATTGCTGGCTAACATTGTCGATCAACATGCTAATGTGTACGTCTGAGTGTTAACGATGTTAGCTGTCAATTTTGTAAAACTATTTTATATTTATATTTTAATAATTTGTGTAAGTTGTTTTCCATCAAGAGTCAAGACAAATGCAGTGACCAATGAAAATATATGGACAGCTGGCAATCGGCTCTGGACCTTTGGCACCTCATATATGGGAAATTTGATATTTTCGAATGTCATTTAATTGGTCAGTACTTGGTCAAGAAAGGTCAACTAGTCCTAGAAATTGGTCAGCATTTGATAACTAGTTATAAAGACTTAAAGTTTCTCAAGGTCACTCAAGGTCGCGCGCGATTTTTGGCACCTCATTTATGGGAAATTTACAAAAAAAAAGATGCCATCTGAAAGATTTGTAGATAGTGATAAAAGGTCAACTATTTTCAGTAATTGGTCAGCTATATTTTTTTTTTCTATGAATTTTCAAAACTCGTTTCAAGGTCACAAGGCACCTCATTTGGGTCATTTCAAAAAACAAGTTTGCCATTTAAAAGGCCATTTCACGGTCATAAAAGGTCAGCTATTTCCAGAAATTGGTCAGGCATAGTTTTTTTTTATGTATTTTTAATTTATTTAAAAAAAATTTCAAGGTCATAACGATTTTTGGCACCTCATTTATGGGATATTTGCAAAAAATATATACCATCTGAAAGATCTCTAGATCTATATAAAAGGTCAGCTGTTTTCAATAATTGGTCGGCGATAGATTTTTTTTAATTTTTTTTTTTTTAATTTCAAGGTCATAGCGATTTTTGGAGCCTCATTTATGGGAAATTTGGGAAAATTGCATACATTCTGAAGGATCTCTTGATCTATACAAAAGGTCAGCTAGGTTTAGTAATTGGTCAGCCATAGATTTTTTAATGAATTTTTGAATTTTTGTTCAAGGTCATAGCTATTTTTGGCACCTCATTTATGGGAAATTTGGGAAAATAGCATACATTCTGAAAGATCTCTAGATCTATATAAAAGGTCAGCTAGTTTTAGTAATTTGTCAGCCATAGATTATTTTTTACGATTAAAAAAAAAAAAAATCAAGGTCACGAACGATTTTTGGCACCTCATTTGGGTAATTTTCCAAAAAAAAATATACTATGTGATAGGCTACTCGGTCATCATAAAAGGTCAGTTAGATTCTGTAATTGATCGGTCATATTTTTTTTAAATGAATTTTTAAAGTATTTGTATGTAGGTCACAGTATAGATAGTTGGCACCTCATTCATGTAATTTTTAAAAAAAAGTAAACCATTTGAAAGGTTACTTAACGTTAATAAAAGGTCAACTACTTTCAGTAATTGGTCAGCCATATATTTATTTTTATGAATGTTATATTTTTTTTTATGTAGGCCACAGTATAGATTTTTGGCACCTCATTTGGGGTGTATTTGCATAAAATTTATACCATCGAAAAGGCCAGTAGACCGCGAAATAAAGGTCAACTGGTTTCAGTAATAGGTCACCAATAGATATTTTTAAATTATTTTTTTAAGTTTTTTTCAAGGTCACAAAAAAAATTTTGGCACCTCATTTGGGTCGTTTCAAAAAAAAAACATACCAATTGGAAGGCCATTTAGCGGCCATAAAAGGTCACCTAATTTCAGTAACTGGCCAGTCATGGACTTTTTTGGATGAGTTTTTGAATTTTCGTCAGTAGTATAAGAGAATGTAAGAAGCTAATTTTGATATGCATCTGTAAAAACAATCTAGTTGTTAAAAAAATCTTAGAAAAAAATTACTTTGACGCTAATAAGAGCTTGGCAATGGTAATAATCGAAAGTGTCACTTTGCCAGCAATTTTTTGCATTAAGAAGCAAAAAAAAAAGAGTTTGGTTTGTCTGGGATTTAATCCCGAGACCCTTCGTTTAACAGTCCTACGCTCTTTTTTTTTTTTTTTTTTTAATTCATTTTTATTTTTCAATTTTCTTAAAACTATCTTAAAGCTCGACAAAAATTCATAAAAACTAGCCTACCTATCAATATCTTAAGACTAACTTACTGGCCCTAGTCGGGCACTCTAAGTTATACTATAATGCCTTTCGGCCTAAGAACTATCTTAATACTAAATCCAGGTCGGTTTTATTTTTTACCGAGAAGAATTTACAAAAAAGACTCGGTATCATTTTTTTAATTTTTTTTTTGGTTTTATATAAAACTTACAAACTACATATAACTAAGTTAAAGCTAATTAAAACTAATTAAAACTACTTAAAGCTACTTAAAACTATTTACAACTAATTATAAACTAATTACAGCCTACTTATAAGCTACTTACAGACTATTTACAAACTAGAACAGCCACAGCAGGCATTTTCCGGTCTTATATATTTTTTTTAAACTTTTGTGGATTTTATAATTTTTTTTTTTGTGTTTTTGTATGTTTATATTTTTTTTTTTTGTGCCACCCTGACTGTCCCGCCTTAAAACTTACTACCTAAACCTATGCAAATCAGCCATACAAAAGAAAATAGCAAGGTCAACTATTAAATGTCTGAAGGAACTTCATCTTCGTTTTTCAACCACCAGAACTGGTTCTCCTGCTTTACCCTATATCTTCGTTCCCGTTCGGACACAGTCCTACTGAACCGAAGGTGCTCAGCTCCGTCTTGTGCGAGGATGTCCCGACTGTAAAGGAGCCGGGGATCCACAGTTCTATCTTGGATCAGCCCTCGACTGTCTAGGTGGAGGAATGCATCGGGCGGAATAAGCAGCATTTATATGTCTGTCGAAATACAAATACTGATCCATTCAGATGACAAGATAAAAAGTTGATTTTCAACTTCCAGTCATCGTAATATCGCTGAATCTTCTCGAAGTCACGCTGCAAGAGAATCCTGATGACCTCGAATTTGGAGCTGTTCTGTACGCAATTAGATCGTCGGCATACGCAATTGTCTGAGTTAGACTACTTATCAGATCGCTGGTGTAAATGCTGAATAGAATCGGCGAGTTGACCGCTCCCTGCTGAAGACCATTTTTAATATTAAAGGTTGTGGCAGAAGTTACATTGCCACTCTTGACAACAAACTTTCTGCCATTGAGCATATCATAAAGCATATATAATAGTGGTTTACTAATGCCAAGCCGGGTCAGCTTTAGATAAAGTCCTTCTAACCATACGGTGTCGAAGGCCTTCTCCAAATCAACCAGACAGGCACCCGTACACTGCTTCTTAGATTTGTTCCATTGGACATCAGAAACGAGTTTCGACGCGGCATGAATGGTGTCATGTCTCGCCTTAAAACCGAACTGATTGTCCGGTATGATATTATTGTCATCTGCCCTCTTAGACAGAGCTCTCTTGATAACTTTTTCAAATACCTTGCTGATACTCGGAAGAAGACTTATCGACCGGAGATTCGCCGGATTGGAGTTGTCCTTTCCCTTTTTCGGGAGAGGATGCACCACAGCTGTCTTCCACCGCACTGGACAATATGCATTATTCAGAGCGCTCTTTAACAGAGTGGTATAAATGTCTATAGCTTCTTGAGGTAAATGTTTAATGTACAACGTTGGATATGCCATCAACTCCTGCTGACTTCTTTTTCTTTAATGAATCGAAGATGAACTGGAGCTCCACCTTCGTAATAAACAGGGAACTGGGCCCATTTCGCTCGGCGATTATGGCGTTTGCCAAATGATCTCAATTGAACCCGGTGGAACCAAGGTTCTCTGATCGCCATTGCGTGATGTCATTCCGAAGGTAGAAGTGGTGGAGCAAGGCTCTGTTTTCCAGGTCGTGATTCGGGCGAATGCACGCATTCACCTTGTACACTTGCTGGGAAGCAGCCCCCACAGCCTCCACTTT
This sequence comes from Dasysyrphus albostriatus, assembly GCA_946251815.1. Classification (NCBI taxonomy): domain Eukaryota; kingdom Metazoa; phylum Arthropoda; class Insecta; order Diptera; family Syrphidae; genus Dasysyrphus; species Dasysyrphus albostriatus. The sequence continues at coordinate 131,981,505 of OX276335.1, read as the reverse complement.
CACCTACGGATCTTCGACAGTAAAGAGGTCATCGTCCAAGACGGCGTCCTCTGGATTAATTCCTGCTGTCAGAAGTACGTCTCTGTTGTTTGTCGTTCTCTGAAGCTTAAGACAAGGAAGGTCGTTCTGATCATTCCTTCTAAATATCTTGTTAATTTGGGGAGACATATTCGCTAGAATTAACATCCCGAATTTTGTTATCCCAATACAAATTAATGGACAACCGATAGTTCTCTTTAATTAATTGGTTGATGTTCTTGATCGACGACTTCAGTGTCCTAATCTCCAGATTGTGTGGGTCAGTAAACTGTCGGAACAAGAGTTTTAGTCTTGTCAGCAGTCCACTTTTTTGTCTGTGTAGTGCGTCAATGGTCGCGTTCCGGTACATACCGACTGCGTCCCGTTGTTTGTAACTCGGCATTGTTCTGTTTATTGTTCATTTGATTGTCTCATTCATTTGTTCTAGGTATTGGTCTATTTCGTTATTTGTCAAATTCCTGTCATTTGGTGGGGATATGTTGTTCGAACGGATTTCGCTCGAAAAGGCGCTGGTAAAGCGTGACCAACGCACCTTACTGTAATTGTAAGTATGCACAGGTACATACTCATCCAACTCCACGAGCTCGTTTGGAAGCTGTATTACGGCGGCGAGTCAGCAGTGATCACTGTCGTACTCGATCGTTGGTAAACAGTTTCTTGGTCTTTGACCCACAGTGTCAGTAATTGTCAGTCTTGCGTCTATTAAAAGTCAGTAGTATAAGAGAATGTAAGTAGCTAATTTTGAACATGAAAGCAATGCCTATCATGCGCAAATTACCTATGCATCTGTAAAAACAATCTAGTTGTTAAAAAATCCTAGAAAAAATTACTTTGCCGCTAATAAGAGCTCGGCAATGGTAATAATCGAAAGTGTCGCTTTGCCAGCAATTTTTTCATTAAGAAGCAAAAAAACTAAAGTTTGGTTTGTCCGGGATTTGATCCCGGAACCCTTTGTTTAGCAGCCCTACGCTCTAGCTATTGAGCTAATTCACAACACGTATGATTAATGTTGGAAATCAATTAGGTAACGTTTTTTTTTTTCTTATAGTTGCACGCTGCATATACAAATTATTTTTTGGTAGATGTATGTGGTATTTTCCATAGCTAAAGGAGTATGTATTTGACATGTTTTTTTCCTATTGAAAACTTTCAAGGTCATTGACTGAGCTTAGCATTTTGAATTTTTGTCAGACATTTTTTGCTAATTTGTTCACACATTGTCCAATGATATAAAATATAATTAAAAGAAAAATACACTATGAGGAAAAGAAAATAGTAGATTATTCCACAAACAGCTAGGTAGCTTGTGTTCTTTTCTATGGTAAAGTCAACTCGGGAGTAAATGGCTGTAAAGGAAGAATTAAATATGTATAGTTAGAGCGACATCAATTTGTCCGTATATTAAAAGATGAAAATAGGTGGTAACCAATGCAGAAAGCTAGGTTAGGTTAGAAGGGGTGATGATACGGCGAGCCGCATCATCTCACTCGAATCTCATTGGATTGGATTGGATAAGAAGTGAAGGGAGCCCTCTTCCGCCTCTTCATCATGACACCCTCTACATAAGTCCGATGAGCTGATGCCCATTCTTTTCATGTGGGTTTCCATAGAGTTGTGGCCCGTTAGGACGCCAACTATGAGTGATAATTGAGGCCTGCTTAGCTTGAGTAGGTATGTAGTTTTTTTCTTCAAAATATTCGGCCAAAGGTTCCTTGAAACCCGACAGGTGTCGATAGATGACCATCTGACATTTGCAGCTTCCAAGAAACCCTGGTGTATTTTACTTTTTTCTTTCTCCAGTGGCATGAGCACCGAGGCTACGATTTGGCTCGGATCAAGAGATGATCCGCTTTTGGCTAGTTCATCTGCCATTTCATTTCCGTGAATATCCCTATGTCCTGGGACCCATTTTAGGGTAACTGTGTTCGTTGCGTTGAGTACTCTTAACTCATTTCGGCAACGATCGATCAGTTTGGTCTTTATGGTGAGGTGATTGAGGAAATGGCTTTAATTGCCGCCTGGATATCTATGAAAATGTCAATATTATTTTTGACTAATTCGCGTGAGGCGGCTTCACAAACTGCCAGCACTTCCGCTTGGAATACACTGAAAAACTTTGGAAGCTTCATTGATCTATATATGGGTGGGTTACCTGAATAGATGCCTGACCCAACACCCTTCAAGGTTTTGGAGCCGTCGGTGAAGACCGAAACATGATTTGCATTTATGACCCTGTTTTCGTTCCAGAGTTCCCTGGTGGGGATATCTGTCATGGTTACTGGGTTGAAATCAATGTGCGGCGAAACATAGTCTGTTTGAATGTCAATGTCTGTAAAGTTCATTATAGTTCTGTGACTGAAGAGGCCCCTTTTCCAATTATTACATTGTTGAAGTCGTAAAGCACTTTTTGCCGCCAACTCTTTCGTAAACAGATCGAGTGGGGCAAGTGAAAGGAAAGTTTCTAGGGCGGCCGTTGGTGTGGTTCTTATAGCACTGGTTGTGCCGATACACGCTAGTCTTTGAATTTTAGTCATGGTTTTTAGATTGGTCTCCTTATCTAAGGCTGGTCACCAGACCATACAAGCGTACGTTAGGATTGGCCTTATAATGGCTGTGTACATCCAATGAATGGTTCTAGGGCTGGGACCCCATCTTCTACCAAAAATTCGACTGCACGTATAGAATGCTACTGAGGCTTTTTCCTCTCTTTCTTTAATATTCTTTTTCCAGTTCAATTTACGGTCAAGTACAACACCAAGGTATTTGGCGGTATCCGAAACTTGAAGTGGAGTTCCATTTATGGTTGGCGGTTTTATGTTGGGAATTTTGTTTTTCCTTGTAAACAACACCAATTCTGTCTTTTGAGGGTTAAGGCTAAGTCCACAACTGCTGGCCCAATTACTGAGCTTGTTGAGGGCTAATTCTAGGAGGTCGCATAAGGTTGGGGTAAATTTTCCCGAGGCCATTAACACAATGTCATCGGCGTATGCAACGACCTTGATGCCATTCAGATTAAGTTTAACCAATATCTGGTTGACTACAAGGAGCCAAAGCAGATGAGATAGAAATCCACCTTGCGGAGTCCCCTTGCATGTTTTAACTTCGCATCACCCATTTCTACATTTATGAGTCTTGTTTGAAGCATGGAGTCAATCCAGTTCATCAGTAACGGATCGATGCTGATCGAGTTGAGGGCTTGTCGAATTGCGTTATTATAGACATTGTTAAATGCTCCTTCTATGCCAAGGAGTGCTACCAGTGTGAATTCCTTGACTTGGATCGATTTTTCGATTGTGCCCACCACTTCATGAAGCGCTGATTCAACAGATTTGCCCTTCATATATGCATGTTAGGCCTGTGAGAGCACGCCGTCATTAAGTTTTAGGCGGATATGAGTCTCCACTAGTCTTTCTAAAGTCTTGAGAAGAAAAGAGGATAGGCTTATAGGCCTAAAATCTTTAGGTTCGGTGTGGGTGGGCTTGCCAGCTTTCGGAATGAAGATGACATTGACTTCTCTCCATTTAGAAGGAACGTAGGTGATGTTAATACAACCCCTAAAAATGTCCACTAGAATTGGAACAATTACGTCTTTAGAGCTTTGGAGCATAAAAGGAATTATTCCATCAGGCCCTGCAGACTTGTATGCTGAGAATGAGTCTATGGACCAAGTCACCTTTCTGCTATCTATGATTTGGTTACCTATGTTAGAGATTACACTTATGTCACGGCCTCTGTCCACAGACGATGAATCAGTAGTACATCCTGGGAAGTGAGTGCTCAATAGTGACTCTAAGGTCTCAGAGCAGGAATCTGTCCAGGTTTTATCAGGTCTTTTTAGAAAACCCGGAGGAGTGTAAGCCTTTGACATAACTTTCCTGAGCCTAGCAACGTCATTTTGCCAGGCTGCCCTTTTCGCGTAAGTTGTTCGGTTTTTGTACATATTTTTGCTGATCTTGAAAAGATCCCAGTCAGCAGGTACATTACTATGTTTTGCTCTATTGAAAAGCCTCCTTGAGTTTTTCCTAAGGACAGATAACTCTTTCGACCACCATACGGGGTTGAGTTTATCTTTACCTTTAGAAATGGGACAAGAACTTTTATAAGCATTATTAATGGCCAATGTTAGTTCATTGATATGTTTTTCAATATCTGAGCGATTTGTCAATGGCTGATTTTCATATTGACCCAAAGATTCGGCCATTCTTATCTTGAAGGCATCCCAGTTTGTCTTTCTGGGGTTTCTGTAGGGTTTTGGATTTTCTGTTTTGTGTTCGATATGGAATGTTATCATTCTATGGTCAGAGAATGTTATTGCCTGAGACCTTCCAGTCACTGACTACGATAGAACCGGAGTTAGTGGAAAGCGTCACATCGAGCACTTCTTCTCTGTTTCTAGTAACGAAGGTTGGCTCGTTACCTTTATTTAAAATCAACAAATTTTTCTCTATAAAATATTCGAAAAGTGACTCACCTCTTTTATTTATGTCTGAGCTCCCCCACTGTATGTGATGAGCGTTTGCGTCACAACAAACCAGGAGGTCCGAACCGTTCTTACCGGTCATTGTAACGAGGTCATCAAGAGCATCTGGCGGCGGAGGCCTCGGTGAATCACCTGGCATGTAGACGGAAGCTAGGATCAGGGTCGGAGCCCCTTTTCTTTCGCACTTCACCGCCGTCATGTCTGTAGTACTGTGGGAAGATAAGAGGAAAAGATTTATAGATTTTTTCGCCACTATAAATGTCCGATAGTTACCTTCTGTAGGCCCTTTATTGAAGTAGAGGATATAATCTTTGGACCTTAGTCCGCAGATCCTGCCGTTGTTGATCCAGGGCTCCTGAATAAGGGCGATATCAATATTATCTCTTGCCAACAATGAGGTCAGGGTGGCCGAGGCCAACTTACTGTTCTATATTCAGAACCTTCCAATCGCTACTAGGGAATCCTGAGTTTTGACCCCTAAGGAGGTTTTCCAGGAGTTCCTTAGAGACGCGAGGGCCCGGGACGTTAATGCGGACTTTGGGTCTGGTCGGGAGTTCACTTTTAGGAGCAACTTTAAGAGTTACCCCTTCAAGTAAACCTTTCATCTCACCAATCTTAGTTCGAAGCCATTTTAGTATGGGTTCATCCCTAGACGTCATGATTTTGAACCCCTTGACTGTCGACAGCGGCCCGAATCTCGGCACGAAACCAATGGAAGCGAGAATTTCGGTGTTAATAAAATCGAGGATCTTTACCTCCACCTGAGCCCACTGCTCACTAGTTAGGTGACTTTCGGAGCTCCCCCCATTTATGACAGCCACCTAAAGGCTTTGTGTCACTACGTCCGCTACAGTGCCAGTGCTGGCGCTGTGTACTGCCTCATGTTTTTTTATTTGCGGACGTTATTGGAGGCGTCGAGTCATTATGCCTCATCCTCTTTCTTTGACTGCCAGTGTGATCGGCCCTTGGGAGCTTTGGGCCTCTTATCGGCCTCACTTTAGGGCTACTGACAGCCAGTTTGGAAGAAGAGACACCCTGATCTTTG
>OX276335.1:131970941-131973441 GCA_946251815.1 Dasysyrphus albostriatus | reverse complement strand
ATAAGGACGTTGTCTGACATTTGACAACGTATATCATATTTTTCTTTCAATTTTATAATTCTTTCAGAAATAAATTCAACATCGGCAAGGTTGTGTAATTCATTGGTAGAGAAGTGCCATGGAAGCTTTAACATCATCTTTAGTACTTTGTTTTGTGATATTTGAATCTTTTTAATATGAGATTTTGCGCATTGGCCCCAGATTGGACAACCATAAAGCATTATTGACTGAAAAATTACTTTGAAAATTATAATTTTATTGTCATGGTTTAATAAAGATTTTCTGTTTATCAACGGATACATAATTTTTATGGTCTTGTTTACTTTGGTAATAGTTTTTTGAACGTGCTCATTAAACGTTAGCTTTTTATCTAGATGTATTCCCAGATATTTTACTGAAGTTCCCCATTCAATGTCTTGGTTATTTAGCTTTAATTTAGTGCTGGGAAGAAAGCAGGCTTTTCTTTTTCTCGTAAAAAAGATGGCCTGTGACTTCGACGCATTAATTTTGATTTTCCATTTGTTGTAGTAACTAGATAGAATATTCAGAGCTGACTGTAGGTTAGTTTCAATATTGAAACTAAGTACATCAGATGAAAAAATAGCAGTATCATCAGCATATATTGCTGATTCACAATAAGGTAGTAAGGGAATATCAGACGTATATATGTTGTATAAGAGTGGTCCTAAAACAGACCCCTGAGGTACTCCTGCTGGGACAGAAAACTTTTCAGACAACTCTCCATTGATGGATACCATGAAATATCTTTTAGACAAGAAGCTCTGGACTATTTTAATAAGATATGTTGGGAAATTCAACTCTATCATTTTATATAGAAGACCATTATGCCAGACACTATCAAATGCTTTTTCAATATCCAATAGAACAAGGCCAGTTGACTTTTGGACGTTGAAGTTGGTACGGACATGTTTTGTTATTCTATTAACTTGCTGCACAGTACTATGGTGTGCACGAAAACCGAACTGTTGAGAAGGGTATATGTTATTGCCTAAAATGAACGTATCTAACTTTTTTTTAATAAGACGCTCAAAGACTTTGCTTGTACAACTTAAGAGACTAATAGGCCTGTAGCTTTTTGGGTCAGCTGCTTGCTTACCAGTTTTAAGAACCGGTATAACTTTGGCTACTTTCCAAGATTCAGGAAAGTATTGAAACTTTATGCAACAGTTGAAAATAAAGAGGAGGTACTCAAGTCCAAGCTTGGGTAATTGTTTGAGAAATAAGTTTTTTGTTCCATCTAAGCCCACTGACTTTCGAGAATTCAGTTGAGAGACAATAACGATTAAATCATGTATATCTATAAAAGAGTTTTCATTTACCACTGCTGTTATTGTATTTAATCTATTGATCGATTCAATGACAAGGTTTTCAAATTGAGCAGTATCTGTATCTTGAAATAATTTGTGATTCTCACTGAAAGAGTTTGCTAGAGCATTTGCTTTATCAGTGTTTGTAATTATTGTAAACTGCGCATTTTGAAATGCGGGAATGAAACTATTTCGCTTTCTTAATGCCTTAGATATATTCCACAGGGGCCTACTGTTTTTATCTAAGGATTGTAATTTTGAATTCCATGATATATTTTTAAACTTAAAAATTTCAGTTTTTATTAAATTGTTTAGTCTCTTGACCTCGGAAAAAAGGATTGGGTCACGACTACGCTGCCATTGTCTTTTGATCCGATTTCGAGCCTTGATAACGTTTAAGATTTCTTGTGATAGCTTTGTTTTATTTGAAGAACAAACCCTCTTTGGAACTGAAACATCTATGCTTTCCGTTACAGTCATATCAAAGTTTTTTATGAGATCATCAATTTGATTAACATAAGATATGTTCTGTATATTTTTATCAATATTCCTAAAATAATTTTTTATTGTGTTTTGATATCTGACCCAATTGGCTTTTTTCAGATCATAGAAATATTTCATGTTTGTGATTGGAGAATCGAGTACTCCACATTTTACAGGTAAGTGATCTGAACCCAAATTATTGCACACTGAAGGTTGCGAAAAAAGGGAGGGAGAGTTCGTGAGATAAAAATCTAATGTAGATGGGTTTTTCCTTCTATCCGAAGGATAGTGAGTTGGGCTATTTGTGAACATAATTTCAAAATTATGCCTTGTGTTCAAATCATCTAAAATGTTTCCCCAAGCATTCGCTCTAGCACATCCCCAGTTTCTGTGCCTACAATTGAAATCGCCTCCAACTAAAAAGGGGCCATTTAAATTAATAAGTTTTAACATATCAGATTTAAAATGCTCTTTTCGCGGGGCAGACGTTAAACCCCCTGGAAAATACACTGAAAATATTTTTATCTTTCTATCATTATGAAATAGTACCTCAATGCCAACGTTTTCAATACATTTTGTATTGACAACTGGTAAAAGAGTATGTTTAATAGTTTTTTTGACAACAATTGCAACTCTGCCACCTGTTCTGTCTTCTCTATCTACTCGATAGCAATTATACTCCGAGTTAG
>OX276335.1:131848441-131945941 GCA_946251815.1 Dasysyrphus albostriatus | reverse complement strand
GACATTTTATGACCGTGAAATGGCCTTTCAAATGACATACTTGTTTTTTTTTTTAAATGACCCAAATGAGGTGCCAAAATTTTTTTTTGTGACCTTGAAACAAGTTTTGAAAACTCATAGAAAAAAAAAACTATAGCTGACCAATTACTGAAAATGGTTGACCTTTTATCACTATCTACAAATCTTTTAGATAGCATCTTTTTTTGTAAACTTCCCATAAATGAGGTGCCAAGAGAGTAAAACATAATGGCAATTCATACAAAGAAACAATTTGAGAAATATTAACCAAACATTAATGGAATTGAAACAATAGTTCAAATATAGATTATATTGCAAAATCGTAAGATTCTCATAATTTAACACCCCCATCCTGTACGATTTTTTTTTTTTCTTGTCTTAAACCAACCTACTTGCCCCCTCCAGCATTTTGGTGCACCTTATACCAATCACCCTAAATAAAACCGAAAAAAATAAAGATATAAGGTGTGGTTTTTTTTCGTAAGCCCAGGGATATCAGACCAAAAGAACGACATCGGGGCTTAGCGACGCCATGACAGAAAAAAATGGAGTTTCCATACAAACTATTGATAACAAGTATGAATATCATGCCGGTAACACAGTTTTTTTCTGAACTAAATCCAAGCCCCGAAAATTCTCTGGGCTTAAGCTAAGCCCGAAGGGGCTTAGTTGTTGTTGTATTTAACATGTAAATTGCTTAGCCCAAAGTCGTTCTTTTCGTCCAAGTCCATTTGGACGAGGAATAAAACACACCTATAGATACCGAGTTCTTTTGTCAATTCTTTTTGGTAAAAAAGAAACTGGCATGAATTTTAGAACTAGGATAGTTCTTAGGCCGCACAGTGCCGCCAATTGACTTTTTTTTGTTTCGAAAATCATAGCTCTTAAAAAATAAAGACATCGGGATCATTTTTTTTACTACTTGAACGAAATTTTTAAGGCTATAAATTTTGCAAATTTATAGAAAAAAATATTTAAAGGGTGTTTCAGAACCTTCTGCTGAAATACGAATTTCTCCCAATAGGGAATGGACTTAATAAAATAAATAACTGAAATAATAACATGGTGTCTCAAAGTCAAACAAAGTCACAGTAGTGCATAAAAGTAAACAAACAATACATTTTTTAAATACTTCTGCATGTGTATTAAAAGCCTTTTATTATTATTTTGCAGCAATTGCAGAGTATTTAAAAATTGGTTCAAGTGAAACAGTATACAAACAAAAAAAAAATCCATTTAAATTTTGTTTGTGTCGCAAAAAGTTTTTTTTTATGGTATTTAGTGGCACAACAATATAACAAGTTACTTCAGCAATATAATTCAATGTTAACAGTGGAGAATAAATAAATTAATAAGTAAAAACAAAAAACTAGATTTCTTGGAAAGTTTCGTTAAAGTCCGAGGTAATTTTTAATAAACTTATCATTTCTGGAGAGTATCGTGCTTTGAGGTCTTTTCAGTTCTAACATGCCTTAGCGAAGAAATAAGAGGGTCCGATGAGGCTGCAAGCATGTTAAATAGGTCTTTATTCTGCCGCATCCTTGAAACCTTGCAGGTATTTTGGTACCTATATTTTTTGTAGTCCTTATATTCGTATTCCTGAGCTGATACTCGATTATACTTTGGCCATGAGCCAAAATTTTGTGAAGATTAGGTGTTATTAGTTTTTCAGCAAGTTTGCGGTTTCGATTGCAACTCCAAACTTTGAACCGTCGACATTTCCTCTGCAGTTTAGAACGTTAAGTATTACTTGAAGCCATCTTATCACCTCCATATTAACTGCAGTTATACGAGCTGTTACAACTGGTTCTGCAAAAAATCTCCTCGGTGTATTTCCATCGATATCGTGCTTCCTTATTCTTTCTACCTCCTTAGTTCCAATAGTTTAATGTTTGGTAAATTTAAATTAATGAAATTGTAATAAATGAAAGTTAATGAAATTATTAATTGAATTCAAAATATATAAATGATTAATCAAATTCATTAAATAAAATAAAAATATAATTTTAATCTCAAAATTTGGCCATTGTCACTATAAATATTTCGGCAAAGTCCACGTCTTGAGACAAATCGACGCAGGGCAGCAAGAAACGTATCTGTTGTAAGATCACTCACAACTTCATAGTGAGTTGGTTGAAAAGCAAATTAAGAGTGCAATGTAAGCCTTCAAAAATTTTGGCTTTCGACCTCGAGAAAGCTTGATTGTCAGCGGTCCAGCGTAGTCACAACCCGTATCCGTGAAAGGTCGATTGGGTTGAATGCGTTGAAGAGCAAGGTTTCCCATAAGCTGCTCACAGGTTGATTTTCGTTGCATAAAGCAGGGTTTGCATTTGTGAACTACCTTTCTAACCAGATTCCGGCTTTCCATTATCCAGAACTGTTGCCAAATGAATGCAAAGGTCTCCGATACTCCAGCATGCGCGTATCTCAGGTGAACATCCTGTATTATAAGGAAAGACATTTTATTAGATTTAGGAAGTATTATAGGATGTTTTATATTATAAGAAACTGCTGCATGTTTTAGGCGGCCACCGACGCAAAGAAGTCCCTCGCTGTCCAAAAATGCAGAATGTCTTAATAAAGTTGAATTCGGTGACAGAGTTTTTTTATTTATCAAATCGTTGATATCCTTTGGATATGAGATGAAGTGGACGTATTTTATTAAAGATATTTTAGCAGAGTGAATTTCGTTGAATTTTAGACCGTGAGATTGGCGAATTTTTGGTGGTTTCACGCGTAAGTTTGAGATATAACGACGAATATACGCAAACACTCTGATCAAACGATTCTAATAAGATATATCATCAATAAGGTTTTGAATAATTTTGGAATGACACGACGTTACAAGGGCAGTTTTTGGCATCCGCCTAGTTTCGATTGTAACCCCGTCACGATTAGCAAGATCAGAATTATTACACCAAGAGGAAACAGGCCAGTTTTCTTGAGGGTCTGATAGCCAAGGTGGACCGGACCACCAAAGGCTATGATTAATGAGAAGCTTAGGGACTATCCCGCACGACGCACAGTCAGCTGGATTGAATTCTGATGCAATGTGTCTCCACGAATGACTTGGGACCGTTTCCAAAATGGCTGAAGTGCGATTAGCTACGAACGTAGCCCACCAACGAAAAGGTGCAGACAGCCAATGAAGCACTATTTCTGAGTCACACCATGCTGAAATTTTAATAGCTCCCTCAATATTAACCGAATTTTTCACAAGTCTTAAGATTTTTGAAATAAGAAGAGCACAACAGAGTTCTAACCGCGGGATTGAAAGAGGTTTTAAAGGAGCCACCTTTGTTTTCGCCGCGATTATTGTTACTCTAACGTCACCAGAAACCAATTTCGAAAGCGCGTATACGACTGCAGCGTATGCCAACGACGAGGTATCAGAAAACCCATGAAGTTCTATGTCCAACTCAGAAAAGACGTTACGAGGATTCGACGTGATTCAACACTTAGTCCAATAAACGTAGCGCATTGTGCCAGGCAATGGTCACCTTTGCACTTTGGACATTTGAAGTTTTGTTCCTGTGACTCAGGTACATGTGAGCGGATGGAAACCGGTTGCTTTTTACGCGAAGTACCTGAAGTGTTCTTAGGCTTACATGATTCAAACACATCACACCGTAATTCAAGGAAGTCAATTAATTCCTGCTCCGAACAATCGTCTCGAGGACCTACTTCCTAAGCCCATGCATGTCTTGTGTCTTCGTCAAGCTTGTTAAGAAGAAGAAAAATTAGCCAAGGATCGCAACTATCTTTCCCTGCTGCCTCAAGAACACGAATGACTTCATCGGCACCATACGTAATCTAACGAAGAGTGTCTGTATTAGGTGAAGACATTGAAGGCAGCAACACGAATGATTGTATAACCGAATGCACGAGCAAGTTAACGCGATCGTATGGTTTTTCAAGTTTTCCCCACGCCCCAATGTAATTAGCATCTGTGGGTAGAATATGGCTGATAAGATCGGCGGCTTCATCTCTCAAAAATGATTTTAGAAAATTAAATTTCTGTGTAGACGTAAGCTTATCGTCTGTGTCTACCGAATCGATAAACATATCGCGGAAAGTTGGCCAGTTTTTATAATTTCCCGAAAATGGAGCTATTTTGATTTTTGGAAGACTTATACTTGAAGACGATTTAAAGGAATTTAATTTGTTAAGAAACGAAGATTAATGTTCTGCCAGCGGCTCGAAAAGTTGTTTCTGCTTTTCTGCAGCTTGTCTATCACGAAAAGTCTTTGATAATTTAGTGTTAGCATCAAAATATTTCCCTTCGTATTCCCCAAACTCCTTCTCAACTTCATCGTCATCTGCCCCTACCAAACAGGAAACATGATGAAGTGAAAACTCCTACCATGCAATTTCTAACTTAGTTAACTTAATTTCAAGCATAGCTACATCTTCCCTATCTGATATGGATTCACAAAAAGCCGCAGCACGTGTTATGGCCTCTTTAGCATGGCATCGCAATTGTTGAGAAATCATTTTAATTATGTTCTTTAATTAATAGACGAAAGTTTTATGAGTTTGAGTGACGAATTAAAAATTCGAGTTAAAGTTCTAGGCGATAACAACCACTGATTTAATTCTAAGCCATCCGTAACTATCGATTGCGCACTAGTTCAAAAAAAAGTCTATTAAATCCGTGCCGACGAAGGACCACTGATTTAAAAAAAGCCAACACGAATGAAAGCAGTAGCAAAAAATTATATCACGGCTTCAGTAAACAGATGAATACAATAACTAAACCAATTCTATTTGTTATCAGTCAATAATGTTGACTTGAGGATCCAAATTGAAAAGGAAAGTATAAAAGCAAAAACATGTTTACAATTTAGCAAGAAAAAAATAATCCCTTAATTAAGTAACAATAATAAAAACTACATGCCAAAAGTAGGGTAATACAAAAAATGTTTGGTAAATTTAAATTAATAAAATTCTTATAAATAAAAGTTAATGAAATTATTAATTGAATTCAAAATATATAAATGATTAATCAAATTCATTAAATAAAATAAAAATACAATTTGAATTTCAAACACGCCTGTTGAGCTTGAAGACCCTAAATTGAGTAACAATAGGAAAAACTACATGTCAAAAGTAGGGTTATGAAAAAAAATGTTTAAAACAAAATAAATTTACACAACAGCTCATGAAGAACCAGGGCCTAGTGACTAACAACTCTGAACCATTCCTGTGTGCGGTGCGTGTTGTTGGCAGGAATTGAAGGGACCTACAATTTTTTGCCGAGTCCGAACGGCTAGATGAGAAGCACTTATTCATGACAAGTATACTCTTGGAGGATTTGTCAGTCCCTCGCAAGAGGCAGTACCTCGGAAAAAAACATTTCTGTATTTAGGTGGCAGTGGCCAGGAATCGAACCTAGACCTTCGGCAAGACAGTCCTACGCACTTTTTATATTTAAATTCATTTTTATTTTCAATTTTCTTAAAACTATCTTAAAGCTAGACAAAAATTCATAAAAACTAGCCTACTTATCAATATCTTAAAACTAACTTACTGGGCGCTCTAAGTTAAACTAGAATAACTTAATGCTAATGCCTTTCGGCCTAAGAACTATTTTATTAGTAAGATCCTGCTCGGTTTTATTTATTACCCAGAAGAATTTGCAAAAAACTCGGTATCAATGTCTTTATTTTTCTTGTTTTTTTATAAAACTTACAAACTACATAAAACTAAATTAAAGCTAATTAAAACAAAATTAAAACTACTTAAAGCTACTAAAAAATACTTTAAACTAATTACAACCTACTTACAAACTACTTAAAACAACTTACAAACTAGAACAGCCACAGCAGCATTTTCCGGTTTTATAATTTTTTTTTTTGTATTTTTGTTGATTTTATAATTTTTTTTTTTTTTTTTTTTGGTGCCACCCTGACTGTCCCTACTTAAAACTAACTACCTAAACCTATGTAAGCTGGCCATACAAGAGAAAAACCAAAGACAACTTTTAAATATCTGAAGGAACTTCATTCTTCATATTTTAACCACCAGAACTGCTTTACTCTATCCCTTCGGTCCCGTTCGGACACAGTTCTACTGAACCGAAGGTCCTCAGCTCCGTCTTGTGCGAGGACGTCTCGACTGTAAAAGAGCCGCCGATCTACAGTTCTACGGCTGACGTGGTAGATTAGCGGAACCGCCGCTCTATCCTGGATCAGCCCTCGACTGTCTAGGTGGAGGAATGCATCGGGCGGAATAAAGCCGCTTAGACGCACACTCTCGTAGTATTCTTATTTACGGTAATAAGCCCCGAAAATTAAGCTGTTAGTCGAGGACTCTTGCAATGTGACCTCTAATAAGCTTCAGCAAGAAATTATCTATCCTGTTTATGTTGGCCCCGCTGTATAGAGCCAGGTTGGAATAGTAGTGTTTGTACTCCGACTCTGGTGTTCTGTGCAATCCAAGGCAGCGTCGAAGACACTGCCTCTCAAACACCCGAATCTTTTCCATTTGAGATGGGGCAACGTTGAACCAAACCGGGCATCCATAGGCAATCATCGGCCGTATAAGGGCCATGTAGCAAATCACCTTCACCCTGCTGTCCGGCCGGCTGCTATAAAACAACCGTTTCGTCAGGGCAAAAGCTCCCCTAGCCCTGGCCAGAGCAGCATTTATATGTCTGTCGAAATACAAATACTGATCCATCCAGATGCCAAGGTACTTTACTACACTTTTACTCGCCAGTGGATGTCCATTTGGCCCTACGATCACCAGCTTGCGCCAGTTATTTCTCGTATCCCTTGTGGCTCTAAGCAACGGAGTCCTAAACAAGATAGTTTCTGATTTCTGAAAGTTGATTTTCAACTTCCAGTCATCGCAATATCGCTGAATCTTCTCGAAGTCACTCTGCAAAAGAATCCTGATGTCCTCGACTTTTGCAGCTGTTCTGTACGCAATTAGATCGTCGGCATACGCTATTGCCTGAGTTAGACTACCTATCAGATCGCTGGTGTAAATGCTGAATAGAATCGGCGAGTTGACCGCTCCCTGCTGAAGACCATTTTTAATATTAAAGGTTGTGGCAGAAGTTACATTGCCACTCTTGACAACAAACTTTCTGCCATTGAGCATATCAAAAAGCATATATAATAGTGGTTTACTAATGCCAAGTCTGATCAGCTTTAGATAAAGACCCTCTAACCATAAGGTGTCGAAGGCCTTCTCCAAATCAACCAGACAGGCACATGTACACTGCTTCTTAGATTTGTTCCATTGGACATCAGAAACGAGTTTCGACGCGGCATGAATAGTGTCATGTCCCGCCTTTAAACCGAACTGATTGTCCGGTATGATATTATTGTCCTCTGCCCACTTAGACAGAGCTCTATTGATAACTTTTTCGAATACCTTGCTGATACTCGGAAGAAGACTTATCGACCGGAGATTCGCCGGATTGGAGTTGTCCTTTCCCTTTTTCGGGAGAGGATGCACCGCAGCTGTCTTCCACCGCACTGGATAATATGCATTATTCAGAGCGTTCTTAAACAGAGTGGTATAAATGTCTACTGCTGACTTCTTCTTCTTTAATGAATCGAAGATAAGCTGGAGCTCCACCTTCGTAATTAACAGGGAACTGGTGATTATGGCGTTTGCCAAATGATCTTCATTGAACCCGGTGAAACCCAGGTTCTCTGATCGCCATTGCGTGATGTCATTCCGAAGGTAGAAGTGATGGAGCAAGGCTCTGTTTTCCAGGTCGTGATTCGGGCGAATGCACGCATTCACCTTGTACACTTGCTGGAAAGCAGCCCCCACAGCCTCCACTTTCTCCTGCGGATCTTCGGCAATAAAGAGGTCATCGTCCAAGACGTCGTCCTCTGGATTAATTCCTGCTGGCAGAAGTACGTCTCTGTTGTCCATCGTTCTCTGAAGCTTAAGACACGGAAGATCGTTCTGACCATTCCTTCTAAATATCTTGTTAATTTGGGAAAATATGCTCGGGTCGCTAGAGTTAACGGCCCGAATTTTGTTATCCCAGTACAAATTAAATGACAACCGATAGTTTTCTTTAATCAATCGGTTGATGTTCTTGATCGACGACTTCAGTGTCCTAATCTCCAGATGGTGAGGGTCAGTAAACCGTCGGAACAAGAGTTTTAGTCTTGTCAGCAGTCCACTTTTTTGTCTGTGTAGTGCGTCAATGGTCGCGTTCCGGTATATACCGACTGCGTCCCGTTGTTTGTAACTCGGCATTGTTCTGTTTATTGTTCGTTTGATTGTCTCATCCATTTGTTCTTAGTATTGGTCTACTTCGTTATTTGTCAAATTCCTGTCATTTGGTGGGGATATGTTATTCGAACTGATTTCGCTCTATAAGGCGTTGGTAAAGCGTGGCCAGCGCACCTTACTGTAATTGTAAGTATGCACAGCTACATACTCATCCAACTCCACGAGCTCGTTCGAAAGCTGTATTACGGCGGCGAGTCCGCAGTGATCCCTTTCGTACTCGATCGTTCGTAAACAGTTTCTTGGTCTTTGACCAACAGTGTCAGTAATTGTCAGTCTTGCGTCTATTAGCAATAGATCCAGATAGGCACCGCTTCTTAGAAACGATGGCCGATCCGTAGCCAGCAGGTCGACACCATATTCAGTGTTGTATCGACTCAACCAATTGTAAAAGATGAATACCTCATTGATTCTGAATTTGATTTCCCCAATCTAGGTGTTTTGGCATTCAAATCACCGGCTATGAGAAAGTAATTTTCTTCCAAGCTCAAGCGTAGACATTCGAAAAGTTTTTCAAGCTCTGTCATAAAATCAGTTGGCTGAGGTGATTACGGTGCATACGCCGCGATCACATACATTCTCTTCCCCTGTTGGAGAGGAATGCATACGATGCACGCCTCTAACAGCCGAAATCTGCCAAGATAATTAGCAGGGTGCCCCTATTTTCCGCAAAGTGCACAATTAAATTGGGACATGTCTTCGACCCGTTCTTCACCGAGTTTACACCCCCCCTTAATGTGGTCCTCACCTTACTTAACGCAGCGTGAATGCATTTCGCAGTTTGCTGCAGCGTGGCCAAACCTTTGGCAGCGCATGCATTGAAGCATGTCGCCACGTTTCTTTAATTTATCCCAAGTTACAACCTGGTAGTTGAGGACGGAGATACTCCTCAACCTATCCAGTTTGCTGCTGGGCAATAGCTGAACTACGAAGAACGGCAAAGACCGCTTCTCCCGTCTGGCTCTGACTGTAGCGAACGGCTCGACCCCGATAAAGTCCAGTATTTTTCCTGCTACTGTTGTTTTGGCTGTGCGCGGCATCTCCTTCACCCCGGCTGGCAGCTGGGCTGAGGTGGTGGTGGAGCGGCGCTTATTAAGGTTCGGCGCACAGCTAATCCTCTTCCTCCTCTTGTTTTTCACATCGGCTGTTGGTGCCGTTGGTGGTTTTGCCGTTGACGCTACGACACTATACAACGGTATGGCTGGTGGTGCCATCGTTTGCTTGGTTCTTGTTGTTGCTGTTGCTACGGCATCTGCAGTAGCTTTGGCTGGTGGTGCCATAGCTGGCTTTATTGTTGTTGCTGGGACACCTTTCGATGTCCCCGCCGTGTTGTTAGCTGCCATTAGCTGCTCCTCCCACTCAATGAAGTTTTCGACTTCGCGATTGTGGAAAAAAGCAGCTAAATAATAATTGTTGCCCGACTGGGATTCGAACCCACTACCCCTGGATTCTCGGTCTGCAACCTTTTTTTTTTTTGTTTTTTGTTTTTTTTTAAATTCATTTTTATTTTTCAATAAAAACTAGCCTATTTATCAATATCTTAAAACTAACTTACTGGCCCCAGTCGGGCGCTCTAAGTTAAACTATAATAACTTAATGCTAGTGCCTTTCAGCCTAAGAACTATCTTAATACTTAATCCAGGTCGGTTTTATTTTTTACCGAGAAGAATTTACAAAAAAAACTCGGTATCATTGCCTTTATTTTTTTTTTTTAGGTCTGCCACCTCTTCCTATGTGCTATTGGCACTATTGAAAACAGCTTGACCGTAATTAAGCTTCAACTAATCACTCCGATATATTAAATTTAAATAAACTGGGGAAGCCGAAAACGTCAACACACTTCCACAGTACGAGATCAACTGGGTCCGCCACCTCCTACTCTTTGCTATTGCACTATTGAATAATAGCTTGCTTGTAAGCTAACTTGGACTAGTCACTCCGAATAAATTACTTTAAATGAACTGGGAAGCCGAAAACGTCTACACACTTCCACAGTACGAGATCGACTTGACAGTCCAACCATTATGCCACGAGGTACAACAAAAAAATGTTTGGCAAATTTAAATTAATGAAATTCTAATAAACGAAAGTTAACGAAATTAATAATTGAATTCAAAATATGTAAATGATTAATCAAATTCATTAAATGAAATGAAAATACAATTTGTCAAAACAAACACCGATTGTCATCTTTAAAATGGTAATTTTAAATTGTGATTTTCTATAAGGAAACGTGGTTAAAAAATAAGAAACAAGGAACCAATAGCTTGTGATTCAATTACAACACTATGTGTTATTCTATAATACAATTTCCTTTCATGAATAAACGAAATATGAGTGCTTTAAAGTAACTGAAATCATCATAAAAAAACATATTGCCACCTTTTCGAACAGAAAATTTGTTACCAGCATTTTGTTTGGTGTTTTTGCTTCACATTTTAAGGCGCTTTGGTTGTGGGAACCCTGGCTGTTTTATGAAAGTGTTCCTTGGAATAAAATCATTGCGTCTAAATGCTTCTCACAGATTCTAGCCTTTGTTATTTTAATGGGTTTTATTTTACCACAAAAGGCAATCCACTCTGCACACCTGTGTTCGTTTTTGGGGAAACTAAAATAAGAATATTTGTTTTCTTTGGTTTGCGGAATGTAAGTGGACTTGCACCCCAACACTGCACACCGCATTGTTATTAAATTATATAACAACTTGTTTATTAAAACGAAAGGAATGTAACTAACAAAAAGAGCAAGAACAAGTTATAAGAAACACAAGAACACGCTCCCCGCAAAAAATGATTTTAGATTTTCACCAAACGGAATTATTATATGAAATAAATTGTTATTGAAGAATCATTTGAGAAATAAAGAAATGTATCTATCTATCTAATTTAAAAATGCATTTTAATTTTCTTTCTATTAATAGGTATTTCTTTTTTTGTTTATATATGGCACGAAAAAGCAATACAAATAGCACGGGATCCGCCATTTTCCACTGATTTGACACAATGGGCCGAAGAGAACAAAAATAAAAACGCTAATGATATAACCTTTAATGTCTTTATCGTGCCTTATCAAAGGCTAATGCCTGGCTATAAAGATATTACGAGGGCGGGTCAATAAGTCCGTGACTTTTGGAATAAAACACTGATTTTTTGATAAAAAAATAATTTTATTTTTCAACGTAGTCTCCCTTGAGCTCTATACACTTTGTCCAACGCTTCTCAAATTTTTGTATCCCTTCCAAAAAAAATGATTTGTCGAGGTCCTCAAAATAGGCCTTTGTTTGCGAGATGACTTCATCATTGGAGTCAAATCTTTTTCCACCAAGCCATTTCTTCAGGTTTGGGAACAAGAAGTAGTCGCTCGGAGCCAAATCTAGAGAATAGGGTGGATGAGGGAGCAATTCATAGCCCAATTCATGGATTTTTGCCATGGCAACTGCACATGTGTGCACCCTTGCATTGCCTTGGTGGAAAAGAACTTTTTTCTTGGCCAAATGAGGTATGTTTTTTTTCAAATCGTCATTGAATCGGTCCAATAAGTTGGCATAATATTCCCCATTGATTGTTCTTCCCTTTTGAAGGTAGTCAATGTGGATTATCCCGCGTGCATCCCAAAAAACAGTCGCCATAACTTTATTGGCTGACAAACCCACCTTGGCCTTCTTTGGACCCGATTCACGCTTAGAAACCCACTGTTTTGACTGTTGTTTGGTCTCTGGTGTGTTGTGATGGATCCATGTTTCGTCCACGGTTACAAAACGGCGCAAAAACTCCTCCATATTGCGATTAAGCAACGCCAAACCATCCTGTGAAGTTGTTACACGATTGCGTTTGTGGTCGACTGTGAGCAAACGCGACACCCATCTTGAGGAAAGCTTTCTCATGCCCAAGTGATCATTCAAAATTGAAACCACTGAGCCATGTGAGATCCCTACGGCTTCCACAATCTCTCGCACTTTCAATCTTTGGTCGGCCAACACCATATCGTGAATTTTTTCGATTCTTTCGGGTGTAGAGACCTCAACTGGGCGTCCAGGACGTTCGGCATCTTCAGTGCTTGTACGGCCACAACGAAATTCAGTAAACCACTTTTTTACCATTGAAATCGATGGTGCAGAGTCCCCATAGTATTTATCAAGCCTAGCCTTGGTCTCGGTAATGGTTTTTTTTTCGCAAGAAATAATGCTTAATAAGCACACAAAATTCACTTTTTTCCATTTTCTCCTCAAATTAGTGAGTAGTCTGATAAAAATAGCTGTCAAACACAAACTAACTGACGCAGCAAGTTTAAATTTTGACAGGAGTCAACTGACAGATGCCTGTTGACAGGAGCAGTGTTGCTGTTTCAGTAAAGAGGTCAGAAATTCAAAAAGTCAAGGACTTATTGACCCACCCTCGTATAAAACATCCGCAGGAAATAAAAGATTTAGTGAAAGAGAAACGAAAAGCAAGTAGGAAATGGCAGCGAACCCGTGCTCCTCAACGCAAAGCTTATTTAAATCGCTTAAATAATATGCTAAAAATGGCAATATCAGATTTCAAAAACCTTGAAGTTGAAAATTACCTTGAAGGCTTGCAAGCGGGGAAAGAATCCAACTACTCACAAACAACGAAAAAAACCAAAGCTTCCAGTGTCCCCGATTAAGACAACCCAAAATGGATACTTAGAGGAAAGATTTAAGCCGTTCAATGGGCAAGAACTCAACGAAAATATTAATATGAATTTTAACACAAATGAAAGCTACATAACAAGAAATGCTACACTTGCCGAATTTAAAAGAGAAATAAGGAAGCATAAGTCCAATAAAGCTCCACGATATGACTTAATAATTGCAAAAATTTTAAAAATGCTCCCTCGTAAAGGATTTATTAACATCATTTACATCATACATGCCCCTCTAAGGTTAAAATATGTTCCGAACCAATGGAAGGTTGCGGAAGTCATAATGGTTTTGAAACCTGGCAAACCATCTTACGAAAAGAAGTCTTACAGGCCGATTTTGCTTCTTCCTATAATATCAAAAGATTTTGAGAGAATACCGCTCCTGCGCCTGAAGCCGATAATAGAAGTGAAACATCAATTCAGATTTAGAAGCAAGCATTCGACAATTGATCAAGTGCATAGAATTACTGGCGTAATTGAGAAAGCTCTTGAAAAAAAGAAAATCTGTTCGACAGACTTTTTGGGCGTGTCGCAGGCGTTTGATAAGGTGTGGGACGAATACCTCAAATTCAAATTAAGACAAGTTCTACCTGAAGGATTAATAACACTAAATGGATATCTAGATAACAGACTTTTTCGTGATAAACCTCAAACAGAAGACACTATCGTAGCCACGTTTGCTGATGATACTGCAATACTAGAAGTAGGCAAAGCGATAAGCGAAATTTAAAAATAAATGACAAAATGCTTTTAATAATGTCAATGAGTAGACAAAAACATGGCGAATAGCGCTGAATGAACAAAAGTCAGCCCACGTGAACTTTACGTATAAAACAATGAATAGATTATCCATCTTTCTTAATACCGCTCGTGTTCCATTTGCAAATGAGGCAAAGTATCTGGGAATGAATCTAGACGCAAAGTGAAAATGGAAGCCGCACGTAAAAAAGAAATGAGAAGAACTAAAAAGTAAATAAAGAGATATGTACTGGTTAAGGCGATATTCCACTAGCATATAAATATGGCAAATTTGCCATATAAATATGGCCCAAATTGGTCATATAAGTGTGATAGACATATTTATATGATAAAATATATATGACGCCATATATATGACCATGATTCTGAGAAATATATATGGCGTAGTGTAATATTGAAACAAAGGCGTTGTCATATATATTTGGAAGTTTTGGGCCATATAGTCATATAAAAATCGGCTAATTTTATATGTTCATATATTTGTCATATAATTTAATAATTTATCGTTGGTAGAAGAAGAATTCTTCATTGATTTTATACAAATTGTCATAGTTTTTGATTATGGATCTTGATTTGGTTATTTGGTTGGATTTATGATGATGAAAAAATGCATAATGTTGCCATAATCGTGTGAAATAACAAAACTATGGCTACAAAATGGTAGAAACAAGTGCATTTTGCCATTCGAGTAAATGCAGCAAAAGTTGTGCTAAATGGATGAAATTCGCTATTTAAGATTTTATCTTCCAATGGATTTAAAGGACTAATGAATCTAAATTAAAAGTTAAGGTTAATGCTTGTGTCAGTCGGGAATCTCTCAGAACTTTGGGTTAAAAAAAAACAAAACTGGGTATTAAAGCGACTGCGGGGGGTTTTAGGACCACGTCTGTCATCTACATACATATTCTTGTAGATATTCGCACTCAAGGCCCTTCGTTTGAGATGTTTCAAGTGGTTCTTCAAAAGTCTTAAAAACGCCCAAAAACGTATTTCCGGGAACAATTTTGCCATAATGCAGCTAGTTTATGCTAGCAGAAAAAAATATTGGTCCTTCGTAGGCGTTTTCCTTTGGAGGTGGCAAAGTACTTACAAGTGCCTTGCTAGTTTTTTTTCGATGGAACACATCAAACAGCTTTCCTATGTAAAATGTATCTACTCGCACATGAGAGTATGTGCAGTTGGTAGTACGATATTAGGGTTTTGTTCCACTCATGAGTACCTTACCACCTCCAAAGGAAATTGCTGTTAACACCTTCTAAAGACTTCAAAAGCTGGTGACATTCATAACATTAATTTTCCTTCTACCACAACCACAAACAAAATTAAATTATCAATTATTGCGGAAATAAACTTTTTCACTTATTTTCTTTTTTTTCTCCTCCGGTCCAAAAGCAAAATGAAAATAAAAAGCAAAGATTGAAATTAAATACTATTAATTTTGACACAATAAATAAAACGAATAAAACATAATTTGTCAAATAATTTCCTATGTCATATGTATTTTAATTTTGAAACTACGTATAGTGTGATAGCCAAATTAATGTTTGTCATATATATGAATAAAAATTATTTGACAAAGCCATTTGTCATATAGATTGGTCATATATATATGAGATAGTGTAATACACTGTGTCATATATTGAAAAGCTTTGCCATATTTTATATGGCAGCATTAGCCATATTTATATGATAGTGTAATACCGCCTTTACTCGGTTAATATTGAAAGCTCAGTATTGAAAATAAACTGATTTTATACACACACGTACTTAAACCTGTTTGGACTTATGGTATACAACTTTGGGGTTGTACCTGCCATACAAACTTAAATAACTTACAAACATTTGAAAATAAATTGCTTAGGTAATTTGTAAATACTCCGTGGTATATAAGAAACGAAGACAAAGGGATCTCGGGATTCCTACGGTTCGGGACGAAATAAAAACTTTAGCGCGAAAACATAGAAATCGACTATTAAAACACGCTAATTGAACGATTATAGACATTCTTGACGAGTCAAATTTAGTACGCCGTCTGTGAACAACAAAACCTTACGACTGGGTGCAGTGAACAGAAAACCGCTTTAAAATCGCGGGTAAGCAGGATTTTTCACCAAAAAGTAACCTGCAATACGTTACTTAACTTCGTTAAAATTGCTAGATAAGTTTCAACTTAGTTGGAATCGGGAAGTAGAGGTGGTTTTAGTGTAGTAGAATCTCACACACCTATGAGCTCACGTTTTTTTCGGTCCTCATAGAGCCTGATGCAGGTTTTGCACCTACCCTCGGGAAAAAAATTACGTGTTTGCTTTATAACTAATCTTTTAAACAATTTGTTTTGTATTTATATGCCTAATTATTTTGTTATGCTAATATTTATGGGTACCTAACATTCTTATTGCATTAAATAAAAAGGATTACACAACAGGTACTTGAACTGTCATAAAAATTAATAGATTTTTTACAAATCACGAAAACTACCTGATTTATTATAAAAAATTTACTGATTTATCATTACAAAATATCACCTAGATTTAAATATTTATATTATTGCATTATAAATATTATAATTATTTAAATAATATTTTTATTATTGCATTGTAGTACTTTGTGGCATGATGGTTAGTGCGTAGGACTGTCATGCCAAAGGTCTGGGTTCGATTCCCAACCGCTGCCATCTAAAAACAGAAATATTTTTTTCCGAGGTACTGCCTCTTGCGAGGAACTGACAAATCTTCCAAGAGTATACTTGCCATGAATAAGTGCTTCTGATCTAGCCGTTCGGACAGCCAAAAATACGCACACAGGAATGGTTGAGAGTTGTAAGTCACTAGGCCTTGGTTCTTCACGAGCTGTTGTGCCACCAAATTTATTTTTATTTATATTATTGCATTAAATAAAAGGATTGTAGTACATCGTGGCATGATGGTTAGTGCGTTGGACTGTTCTTCAGTTTTACCCCCAAAGTGGATAAATATCAGACGGTCCTCTTGAAGGGCATAGATTCCTGCACGGAACCACAGGTGCTCTTAAATGAGCTCCGTCAAAAAGCGAGCGACGATCTCGACTTTATCGGGGTCAAGCCGTTCGCTACAGTCAGAGCCAGACGGGAGAATCGGTCTTTGCCGTTCTTCCTAGTCCAGCTATCGCCCAGCAGCAAACTGGATAGGTTGAGAAGTATCTCCGTTCTCAACTACCAGGTTGTAACTTGGGATAAATTAAAGAGAGGCGGCGACATGCTTCAATGCAAGCGCTGCCAAAGGTTTGGCCACGCTGCAGCAAACTGCGAAATGCAGCCACGCTGCGTTAAGTGTGGTGAGGACCACATTAAGGGGGAGTGCAAGCTCGGTGAAGAATGGGTCGAAGACATGACCCAGCTTAAATGTACACTTTGCGGAAAGGAGGGGCACCCTGCTAATTATCGGGGTTGCTCAGCTTTTCAGCAAATAAGAAACAACAAAGCGGCTAAGCAGACAGCGGTAGAGATACGCCCATCAACGCGTGCTCCTACAGCAACGCCCGTTAATCCCCAAATTTCCTACGCCCAAATGGCGGCAGGAAGGGGAAAAACGGTACAGCCTGCAGCTAAGGCAGCCCAGCCGGCCCTAGTGCCAAAGGCGCCGGACGCTCAGGCCGAAATTAGAAGTATGTTGCTGGCAATTCAAGGCCAGTTAACAGGACTTCAGACCCAGATAAAGGAGCAGGCGACTAGGGTAGACTATCTCTACTCTGTTTTGCCTAGCCTAACGCAAATTAGAGGTTAAAGGCGCGCTGTCGGAGAGGCCTCTTAGGATCCTTGCTGTGAATGTAAATTCACTGATTAGGACCGAACGTAGAGCTAATCTTTTCCAATTGTTGAAAGACCAAAGTCCAGATGTGTTTATGGCCAGCGAAACTAAGCTGAACCAGAAACATAAGTTGACTAACAACAATTACAATATCGTTAGAAGAGATCGACCCAACTCCACTCAAGGGGGGGGCGTCGCAATCTTCATACGAAAAGGCATTAATCATAAAGTTATATATAATAGTGATCTGCGCAGATTTCGGCTGTTAGAGGCGTGCATCGTATGCATTCCTCTCCAACAGGGGAAGCGAATGTATGTGATCGCGGCTTATGCACCGGCATCACATCAGCCAACTGATTTTATGACAGAGCTTGAAAAACTTTTCGAATGTCTACACTTGAGCTTGGAGGAAAATTACTTTCTCATGGCCGGTGATTTGAATGCCAAACACCAAGATTGGGGAAATCAAATTCAAAATCAAAGAGGTACTCATCTTTTCAATTGGATGAGTCGATACAACACTGAGTATGGTGTCGACCTGCTGGCTACGGATCGGCCATCGTTTCCAAGAAGCGGTGCCTATCTGGATCTATTGCTAATAGACGCAAGACTGACAATTACTGACACTGTGGGTCAAAGATCAAGAAATTGCTTACGAACGATCGAGTACGACAGTGATCACTGCGGACTCGCCGCCGTAATACAGCTTCCGAACGAGCTCGTGGAGTTGGATGAGTATGTACCTGTGCATACTTACAATTACAGTAAGGCGCGCTGGCCACGCTTTACCAACGCCTTATCGAGCGAAATCAGTTCGAATAACATATCCCCACCAAATGACAGGAATTTGACAAATAACGAAATAGACCAATACTTAGAACAAATGGACGAAACAATCAAACGAACAATGAACAGAACAATACCGAAATACAAGCAACGGGACGCAACCGACATGTATCGAAACGCAACCATTGACGCACTACACAGACAAAAAAGTGGACTGCTGACAAGACTAAAATTCTTGTACCGACGGTTTACTGACCCTCACCATCTGGAGATTAGGACACTAAAGTCGTCGATCAAAAACATCAACCAACTAATTAAAGAGAACTATCGGTTGTCAATTAATTTGTATTGGGACAACAAAATTCGGGCCGTTAATGCTAGCGACCAAAGCATGTTTCCTCAAATTAACAAGATATTTAGAAGGAATGATCAGAACGATCCTCCGTGTCTCAAGCTTCAGAGAACGACAGACAACAGAGACGTACTTCTGACAGCAGGAATTAATCCAGAGGACGCCGTCTTGGACGATGACCTCTTTATTGTCGAAGATCCGCAAGAGAAAGTGGAGGCTGTGGGGGCTGCTTTCCAGCAAGTGTACAAGGTGAATGTGTGCGTTCGCCCCAATCATGACCTGGAAAACAGAGCCTTGCTCCATCACTTCTACCTTCGGAATGATATCACGCAATGGCGATCAGAGAACCTTGATTTCACCGGGTTCAATGAAGATCATTTGGCAAACGCCATAATCGCCGAGCGAAATGGGCCCAGTTCCCTGTTAATTACGAAGGTGGAGCTCCAGCTCATCTTCGATTCATTAAAGAAGAAGAAGTCAGCAGGAGTCGATGGCATATCCAACGTTGTACTTCGACATTTACCTCAAGAAGCAGTAGACATTTATACTACTCTGTTTAACAACGCTCTGAATAATGCATATTATCCAGTGCGGTGGAAGACAGCTGTGGTGCATCCTCTCCCGAAAAAGGGAAAGGACAACTCCAATCCGGCGAATCTCCGGTCGATAAGTCTTCTTCCGAGTATCAGCAAGGTATTCGAAAAAGTTATCAATAGAGCTCTGTCTAAGTGGGCAGAGGACAATAATATCATACCGGATAATCAGTTCGGTTTTAAGGCGGGACATGACACTATTCATGCCGCGTCGAAACTCGTTTCTGATGTCCAATGGAACAAATCTAAGAAGCAGTGTACGGGTGCCTGTCTGGTTGATTTGGAGAAGGCCTTCGACACCGTATGGTTAGAGGGTCTTTATCTAAAGCTGACCAGACTTGGCATTAGTAAGCCACTGTTATATATGCTTTATGATATGCTCAATGGCAGAAAGTTTGTTGTCAAAAGTGGCAATGTAACTTCTGCCACAACCTTTAATATTAAAAATGGTCTTCAGCAGGGAGCGGTCAACTCGCCGATTCTATTCAGCATTTACACCAGCGATCTGATAAGTAGTCTAACTCAGGCAATTGCGTATGCCGACGATCTAATTGCGTACAGAACAGCTCCAAAAATCGAGGTCATCAGGATTCTTTTGCAGCGTGATTTCGAGAAGATTCAGCGATATTGCGATGACTGGAAGTTGAAAATCAACTTTCAGAAATCAGAAACTATCTTGTTTAGGACTCCGTTGCTTAGAGCCACAAGGGATACGAGAAAGAACTGGCGCAAGCTGGTGATCGTAGGGCCAAATGGACATCCACTGGCGAGTAAAAGTGTAGTAAAGTACCTTGGCATCTGGATGGATCAGTATTTGTATTTCGACAGACATATAAATGCTGCTCTGGCCAGGGCTAGGGGAGCTTTTGCCCTGACGAAACGGTTGTTTTATAGCAGCCGGCTTGACAGCAGGGTGAAGGTGATTTGCTACATGGCCCTTATCCGGCCGATGATTGCCTATGGATGCCCGGTTTGGTTCAACGTTGCCCCATCTCAAATGGAAAAGATTCGGGTGTTTGAGAGGCAGTGTCTTCGACGCTGCCTTGGATTGCACAGAACACCAGAGTCGGAGTACAAACACTACTATTCCAACCTGGCTCTATACAACGGGGCCAACATAAACAGGATAGATAATTTTTTGCTGAAGCTTATTCGAGGTCACATTGCAAGAGCGATGTCCTCGACTAACAGCTTAATTTTCGGGGCTTATTACCCTAAATACGAATACTACGAGAGTGTGCGTCTAAGCGGCTTTATTCCGCCCGATGCATTCCTCCACCTAGACAGTCGAGGGCTGATCCAGGATAGAGCGGCGGTTCCGCTAATCTACCACGTCGGCCGTAGAACTGTAGATCGGCGGCTCCTTTACAGTCGAGACGTCCTCGCACAAGACGGAGCTGAGCACCTTCGGTTCAGCAGGACTGTGTCCGAACGGGACCGAAGAGATAGGGTAAAGCAGGAGAACCAGTTCTGGTGGTTGAAAAACGAAGATGAAGTTCCTTCAGACATTTAATAGTTGACCTTGCTATTTTCTCTTGTATGGCCGACTTACATAGGTTTAGGTAGTTAGTTTTAAGTAGGGACAGTCAGGGTGGCACCAAAAAAAAAAAAAAAAAAAATTATAAAATCAATAAAAATACAAAAAAAAAAAATATAAAAACCGGAAAATGCTTGCTGTGGCTGTTCTAGTTTGTAAGTAGCTTATAAGTAGGTTGTAATTAGTTTAAAATTAGTTGTAAGTAGTTTTAATTAGCTTTAATTTAGTTTTATGTAGTTTGTAAGTTTTATATAAAACCAAAAAATAAAGACATAGATACCGAGTTTTTTTGTGAAATTCTTCTCGGTAAAAAATAAAACCGACCTGGATTTAGTATTAAGATAGTTCTTAGGCCGAAAGGCATTAGCATTAAGTTATTCTAGTTTAACTTAGAGCGCCCGACTGGGGCCAGTAAGTTAGTTTTAAGATATTGATAAGTAGGCTAGTTTTTATGAATTTTTGTCTAGCTTTAAGATAGTTCTAAGATAATTGAAAAATAAAAATGAATTTATAAAAAAAAAAAAAAAAAGTGCGTTGGACTGTCATGCCGAAGGTCTGGGTTCGATTCCTAGCCGCTGTCACCTAAAAACTTTAAATTTATTTTATTTTAAATAAAAGGATTACACAATAGATACTTGATTTGTCATAAAAATTAATAAACTTTTTACAAATCAAGAAAACTACCTGATTTATCATAACAAAAAATTACCTAGATTTAAATATTAATATGCAGTTAGAAATACATTTTAACATGTAAAAATAATATTTTTATGACCACTTGCATTTTAAGGATATATTAAAAAAAAACATAAATTAAAAAAAATAACCTTTTTTAATAAAATCTCTCTAAGCCGCAAATAAGCAAATATATGCAGGTGGATTTTTATTTAATGTTTTAGAAATGTTCAAAGATTAAATTTCCGCTGAGATTACGTCAAGCCGGCTTAAGCAGGCTTAAATAACTCAACTCAAAGCCAAAAAATTGAGCCAAAAGCAGCTATTCGAAAATCTTAAAATTTTGAAATAATAAAAAAAATTGGTCTTATTTGTAATACAAGTGGTCCTTTTTACTAGCTCAAATAAAAAAATATAATTTTTGAACGCGGCTCTTACAATTTAACACCAAAATTGAAAACTTTCATAAAACAAATATTTTTTCTTTGATTTTTAAAAACAGGGCACTTTGACTACCTGTATCATCCGAATCCTACAACCGATTTTAAAATTTCTTTGGGCTTTTGAAGCTTCCTATATTTTCTAATGCAGTAAACTAATTTTGAATTTTAAGTACACACGAAAATTGTTTCTTACAAGCACTTTTGCAAAAAGGCGCCACAGTGGGCCGAAAGGCATTAGCATTAAGTTATTACGGTTTAACTTAGAGCGCCCAATCGGGGCCGGTAAGTTAGTTATTTATTGGAAATCGACAAGTAGGCTAGTTTTTATGAATTTTTGTCTAGCTTTAAGATAGTTATAAGAAAATGGAAAATAGAAACCAATTTATAAAAAAAAACAAAAAAAAGATTGCTGACTGAAACGAGATGTTAATTGGTTCGAAACCTGTGAGATTTCATATTTTCATTTTTTTTTTTTTGTACAATTTTTGTTTTTAGTATTCAATACAACACCCAATTTCCAGTAGTAGAAAAGAGGTATTTTAATTTTCAAAAACAAAAATCGTACTAGATAACCCAAGATTTTCCAAAAAATAGTATAAGAAAAAATTAGTTTTTTAGTTTTTAAATTTTCCAAAAAATGCATATAAAGAAAATAAACTTTTTAAGAAAATTAATTAAAAAATTGACCGTTAGCTTTCAGAAGAGATAAAGCGTGACGTTGTAAGTATTGCCGATGTTTTTAAAATTTGTTTCTCTTTTAAGTCGATTTGTTTAGAAAATTGCCCTTCCCTCTTAAACGTGGAGAAATAGACCCCAACTCTTAAATCATTATCTTTTTCTTGCCTAGATCCAAATTACATCTTCTACTAGTTGATATTTTTAACACGGAATCCAAAAAAGTATGACCATGAATACTGCTTTGACCTTGAATAACCTTGGAAAGAGTATATTAGTTGGATAGGAAATAAGGGCACTTTTTAAAGAACATCAAATCTTTTTTAAGATTCTACCTCGATCATTGCTGTATCATAGCCGCATCTAAAGTGAAAAGATAAAGAAGGGAAGGGAAGAAAAGTTCCCATACGATTTGTATGGAAAACAGAAAGTATTTTGAATGGAAAACAGGAAATAACAATTTACCATGACTCATTAAACTCTGACTTAAGAAGAAAATCGGAGAAATATTTTGAACCTGCCTTGTGTATACATATGTTTGTATTTTATGAAAGGAATAATACGGCTCACGGCTTCTCGTCTTATTTAAAGTGAATATGTTCAAAATATCAATATGGCTTGAGTAATAAGCTCATAACTGGAGTTGTTAATATCGGATCTTCAAGATAAAATAATATGCTGAATAATTAAAACATATTAATTTAAAAACACGAACAGTTTTCTAAAATTACACCAGAGAAATAACAGGAAAAGAAGGTAAAATTTTATCTTGTTTAAAAAAAGTCAATTTTGATGTACAAAAGGCAGTGGACACGATATTTTATATGCAAATTGGTAATCGAACAAATAGCTGCAATCTTTTATAATTAATTAAAACCAGTTAATATAATTTTCCTATTAAACATATGTACATAAGTACACAAGTACGCAGGTGAAAATTTTGAGACATATGTAAGTAAGTGTAATTTAAAAAGCTGATATTTTGTTAGGCCAGTTGATTGGCAAATAGAAATGATTGGAATCTGTATGAAATTTCAAGACTTAGCAGCTTTTTTATAAATATTTTTAGGCATGACAGTTTTAGTTTTAGTCAAACGAATTTTTTTTATAATGCACATAGCTTATATAAAATCATTCATTAATATTTTGAGATATCAAACTTATCAAGTTGAAGCTTACATAACCATTTACAAAAAGCAATTGAAATGGAAGAGGGCTGATTATTTTTATTTCTATATTTTAATGTGGAAAAAACTCCTAATGAAAACAGTACGATAAGGATCTTAAGTTTGCAGGTGAGTAATTTTTTCTTCGTCTTCCCCTTTCAAATTATCTACGCCACGCTGTGTACTAAATTATAACTGCATATTTTTCAGATTGTGTGGAAAGGTTTATATTTATTATTCATCTATGGATTTACAATCCGTTGATTTCAAAATTAAGAATTTATGGTAAGAGACCAATCTAAAAACTTGTAGGTACTTGTAACGGTCAGCTGAGTCTACTCTACCTCATGCGATGTTCAGTATCAACTCAGAAGGAAAGGAACTTCAATGAGCTCAGTGGGTCGTAGAGTAGGCAGGATTGCTTGTGGACGCACGACACTAGCTCGTCGGAGTCGTGGGATCTTACACTTATACCGGACACCGTTTTTATGTACATGCCTGAATAATTCTTAAATATTTTCACATTCAAAACCATACTCAAGAACGCAAAGGATCTCCATTTATAACTCCGAACATTTTTGGGAAACTGTAAGATGACAAGAGCTTCCCTTGCGTAACCCTCCCTCAGTCGGGCCTTATAACCTGCGACCACCCTTGGCTAGTACTTCGCAAAATACTGCAGCGTTAGCCCCTTTTTCAAATGAGAGTGATTGATTAAAAACCACCCCTTATCAATCGATTATCAAACCTCATCGTACTCCCCCTTTACCATTAAAAAATAAAGGAATTTATTTTTCATCTCAAAGGAAATCTATATATTCACCAAACGAACCGTGAAAAGAAATAGATCGAAGACGAGAGATTCATATTCGTTATAATATTAATAAGAAAATAGTATTTTTTTTCAATTTCTTTTCTTTTACAATAACAATACTAACTCTATATTGGTTGAAATTCATTTATGTTTAGCTATGTTAGAGATTTTGAGTTATCAGAGAAACAATTATTTATGTACTAGGCAATTTGTATGCATTACCATAAATATCTCCGTGTGGCCTTGATAGGTAAAGCCTGAACGCACATGCATTTATACACATTATTAATCCAAATTCCATATTTTGAGATCTTTTTCAAGTTTCAAGTTTATTTATTTATTTTATAACTTACACAAGATACAATATCTTTTTAATAGTGCAAGCTTCAATGAAAATTCTAATATAAATATTATTTGATGTAAAGTGTTACAAAGAAAAAACAAAACAAGATTCAAAAGGAAAAATTTTTTAATGAATTACAATTTTAAGATCATATCACTTCAAATTCAAATAGTTAAATAATATGAATACAGTTGAATATTACTGAAAAGAGATACAAAAATTATTCAAAAAAAAAAAAAAATTAAAAATTGTAGAAAAGTACTCATAAGTACGTATGTATTTAAAAAACCAATCATCGAAGTTCTTCCAAGAATAGTTTGAGCCTAACTTTTTTTTGTTTACACTTCAGAATTCTTTGTTGTAGTGAGCTTAAAGCAAGCTGCATTCTACAATCAGAGGCTCATCATGAGTGCATGTGTTAGTGGTTAGTAGTTTAAACAGTGTTCTGCAATTTATTAGCCTTATGGCTCGGGGAAGGGAATTCCCGGATCGCATTGATGAAGAATTGCCGTTCAGAAACCAAATAATTATAGCGAATTGGTATGAAATCAAGAGTTCTTATTGAACGAGTGAAACAGATTTCACAATCAAACAACATAATCGGAATAAGCAACGTTTTAACCAAAAATAAGTCTTGTTTTTAAAGGTGTAACTTCTTATGCTGCCCAAAGCAAGCGAAGACCTCCATAAACCCTACCTACAGGCAGTCTGATGTGGTTATTCCAGGTAAGAGTTTTATTGAATATTATACCGAGATTTTTTGCGGACTCAACAAATTCGATGCGGTTATTATTAAGATATACTTTTGGGAAGTATGAAGTATCAATCGGTTTCCTGGAGATAACCAAACATTTTGACTTGGATGGGTTTAAAAAAAGGCCATTCACTCGAGACCAGCATAAAAATCCTGTCGAGATCATCATTTATTTCACATGTTGCATCTTCCACAAGGCCCAAAGGAAAACTCTTCCGAGCCTGCACATCGTCAGCAAACATATCAAGCGAGGAACTTAAAAGACATTTAGGTAGGTCATTTATGTACATTGAAAAGAATAATGGCCCAAGTATTGAGCCTTGTGGAAAACCCAAATCTAGTGAAAGAAAGTCTGATACGACATTTTTATTAACTACTGCCTGAAATCTGTGATGTAAATAAGAGGCTATCAGCTTTGTTGATGACACAGAAAAATTAAATTGATTACGAAGCTTACTACAGAGAACATTGTGGTTTACGGTATCAAACGCTTTAGAGAATTCAAGCAAGATAAGAAAAGTTACTTTATCATTGTCTACCGCTTGCCTGATGTCTTCTGTAACGTTTATTAATGCAGTAGTACAACTATATTTTCGACGAAATCCAGATATATTATAGCAAAGTAAACTATTTTTGTTAAGAAATCTACGTATCTGATTACTCATCAACCTTTTAAGATCCGTGGAGAGAAAGGACAAAATGGCAATTGGTCTAAAGTCGCTTTGATTTTTGGGGACTGGTATTACTTTGGCCCGTTTCCAAGATGTAGGAAAAACTCCTGTCATAAAAATATTGTTGATTAAGTATGCTATATATTTCCAAACATAGGGAAGAATGATTTTAACAAACTTTGGACTTATTTCATCAAAACCTGTAGAATTTGATTTTTTTAATAAGATGCTTTCTAAAACATCAGTTTAATCTACAGCTGTAAAGCAGAAGCCTTGTAAAGAAGACAAGTTGTCAGGATCAACGGTTAGAGAGTCATCACTGTAAAGATAGTTCGATGCATCATCAACATTTGTTGAGAAAGAAACTGAGGCAAACAGCTTATTGAACTCATTACAGTCAAAGTTATTACTTCGTTGGTTTATTTGTTTGCCCATGCCCACATGTCTGACCGGGAGAGGACGCAGTTTATTTTTAATCGTGATTGAGTAAAATTGGTTGTAATAAAAGTCAAGGGAATTAATTTCAGAAGTGAACAAGAAATTGTTTTGTAGTAAGGAAGGTAAAAAGTTTTATTTTGTGAAGCACATGCGTGGAGAATT
This sequence comes from Dasysyrphus albostriatus, assembly GCA_946251815.1. NCBI lineage: Eukaryota > Metazoa > Arthropoda > Insecta > Diptera > Syrphidae > Dasysyrphus > Dasysyrphus albostriatus. The sequence continues at coordinate 131,919,046 of OX276335.1, read as the reverse complement.
TGAATAAAGTGAATAAATTTATTAACGAACCTAAGAAAATATAACTTTTTAATTTCTTCTACAAATGATAATGTCAAAAGTAAAACATTTAGAGAAAGCTTTTTTAACATATTATAATTGTTATATGCATATATATTTTGTAGGTAAACTATTTTATATTAAATTTGTATGTAAATAGCTATAAGTTCTAACGTAAGTTAATTAACGGATTTGTAGAGCCGATTAATTAAAGTGATCTAAACGTCAAGAAATATTATTTAATTGAAAAAGTTTTAGGATGTTTTTAATATTTAATGATTTATTGTAAACTATAGAGCAAATTGAAAAGAGGTTATCTTAACAAGAGAATTCAGAATAAAGAGGTTATAAAAAGATTAGTCAAGTCAGAATGACAGTGACAAAAGACAATGAGAGAATATGAAAAAGTGTTGAAATGTAAATGTTGGTAGGTACGGTTGGTCACGAATTGACAGGAATGTCCAACACGCCCCCTCAATGAGATGATCCTCATACTTTGACAACTCCAAGTTTTGATAAGCAATTGTAATGCTTCGGCCCAGTTAGCGCATTAGTTAGAACATCGGCAGGCATTTCTTCCTTAGGTAGGTATTCTAATTTGATGTCCCCTTTAGATAAGACATCGCGGATGAAGTGGTGTCGGATGTCTATATGCTTAGTCCTTTGATGAAACACATGATTTTCAGCAAGAAGTCCAGTACCACGGTTATCGTTGTATAAAATGATTTTATTTAAGTCCTCAAGACCGAGTTCCTTTAAGAACGTCCTTAGATGAATAGCTTCTTTCATAGCCTCTGAGATACCCATGTACTCAGCTTCGGTCGAAGATAAAGCAACAGTCTTTTGTTTTTGGTATTTCCAGCTAACAGCCGCATTGGAAAAAGTGAACGCAAAACCAGTGTAGGATCGTCTATCAATTACGCATCTTCCCCAATCAGAGTCAACGAATCCGTTTATGCATTCCTGATTTGAAGAATATCGCAATCCAAAGTCTATTGTTCCTTGAAGGTAGCGTAGCACACGCTTTGCAGCACCCCAGTGGACATCGTTAAAACAACTGTTGAATTGAACAAGAACACTTGTTACATGAGATATATCTGGTCGGGAACAAACAGCAGCATACATCAATCCTCCAATCAACTCTTTGTATGGCCGTTTTTCTTGAACACAAGAATTTTCACTTTTAACAAGTCTTGAGTCTGGTTGCATGGGGATGAAAAGAGGTTTGGCATCCTTCATACTAAATCTCTGTAACAAATTACGGATGTAACCCTTTTGACTTATGGATATAAATCCTGAATTTTGATTAATCTCGATTCCAAGGCAATATTTTGCCTCTCCAAGATCTTTAACTTCGAAGTCTTCCATAAGACTTCTTTTAATTGATTGAATCCAGTTCAGATCCTTGGAGCAAATAAGAACGTCATCAACATAGATGGAAAGAATTAAAATGTTTCCATTTTTCTACGCAACATACACGCATGGATCTGCTTTTGTCGCTTTAAGTCCAATTTGCTGCAACTTGCGGTCAAATCTTAGATTCCATTGACGTCCGGCTTGTTTCAAGCCATACAAAGCCTTCTTCAGGTAACACACCTGTTTTCCTTCGTGAAAAGATTGAAGCATCGTTTTTGCCTTTTGTTTAATGGAGCTATTTGTCGGCTCATTTTGCAGAATTTCTTCTAAAGCATCTTCTAGCAACGGTGGAGCCTTTATATAAATATGCTCATTCAATGTTCCATTCAAGTATGCTGAAGTGATATTGACTTGATGAATTTTCAGCTGGTACCTTGCAGCGAGTGCGAGCATAAGACGTATAGATTCGAGACGAGCTACAGGAGAAAATGTCTTCATGTAATCTGTGCCGGGATGTTGAGAAAAACCTTGAGCTACAAGGCGGGCCTTCCGTCTCGTAACTATACCATCTTGATTACGTTTGTTTGTAAGTACAAAGCGACATCCAACTTTGCTCCGTTCCGCTTGCTCATGAACCAGCTTCCAAGTATCATTTTTAATAAGACATTTTACTTCGTCTATGATGGCGTTTTCCACTCAGCACAGTCATCGCCTTGGAGGGCTTCCTTGAAACTTATTTCAGCATTAAACGCATAGGCTACAACAGCATTATCAGAAAGGTTTTCATCATAATTTTCAGTTTTACTGTGTTGACCTGTTTTACTTGGCTCACAAGATTTTTCACTAGCCTGATCGCATAAAATTTCAGCATCGGTTTTGATTTCACTATCTTGATCAGTTTTACACACTAAGGTCTTGATCACATGATATTTCAGCATCACCAGATTTAATAAAACTCCACTGCTCCAGGATATCAGCATTTCCACACTTAGTTTCAGGTGAAATTATGTCTACATCCTTATGGACTTCTTTCGATTCATCGACAAACATAACATCTCTTGAGATAGAAATTTTTCTCGCTGATGGCATCCAAATTCGATATGCTTTTGCGTCATGTGAATATCCAACAAATATACCTTCAGTCGAACGAGCTCCAAATTTATCCTTATTTGGTTCCTTGTTTTTAACAAAAGCTCTACAACCAAATATCTGAAGGTGTTTCAGATTCGGAACTCGTCCCATCCACAATTCGAAAGGTGTCTTACCATCCAGAGTTTTTGATGGACAACGATTCCTCAAATAATTTGCTGAGCATATGGCTTCAGCCCAAAATGAAGGGGAAAGTCCAGCTTGCAGCACCATACATCGGGCCATCTCGACCAAAGTGCGGTTCTTCCTTTCACTGACCCCATTTTGTTGAGGCGTATAAGGTGTTGAAAGTCTCCTTTTAATACCTTGTGACTTTAGGTATTCATCCATTTTATTTGAACAATATTCCTTGCCATTATCCGTCTGTAGTGCCTTGATTTTTTGACCGGTTTGTTTTTCAACAAAATTTTTATAGCTGAGGAACGTTTCATATACATCGCTTTTATTTTTAATTATGTATACTTTACACCATCGCGAATAGTCGTCTATAAAAGTGACGAAGTACTTTCCTCCACAATTAGATTGAGTCCTCATAGGCCCACAGATATCCGAATGGACAATCATTAAAAGCTCGGAGCTTCAAGTTGTCCTTACAGAAAATGGTTTTGCTGCCAACTTTCCCTTCAAGCAAATAGTGCATGGAGATAGTTGTTCACTTGGATTCAGAATAATTCCTGTAGCAGTTTTATTCTTAGCAATATTCAACAGATCCCGAAAATTTAAATGGCCAAGCCGTTCATGCCACATCTGGATATCAGACTTTGTCTCCCTGTTGGTCGATTCAGCAACACCCGCAGACTCCAAAGTTCGGCGAAGGTAATATAAATCACCAACTCTATCAGCTATAAGTTTGATTTTTCCATTTTCATCTCGTACTAGCGCCGTGTCACGCCTGAAGACTACTTCATAGTTCTTGTCAGTAATCTTGGACACTGAAAGAAGATTTGTGCGCAGATCAGGAGCTAATAGAGTATTTTCAAAATGTACTGAACTTGATTCGACTCCAACAGCTGCCTGGAGTCTAACAGTTCCCTTCGCCTTCACTGTAGTGGATTGATTACTCGCCAATTTTAGTTTTTCCCGATCGGTAGATGACAAAGACTCGAAATATTCTTCTTCACGGCACAGGTAGGATGTGCACCCACTATCCAAACACCAGCTTCGTTTCAGATCGATGGTATCCGTGCACATGGCATGTTGAGAAACATCTGACATTATGTAAAAGGAATCCTTTCCACATTCGGCACGTTGTGAAGCTTGACGTTTTACACGACAATCAGCAGCCTTGTGCCCAAGTTTGTTGCACTTGCTACACCGAAATGGAAACTTTTTCTTGTTTGTCGGATTTTCTTTACTTGTTTGCTTCGAAGTAAAACTTCTAGTTGCAATCATTGCTCCGCATTCAGACTCTTTGGATTTTTGCTTGCGCGCTTCCGCTTCTTCGAGAATTTTTACTTTAAGCCTTTCAGCATCAGGAAGAACATCCTGAGTCTCGATAGCACAACGAAAATTTTCGAAGGATTCTGGCAAACTGTACAAAAGCATTATGCTCAACAAATCTTTATGAATTTTAACATCCATCGCCTCCAGTTTGTCGACGGCATCAAAGAACTTGCCCACGTGATCACGGATTTCATCTCCTTCCTTCATTTTCTAAAGTATGAGTTGCTTTAGCAAGGTGGCTTTCCTTGCCGGACCTGACGACGCATAAATGGATTCGAGTTTCTTCCAGATCTCGTGAGAAGTTTCACATCCACGGACTTGTTTGAGCTCGGATGGACTGATGGACAAAATAAGATCGGCCTTTGCCTTTTTATCTTGACGTTGCCAAGTAGATAAAGCCTTCTTAACCTTTGCTTTGTCACTTTCCGTTGGCTCTGGCGGCCTAGGTATATCACCAGACACATAATCCCATGTGTCGTTTTTGACAAGCAATGCCTCTACCTGAAGGCACCATGTGTCGTAGTTGTCTTCCGACAACATATCAAGCCTTAGAGAAGAACTCGGTTGCGCCATTATCAGCAACTGGAAATTAATCGTAGTGAGAAATAGTTTTTACAATTAAAAATGGAAAATTTAAAATTCCTGGGCCCATAACCTGTAGAGCCGATTAATTAAATTGATCTAAACGTCAAGAAATATTATTTAATTGAAAAAGTTTTGGGATGTTTTTAATATTTAAAGATTTATTGTAAACTATAGAGCAAATTGAAAAGAGGTTATCTTAACAAGAGAATTCAGAATAAAGAGGTTATAAAAAGATTAGTCAAGTCAGAATGACAGTGACAAAAGACAATGAGAGAATATGAAAAAGTGTTGAAATGTAAATGTTGGTAGGTACGGTTGGTCACGAATTGACAGGAATGTCCAACACGCCCCCTCAATGAGATGATCCTCATACTTTGACAACTCCAAGTTTTGATAAGCAATTGTAATGCTTCGGCCCAGTTAGCGCATTAGTTAGAACATCGGCAGGCATTTCTTCCTTAGGTAGGTATTCTAATTTGATGTCCCCTTTAGATAAGACATCGCGGATGAAGTGGTGTCGGATGTCTATATGCTTAGTCCTTTGATGAAACACATGATTTTCAGCAAGAAGTCCAGTACCACGGTTATCGTTGTATAAAATGATTTTATTTAAGTCCTCAAGACCGAGTTCCTTTAAGAACGTCCTTAGATGAATAGCTTCTTTCATAGCCTCTGAGATACCCATGTACTCAGCTTCGGTCGAAGATAAAGCAACAGTCTTTTGTTTTTGGTATTTCCAGCTAACAGCCGCATTGGAAAAAGTGAACGCAAAACCAGTGTAGGATCGTCTATCAATTACGCATCTTCCCCAATCAGAGTCAACGAATCCGTTTATGCATTCCTGATTTGAAGAATATCGCAATCCAAAGTCTATTGTTCCTTGAAGGTAGCGTAGCACACGCTTTGCAGCACCCCAGTGGACATCGTTAAAACAACTGTTGAATTGAACAAGAACACTTGTTACATGAGATATATCTGGTCGGGAACAAACAGCAGCATACATCAATCCTCCAATCAACTCTTTGTATGGCCGTTTTTCTTGAACACAAGAATTTTCACTTTTAACAAGTCTTGAGTCTGGTTGCATGGGGATGAAAAGAGGTTTGGCATCCTTCATACTAAATCTCTGTAACAAATTACGGATGTAACCCTTTTGACTTATGGATATAAATCCTGAATTTTGATTAATCTCGATTCCAAGGCAATATTTTGCCTCTCCAAGATCTTTAACTTCGAAGTCTTCCATAAGACTTCTTTTAATTGATTGAATCCAGTTCAGATCCTTGGAGCAAATAAGAACGTCATCAACATAGATGGAAAGAATTAAAATGTTTCCATTTTTCTACGCAACATACACGCATGGATCTGCTTTTGTCGCTTTAAGTCCAATTTGCTGCAACTTGCGGTCAAATCTTAGATTCCATTGACGTCCGGCTTGTTTCAAGCCATACAAAGCCTTCTTCAGGTAACACACCTGTTTTCCTTCGTGAAAAGATTGAAGCATCGTTTTTGCCTTTTGTTTAATGGAGCTATTTGTCGGCTCATTTTGCAGAATTTCTTCTAAAGCATCTTCTAGCAACGGTGGAGCCTTTATATAAATATGCTCATTCAATGTTCCATTCAAGTATGCTGAAGTGATATTGACTTGATGAATTTTCAGCTGGTACCTTGCAGCGAGTGCGAGCATAAGACGTATAGATTCGAGACGAGCTACAGGAGAAAATGTCTTCATGTAATCTGTGCCGGGTTGTTGAGAAAAACCTTGAGCTACAAGGCGGGCCTTCCGTCTCGTAACTATACCATCTTGATTACGTTTGTTTGTAAGTACAAAGCGACATCCAACTTTGCTCCGTTCCGCTTGCTCATGAACCAGCTTCCAAGTATCATTTTTAATAAGACATTTTACTTCGTCTATGATGGCGTTTTCCACTCAGCACAGTCATCGCCTTGGAGGGCTTCCTTGAAACTTATTTCAGCATTAAACGCATAGGCTACAACAGCATTATCAGAAAGGTTTTCATCATAATTTTCAGTTTTACTGTGTTGACCTGTTTTACTTGGCTCACAAGATTTTTCACTAGCCTGATCGCATAAAATTTCAGCATCGGTTTTGATTTCACTATCTTGATCAGTTTTACACACTAAGGTCTTGATCACATGATATTTCAGCATCACCAGATTTAATAAAACTCCACTGCTCCAGGATATCAGCATTTCCACACTTAGTTTCAGGTGAAATTATGTCTACATCCTTATGGACTTCTTTCGATTCATCGACAAACATAACATCTCTTGAGATAGAAATTTTTCTCGCTGATGGCATCCAAATTCGATATGCTTTTGCGTCATGTGAATATCCAACAAATATACCTTCAGTCGAACGAGCTCCAAATTTATCCTTATTTGGTTCCTTGTTTTTAACAAAAGCTCTACAACCAAATATCTGAAGGTGTTTCAGATTCGGAACTCGTCCCATCCACAATTCGAAAGGTGTCTTACCATCCAGAGTTTTTGATGGACAACGATTCCTCAAATAATTTGCTGAGCATATGGCTTCAGCCCAAAATGAAGGGGAAAGTCCAGCTTGCAGCACCATACATCGGGCCATCTCGACCAAAGTGCGGTTCTTCCTTTCACTGACCCCATTTTGTTGAGGCGTATAAGGTGTTGAAAGTCTCCTTTTAATACCTTGTGACTTTAGGTATTCATCCATTTTATTTGAACAATATTCCTTGCCATTATCCGTCTGTAGTGCCTTGATTTTTTGACCGGTTTGTTTTTCAACAAAATTTTTATAGCTGAGGAACGTTTCATATACATCGCTTTTATTTTTAATTATGTATACTTTACACCATCGCGAATAGTCGTCTATAAAAGTGACGAAGTACTTTCCTCCACAATTAGATTGAGTCCTCATAGGCCCACAGATATCCGAATGGACAATCATTAAAAGCTCGGAGCTTCAAGTTGTCCTTACAGAAAATGGTTTTGCTGCCAACTTTCCCTTCAAGCAAATAGTGCATGGAGATAGTTGTTCACTTGGATTCAGAATAATTCCTGTAGCAGTTTTATTCTTAGCAATATTCAACAGATTCCGAAAATTTAAATGGCCAAGCCGTTCATGCCACATCTGGATATCAGACTTTGTCTCCCTGTTGGTCGATTCAGCAACACCCGCAGACTCCAAAGTTCGGCGAAGGTAATATAAATCACCAACTCTATCAGCTATAAGTTTGATTTTTCCATTTTCATCTCGTACTAGCGCCGTGTCACGCCTGAAGACTACTTCATAGTTCTTGTCAGTAATCTTGGACACTGAAAGAAGATTTGTGCGCAGATCAGGAGCTAATAGAGTATTTTCAAAATGTACTGAACTTGATTCGACTCCAACAACTGCCTGGAGTCTAACAGTTCCCTTCGCCTTCACTGTAGTGGATTGATTACTCGCCAATTTTAGTTTTTCCCGATCGGTAGATGACAAAGACTCGAAATATTCTTCTTCACGGCACAGGTAGGATGTGCACCCACTATCCAAACACCAGCTTCGTTTCAGATCGATGGTATCCGTGCACATGGCATGTTGAGAAACATCTGACATTATGTAAAAGGAATCCTTTCCACATTCGGCACGTTGTGAAGCTTGACGTTTTACACGACAATCAGCAGCCTTGTGCCCAAGTTTGTTGCACTTGCTACACCGAAATGGAAACTTTTTCTTGTTTGTCGGATTTTCTTTACTTGTTTGCTTCGAAGTAAAACTTCTAGTTGCAATCATTGCTCCGCATTCAGACTCTTTGGATTTTTGCTTGCGCGCTTCCGCTTCTTCGAGAATTTTTACTTTAAGCCTTTCAGCATCAGGAAGAACATCCTGAGTCTCGATAGCACAACGAAAATTTTCGAAGGATTCTGGCAAACTGTACAAAAGCATTATGCTCAACAAATCTTTATGAATTTTAACATCCATCGCCTCCAGTTTGTCGACGGCATCAAAGAACTTGCCCACGTGATCACGGATTTCATCTCCTTCCTTCATTTTCTAAAGTATGAGTTGCTTTAGCAAGGTGGCTTTCCTTGCCGGACCTGACGACGCATAAATGGATTCGAGTTTCTTCCAGATCTCGTGAGAAGTTTCACATCCACGGACTTGTTTGAGCTCGGATGGACTGATGGACAAAATAAGATCGGCCTTTGCCTTTTTATCTTGACGTTGCCAAGTAGATAAAGCCTTCTTAACCTTTGCTTTGTCACTTTCCGTTGGCTCTGGCGGCCTAGGTATATCACCAGACACATAATCCCATGTGTCGTTTTTGACAAGCAATGCCTCTACCTGAAGGCACCATGTGTCGTAGTTGTCTTCCGACAACATATCAAGCCTTAGAGAAGAACTCGGTTGCGCCATTATCAGCAACTGGAAATTAATCGTAGTGAGAAATAGTTTTTACAATTAAAAATGGAAAATTTAAAATTCCTGGGCCCATAACCTGTAGAGCCGATTAATTAAATTGATCTAAACGTCAAGAAATATTATTTAATTGAAAAAGTTTTGGGATGTTTTTAATATTTAAAGATTTATTGTAAACTATAGAGCAAATTGAAAAGAGGTTATCTTAACAAGAGAATTCAGAATAAAGAGGTTATAAAAAGATTAGTCAAGTCAGAATGACAGTGACAAAAGGCAATGAGAGAATATGAAAAAGTGTTGAAATGTAATAGGTATGTAAATGGTATGGAAATGTGGTAGGTATGGTTGGTCACGAATTGACAGGGATGTCCAAAAGGATTAATAAAATAAGTGATTTTAATTTATAAAAAGCGAATAATACATAAAACGTCACAAATTGTCCGGAAAATAATGCTTGGAGCATTCTTTTTCCGCGCAAAATTAAGTGGAGACATTCTTCTATCTTTTCACGGACAGCGGTTACAACTTTCAAATTTTGTGCTGGAGCTGCATACTGATTGGAAAAAAAATTCCGAGATAAACTTGTCCTGGGAAAAATTTTATATGGGAGATAAATGTTGCCTCGATCTGCGTAGTAAGCTTTAATTTTAAAATTATATTGGCAACTTATAAAGCCAAACAATTAAAAACAATAATATTGATAAAAGTAAGTAATTGAATAATAAAGCCTAGTATGCAGATCGAGCAGACTAATTTTATCTCTACATTTTTTTTCTCAAGACAAATTCTGGAGGTGTAGGTTAAATAAGAACAATGGCGTAGCTAGAAATTAAAAAAAATCAAAGTCCTTCAATTCATATAAATTTTAATTAGATTTTTCAAAGCATTTGAAGAGCAAGAAAAATTGATCGCTTGCGCTTGATTTCGCACAATAATCGTATAATGAGGATGGATAAAATTTTCAGTGATATTAGGACAATTTGGTAAAATTTGTATCAAAATAAGCTTTTTCCGTCAAAATATAGTTTGTCTCTCATCTGTTAAGCTGTAATCAATGGATTAATAAACCTCTTCAAATTCCAAAATTTTTGAAGTTTTTTTACTTCTCCGGGAAAAAAGTGACTCTAGGGCAACATTGTTGACTTGACATTGCCACTAGGGTTGACATTTGTATCAAAATAAACTTTTCCCGTCAAAAAATTGTTTGTAATGACACCTATCAAGCCATCAACTGCCAAAGGGTATTGAAATTTGACAACGATGTCAATGGATTAAGAAACTTCTAAGAATTCCAAAATTTTTGAAGTTTTTACTTCTAGGGAAAAAGTGATTTTTCGGCAATTGGTTGACATTTTGATCAAAATTCACTTTTTCCGCCAAAATAACTTAGCTTCCTGATATCAACTCGGTCTAACCCATTTTAAGCTTTTTTTTTTAAATATTTCACTTATCTGAATGTGGCCCTATTACACCCTTTTCCATTAGCTGTGCCACTGACTGATCTATTTATTTTTTATTTATTTATTTATTCACCTACGAATAACAAGCTTCACAGATTACTATAAAATTATTATATACTTTAAGCTCAGCATAAAACAATAAAAAATTAAATTCTTAAAAATAAGTAAAGTAAATAATTTTTGAATTTGATTCTGGAAATTGAAAGATCAAGATGTCCATTAATTTCATTGAACTGTCTAACTGACCTTGAAATGGGTTCATTCATTCCATAGTTTGTTCGATGTTAAGGTTAAAAAAGAAGGTGTCTATCTCTCAACGGTCTTGTTGGAGCATAAATACAAATTAAAGACAGTAAAGGTGGGGCATTTAATGCGGTAGCACAGAATATCACGGATAAGAACTATATCATGAATAGTTCTTTGAGATTTGAGCAGCTGCAAACCAAGAAGGTTTTGCCTGGCTAGGGAATTTGGACAGAAATTCCAATGCATTTTATAAAAAAACATATCTTGTAAAATGATTCTGGATCTTTTGAATTCTATCAGAGAACAGTTGTTGGTGAGGGTTCCAGATGACATTAGCATATTCCAGAATAGATCTTACTTAAGTAGCATAAAGCGAAACAAAGGTGTAGGGATCGGAAAAATCCGTTGAATTTCTTTTTATAAATCCTAGCATTGTGTTAGTTTTGGCGACAATGCCATCAACATGTGGAACAAATGAAAATTTGGAACCAAATGTAACCCCTAAATCTTTAACTTTTAAAGTTCTCTGTAGATGACTAGGTCCTAGAGAATAAGGAAACTCGTATATAAAATATTTCCTGGAGATAGAAATAACAAAACATTTTTTAACGTTTAGGTTGAAGCAGTTTAACTTACACCAGCGGGATAAATTATCAAAATCCATTTGAAGTTTAATGTAGTCGTAATCGCTTGTTACTTTCAAAAATAGTTTGAGGTCATCAGCATATACTAGACATTGGCTAAAATTAGTACACCTGAGGTACATCTAATAGGCCTTGAGGTATATTCTTCAATTTTCACTTCTTGCACTCTACCAATTAAGGATGAGCCGATCCACTGAAGTAGACTTGAGTGAATGCCAAATATTTCAAGTTTACGAAGCAATATATTGTGACATACAGAATCGAAGTCCTTGCTGAAGTCTGTATAAATAGCATCAACTTGGCTTTGCTTTTCGATGGATTCAACCACGAAAGAAAAACAGGCTAAATTATAATAGTCGATCTTCATGAAATAAACCTATGTTCGGCACTACTAAGGTGTTCCTTCACAAGAAAATCAAGTTTTATTTTAATTAGACTTTCTAAAAGTTTTGGTATTGCAGACAACTTACAAATTTCCCTATAGTTTTCAACGTAGTTTTTTGAGCCTGATTTAAAAATGGGAGTTAGAAGATTCGTCCAGGAATATTCCGGAAGACAGAAAAAGATCAAAAATAATAAGCAGAGCACCGTTTTAAGACTATGGAGTGCCATCCACACCAGGTTTATTATTCGGTTTAAGACTTTGTAGTCCTTCTGAAATATCCACAGGACCCAATATCCACTTTGGGCTGATCAATAGATGGAATGAAAGCATTTCCCTGAGCGTTAGAATAAACTGATTCAAAAAACTGAGCAAAAAGATCAAGTCTTATTAACCTTTGAAATTCATAGAATTGGGAATCCCAATTTATTTCCGTTTAGAATTAATAAAGGACCAGAATCGCTTTGGGTCATTTTATAAGTTGACCTCAACGTTTATAACATAATTTTTGTGCGAGAATTAACTGAGAATAATGAATTCTTTCCGAAGGTTACAAAATTGTATCTTATTGATAAATCCCAAAATGCTTTCAATAAAATAAAAGATGGATGTTTCCTTGTTGGTGGTTGATCGTATATTAAAAAATTCTTACAAAGATTTTGCGATAATTTGACAACTGATTATTACAATATAAAAGAAAACTAAACATGACTTGCAATTTTTGATTTTTGACATTTTACATAGCATTTACATTGACATCTTCATGATAAGTAAGCTTCCGGGTGCGTGTTGAGAATTGGAATTTACGCGCTGGGATTTTGATGGATGATGCAACATTCCTCCCCGGCTGTGAACGAAGTTCTCAAGATTTCATTGAATTCACCTTTAATCTCAATGCTCATTTACATGAAAAGATAGAAAATAAAAATTTAGTACATTTATAAACAAACAAAATAGTACTAGAATGAGACACAAAATAATTTTCAATCGAACAGATCTGGCTTTATTTAGAAGTTAAAAGTGCTGAATTTAATATTTTATATATCTGTCTCGCCTTAATTCGTATTTCGGCTTCGGTTGTAACTTTTTGTTCCAATTTGTTGTTTTATTTTCTTTAAGTTGTTGTGAAAGTGTTCATTTTGTTATTAAAAGTGAATAAAATAATTAAATAAAAAACATCAAATGTGCTGTGTAGTGATTACTCCAGGTGAGTTTAAAAGTTATATTGCTTTAATTTGTAGTTTAATGTCAGTAGACTTTGTTTTTTATTTGGTATTTCTTCCTTCCATAAAAAATACCCATGTTTGTGTGTCGTCCATTTGATTTGTACGTGTGTCTCCCATAAGAAATACATATGTTCGTGTGTTTCTGATCTCCAATCATGGTTGGTAACTAATTGTCGGCTTGTTGAATTTCCGAGATAGGGTGTCTCATTTTTTTGTGTATAAAATAATTGTTTTTGAATTAAATTATTTTATTGTGATTTGTAGTGGACTGTATTTATTTTTATATCAAATTAATTAAAAGTGAATTTTTTATAGTTTTTGACAGGGTGTTTCGGGTTTTCCGGTTAAAAAAAATATTTTTACTCAAAGTTGAAAGTTTTCAGAATATTTTTGTTGGTATTCTGGTGTGAATTTAATTAATGTAAATGAAGTTACGATGAACGATGACTGTGATTGCGAAAGTGATTTATATGGTGATTTTTAAATTCCTTAACATAATTAACGTGAATTAATCGTATTTATTCGACGAAATGTATTTAAATTTTTTTTTTTTTTCGTGAGTTTAAATTTCATATGAATATTTTTTCGAGTGAGTCAATATTTGAGATGATTCGTTGCATAAAATTTCAAACGTGACTTTAACTGTGATTTCGATTGAGTGTGTATGTTATAAATTGTAAGTGCATCGAATGATTGTGAGTGAGTGATATATTTTTTTTTTTGTGTGTGATTTGAGTGTGATTTTGAATGATTGATACTGTGATTTTTTTTTTAAATGCAATATTTTGTTATGTCGAATATTTTGATTTTCTGTGTGCGACATTTTGTGAGTGATTGTAAAATGAATGATCGCTGTTGAATATTTTGATTTTCTGTTGACTACATCAGAGTTGTATGAGTGTGATATGATTGAATATGGTTGAATGAGTGTTTTAGTTTGAATGAGTGTCTTGGAATATATATTAGATTTTCGTCCATTGTTAGATGGTTTCTTTTTCATCTGCAGTTTTGTTACAGGGTAAAAGGCATATTTTGGTGATCGGTCTTCTGAACTCTCCTGATTGTGTTTTCAAGTTGACGACACGAGTTAGCTTATCTGCGCCAGGAACTGAGGAAATGACACGAGCAAGAGTCCATTTTGACGGCGGTAAACGCTCATCTTTCAACAGGACCAGATCTCCAATTTGAGGTTGTGGTTCAGTTTTCAGCCATTTAGGTCGTTGTTGAAGACGAGAAAGATATTCTCCGCTCCACTGCTTCCAAAATTAATGAACAGCTATTTGGATTTTCTTCCATCTATCTAGGTGTGAAACCTTTTCAACTGCCAAATCTGCTTCTGGTACAAGTTGTGCTGAAGTTCCAATAAGGAAGTGTGCTGGAGTAAGAATGGCAAAATCATCGAGGTTATCGGTAAGTGGACATAGAGGCCTCGGGTTTAAACAGGCTTCTATTTCTGCTAGAAGCGTGCTGAGCTCCTCAAATGTAAGGGTTTCATTTCTGACGACCCGTTTCAAGTGAAACTTCACGGATTTCACTCCTGCTTCCCATAATCCTCCGAAGTGGTAGGGAGGAATGAAATTCCACTTGGTACCGACATTGGTTGCTGTTGATTGTATTTGTTTCCAATCGATGTTTGCGGCCTTCAGCATTCTTTGAAGCTCGGTGTTAGCTCCAACAAAGTTTTTTCCGCAATCACTGTAGATTTCTGTGCATACACCGCGACGTGCAGTAAATCGCCAGAAACGCCTGAGTGGTAGTGTCGCTAACCGCCTCCAGGTGGATTTTTTTGGTCGCTAAGCACACAAATATGGCGAAGTATGCCTTATAGATTTTTCCTCCGCGTCCTTTCCAGGCCTTGACTTCTATCGGCCCTGCGTAGTCCACTCCGGTATGCGTGAATGGGCGAGAGACTCTAACTCGTGGGGCTGGCAAATTCCCCATCAGCTGTTGCATAGGTTTGGCCTTAAAACGGTAGCATATTACACAACGGTGGATATATTTCGTTACACTTCGTTTAAGATTTAAAATCCAATATTTGGTGCGTAAATAGGCAACCATTTGTTGCAATCCACCATGGAGCGTTTTTTTGTGGGCTTCGCGTATGAGTAATTTTGAAAAACAGTGATCTGGGTTCAAAATGATTGGGTGTCGTTGATCATATTCCAAGTTAGAATTCTGAAGACGTCCTCCAACACGCAGAATACCCTGGCCATCAATGAATGGATGCAGGGATCCAAAATGCTTTGATGATGATGGATGCTTTATTAAGTTTTGGATTTCTTCAGAAAACATTTCTTTTTGAGCAACTCTAATGCAATTAAAAGTGGCGTTTTGTAACTCAACAGTGATAAGTGGCTCCAATAGTTGATTCATCGGAAGTTTTTTGAGGCATGTACGCACGATCCTGCGACAATAAGCGATGATTCGTATTAATTTTTTCAATTCCGAAATTTTTTGAAATAATTTTTCGATTTGATTTTCAGATCCGACGGTGCAGTGAGACTGGATTTTTACCGATTTTATTTCTTCTTCAGTTTCAAATATTGATTTGGGACTTGGATAGGAAAAATTCCAATTTGATTGAAGATACTCTGGTCCTCGCCACCAAAGAGTGCTGTTTTCCAGTTCTGATGGTGAAACACCCCTTGACGCAAAATCTGCAGGGTTAAGTTTAGTGGGAACATGATTCCAGATGGTGACGTTGGTTAGTCTCTGTATTTCGGCGACTCGATTGCTGACGAACGTTTTCTAGCTATCCAGCATAATGTGATGGTGGAATCGGTCCACGCGTATGTTTTGATTTTGTCTATCTGCAAAACGTTTCTAACATAACAAAGAAGACGAGCCAACATATCAGCCCCACATAACTCAAGTCGAGGAAGTGAAACTGTATTAAGAGGAGCAACTCTGGATTTGGACATAACGAGGTGAGTGTTAATTTTGTTGCCTTTGTCTAGGACCCTAAGGTAAACCGCTGCCCCGTAAGCCTTCATAGAAGCGTCACTGAACCCGTGCAATTCTAACTCCAAGTTTTCTTTTTCAGTGCAAATCCATCGTGGTATTCGAATTTGTTCGAGAATTGGCAAATCTGCTCGTAAAGCAATCCATTCTCGCTGCAAATCTACTGGAACTGGAGCATCCCATGCTAAGCCCTTCAACCACAGTTTTTGCATGATGATTTTGGCCGAAATCACGCAAGGTGAAATCCAACCAAGTGGGTCAAAAAGCTTAGCAATGGTTGACAAAATGGTTCTCTTGGTGACTTCAGCTGTTTTAGTTTGAATCCACTGAAAAGAGAAAGAGTCGCTTGAAGGAAGCCACTTTATACCCAAAGTTTTGATGTGCTCCGAAGAATCAAAAGGTAGCAGAAAATCGACATCACGATCTTAGGGTGCAATATTGATTAAAGCTTCCTCAGAATTGCTTGCCCATTTGCGCAAATGGAAGCCAGCTGATAGCAGAAGTTGGTTGATTTCAGCCACTTTTTGTTGAGCTTCTGGAACTGAATCCGCTCCGCTTACCAAATCATCAACGTACATGTCTTGACGTATCATCTGAGCTGCCAATGGATATTTGTCCTTTTCGTCATCAGCAAGCTTATTCAACGTTCGAATTGCCAGATAGGGAGCGGAAGCTGTTCCAAAAGTCACCGTCTTCAAACGATACAGCTTCAAAGGATTCGTTTTGTTGTCTCGCCAGTAAATCAGCTGATAAAATGTATCTAGTTGTTTCATCTGGATCTGCCGGTATATTTTTTCAATCTCAACCGTCAAGGTAATCTTGTATTTTCTCCACTTTAGTATTATATTCATTATATTTGATTGTGTTTTAGGCCCAATCAAAAGATGCTCATTTAAGGAAGTCCCATCTGTAGTTTTAAAGGCAGCGTCGAAAACTACCCGAAGCTTTGTTGTAGTACTGGACTCCTTGATACAGCATGATGAGGCACAACGTAATGGAATGGCGACTGAAGAGTTTCACCTTGGCTGACATCTACTTCTGCCATTTGATCAAGTTCAAGATACTCCGATATGCAGGCTGAATACTCCTTCTGCAGTTGAGGATGGTTGTCTAATCTTCTTTCAAGCTGGAAAAATCTTCGCAGTGCTCCTTGTTGACTTGCTTCCAGTGCTGGTTGAACACCCTCCTTGAATGGCAGCGAAACTTCAAATCTTCCATTTGGTAAACGTCTAGTGTGGCTCACGAAGTGTTCCTCACAGGCAATGTTTTCAGCAGTTTCTGGATTTTCAAACGGAGATTCTTCTATTTCCCAAAATTTTCGAAGCTGCGAATCAATGTCGCTGCAGGTGAACACGGCAAGTTTGAATAGGCGCCCTACCAAAAACTATCCATCCAAGTTCAGTGTTCTGAGCAATTGGTGCTACAGGCTCACTTCCTCTAACAATCTGTGGTAGAACGACTTCAGCAAATACTTCACTACCTAGGAGGAAGTCAACACTTGACGGTTTATAGAATGAAGGATCAGCCAAACTCAAACCTTGAATATGACCCCATTGGTCAGGAACAACTTCCCTATTTGATAGTAGACCAGTTATAGTTTTGAGAACAAACGCCCTAGCATCAGTTTCAAATGAGGTTAGTAACGATTTAAGTTTTATATCTACCAAGCTTTGACTAGATCCACTTTTGTTGTTTCCCAATCCAGAAAATTCCATGAAGGTGCGAGATTTTTTCAAATTAAGTTGTTACACAGCTCGTTCGGTGATGAAATTTGATTCTGAGCCAGGATCTAACAACGCTCTCAAGTTGATGAACTCTCCATTGGATGCTCGTACTTGGACAACTGCTGTAGCAAGCAACACTAGCGTATTCATAGGATTTGAAACATGATAAATGTGAGTACTGGAGTTTGTCAAAACTTCGGTAGTACCTGTTGGATTGAATGATGGAGCATTTGAATTTATCTGCGATGAACCTTGGTATGCATTTTGATTGTTATTGGAACTAACAAACAGTGAATTTTGATTTCTATTTATAGTATTCGAAGGAGCTGAATTTGTGTTAAAAGATTTCGATTGATTGGATTGTGAACTCTGAGGAATTGTGATTGTTATGCAAATGATCGGTTTGAGAACTGTGCAAAAGCGTGTGATGTTTTTGGTTGCAGTTAAAGCAGCGTTTTTCACTCGGACATTGAAAAGTTTTGTGATTGTAGGCCAAACAATTAGTCAACCTTGTTGACACATCCAGCTTCAAAAATGAGTGGCACGAACGAAGTGAATGCTGACCCTTGTGACATACTGCGCAGCTATACTTCTCCTTTCTCATCGACTTCATATGCAAAACCTTTGGTTTCAGCTTAGATTGTTCCTTACTCGCGTTATCTTTAGACTTCGAATCTTGCTGACAGATGACTTCTAAGGAACGGAACCTAGTCTCCAAAAATATTGAAAATTCCTCAAAAGTAGGTAATTCTGTTTTCAAACCTAACTTTTCCTCCCACAATTGTTGAGTTTTCGTTGGTAATTTTCTCAGCAAAGTGAAGATAACTACAACATCCCAACTGTCTACCGGAATGCCTAAATTCTTCAAAGCGTGAAGTATCTCTCTGGAGTTATCTAACAGGCCCTTGATGGAATCGGCTGTTTCTACACTGATTGTCGGCTGATCAAAAAACGTTTTTAGATGTGCTGTAACCAAAATCCTCTTATGGTCGTAGCGCGCTACTAAAATTGACCATGTCTGGTCATAATTGTCATTGTTGACTTCAAGGTAATCTAACAACGATGCTGCACTACCCTTTAAACACGACTTTAAATACGTTAATTTTTCTATCTTCGACAGAGATGAGTTATTGTGAATCAGAGCTACATACAGATCATGAAATGGACGCCAATTATTGTAATCCCCATAGAACGTTAGGGGAGTTATCCTCGGAAGTTTTATTTCACGGACGTTGGATGTCTTGGACTAATTGTGCACAAAAGATTGCCGCTTATTCTGGGATTTGGCACCATCCCTTCCTTCATCTCTCGATTTTTCACCGAAATACAACCCATCTAACCTATCTAACTCATCTAACATACAAGTTTTGTAAGAGAGGCACGTTTCCATAGTGCTATCGTAGACTGTCTCACACTCTTCTAAAACATTTTCATCTTCTTCGGAGCCTTGAAATGTATCGTATAAATCACATAATTTTCTAAAGTTTTCTTCTAAAATATTCAAGCGCCCTAATAAATAATTCTTGGTTTTCTGTTCCGAACTTAGTTGAATAAACTTATAAACTCATGAAAATCTTGTATGTCGGCGAATCACTCATTGTAAAACACTCAATATGTATGATAATTCAAGCCTGGCAGAAATCCTTGTATTAAACCCTCCTAGTGGGTGCCGGGCGGTAATGATCACCACAGAAATCTTGTACGATGTCAAGATGGGGATCAGCTAAGGTAAGGTCGCAATGCTTTAGGGTTCCTTTACTCCTTAATAGTTCAACCCTTAAGCAATGCGATTTTACCATAAATACAGGTCCCTAATTTTCAGTGGTGGAGTGAGCGATTTTTCATAATCCGTGCCGAAGAAATGGAAGGCTGGGGGGAAAACCAGTCGATAACGAGCTCATTCGGACGTCCTGGCCGGGTCCGTCTTAAACCTTTGCCTTACCCCGGTATATCGGCTCTGCCGGGGCTGACCTCTTTTTCCGACCTACTCGTGGGAACCAAATTTAAACCTATAAAAACATGGACAAACTAATGACAAATACTTATCTTACAACGGACAATGAGGATGAACTCCTGGCCTCCAGCCAGGAAACACTGACGGGAAGCTTTCTCGGCACAGATGCCGAGATGCCTTCCAAACCTTCAGGGAGCATAGCGAGTACCAGCCATAGTACTCCTGTGCTCCCTAAACCGACAAATACCAAGCCATCGGGTAGCAATGCCAGCCATAGCATTGCTGTCCGTGGCAAAAGAAAATCTTCTGGCGTTCTTCGAAAGAACCAATTCCTCCACGCCTCGTTTATTCTTGACAAGATTGCTAAGAATGAGGCTGCGGGAACTGGTCATGTGAGGGATGCCTCAGATAAAATCAAATACCAGAAGATTGTTGAAGAATACAATAATCTTCTGGCAAACAAAGAAAAGGCTGTCAAGCGTAACAGATCTCAAGAAGAGACCTTACCCTCCCAAAAGAAGAGCAGGCTTGATGGAAGGTCGGGAAAGGAGAGGACCAAATCTTCCAGAGCGGTGCAACCGCCTACTCTAAGCGAGGTTGTCAGAGATGACCTCCAGGTAGCGGTTGTTGGTGAGCTCTCCGCCAATAGCAAAGGTCTGCTATCGGTGTGGAACTCTATCGAAGCCAAGCTCTCCGAGATGGTTTTCCAATATACCATATCCGCAAGTGAGGGACCCTACCCTAGTTTCGACTCTGGTGAATTGCTCAGGGGATACAGGGTGATCAAATGCGAAGACGCGTTTTCAAGGGATTTCCTTAGGGACAGCATTGCTAAGGTCAGCAATGACTGGGAGGGTTTGAAGCTCAAGCTTATTCCAGCAAAGGAGATCCCTAGGCAACCTAAGGCTCGCATTTGGTTGCCCCTCATGGGCATTAAACCGAGCGGACAGGAGCTGATTCGGGGTCTTCAAAGGTTGAACCCACTGGTCCCCATGCATGACTGGATGGTAATAAAGGCGGAGGAGCCGCAAAAGACCAGCACCTCATACCTCTTGAAGATCAGCGAGGAAAGCAGAGGGGCCCTCATAAAAGCGGACTTCAAGCTTCGTTTTGGCATCAGGCATGCCAAAATTAAAATCCTGCAGAGTCAGGGACCAGATGCTGATAAAGTAGATGATAACGCTGAGTTCAGCGCTGTTGTCGACGGATCGGCAGTCCCTGAAGATGCAGGCCCTTCACCAAATTAAAAACGCGCTGAAGGTCATACAGATTAATCTGAAGCACTCTAAATGTGCTTCGGATAATCTGAGAGTTTTCCTCAGTGAGGAAAACATTGACATTGGCATTATCCAAGAACCATGGGTTAATGGCCTCAGAGTGAGAGGCCTCCAAGACACCCAATACGACCTTATATACAAACCAGTTAATCCAGAACAAGGTAATCCTAGAACTTGTATCTTAGCTAAAAAACACTTAAAAGCTTTTTTGTGTCCCAATTTTAGCACTCCCGATTTGACAGTTGTCAGGCTGGAAGACAAAGAGACAAAGGGACTACTTGTAGCATCTGGCTACTGCGACCACAACCGAGAATCACCGCCTGAGGAGGTGAAGATACTGATTGAAGCAGCGAAACTCAAAAAAGCGGACCTTCTGATTGGATGCGATGCGAACGCACGGCATTCTCTCTGGGGTAGTTCCGAAATCAACGAACGAGGTGAGTCTCTTTTTGATTTTATTATTGTTAATAACCTAATTGTTTGTAACAGAGGTGACACACCCACTTTCGTTTTTCCAAGCTCGGAAAATTACGACGGTTGGGAAGATGTACTTGATATCACTGTTACAAACAACTGTAATCTGGTGGTGGAAAATTGGAGAGTGTCCCTTAAAAATTCCTTTTCGGATCACAGATGGATCCTTTTCAACATAGGTTTCAAGGTAGAAACCCCTCCCCCATATAGAAACCCTAAAAGAACTGACTGGAAGAAATTCAGTCAGATCGCAAAATCCAAACTACGCAATTTACCATTATTTAGTGTAGAATCTGTTGAAGTTCTCGAATCTAAGGTAAAGACTTTCGAGGCAGCTATTAACACTGCCTTCAAAGTCTCTTGTCCGGTTAAGCATAGCCGTAAAAAATTCCCTCCTTGGTGGAATGAAGATCTATCTGCGCTAAGAAAAATGACCAGAAAAATCTTCAATATCTGTCAGAAGGAGAAGTTCTTCCAACCGTATAAAGACATTCTCAAAGAATACAAGCGAGCCATAGCAGCATCCAAGAAACTGGGATGGAGAGAATACTGTCACTCCATAGAAAATATTAAAGATTCTGCCAGGCTTAGTAAAGTGTTATCGAAGGAACATTGCAATCCTTCGTTCTTGAAAAAATCTGACGATCTCTGGACAGCCTCTCCAGCTGAGTCCTTGGAACTGCTGATGATAACGCATTTCCCGGGTTGCGTGAACAGCAACCCTGAAACGCTTAGTAATACGAACACCAATTTAGCTCATAGGGAGCAAATCAATTCCGTTATAACTGGAGATGGTATTTCATGGGCCATTAATACTTTCTCCTCTTATAAATCACCAGGCCTTGATGGCATAATACCTATTATGCTACAGAAACTGCAAGATTTGGCAGTGCCATGGCTTGAAATGATTTTCAAAGGTTGCCTCTATCTCAATCATGTACCTGAGTCATGGAGACATGTAAGAGTGGTCTTCATTCCGAAAGTCGGTAAGAGAGGTCATGAATCCGCGAAGGACTTCAGACCAATTAGCCTGACATCTTTTGTACTTAAGACACTAGAGCGCATTCTTGACACTCACATTAGAGTTATACTAGTTGGTCGTCTTCTTGATGAATCACAACATGCATACCTCAAAGGCAAGTCTACGGAGACTGCCCTGCATGAAGTGGTGCGTACAATCGAGAAGACACTTCACTATAAAGAATATACCCTCGCAACCTTCCTAGACGTGGAAGGTGCCTTCAATAATGTCCTAACTGAATCCATTCGCGAATCACTTGCTCACTTCGGGATAGAAGGCTTCATATCTGAATGGATTGTTTCTATGCTCAGTGACAGAAGGATTCAAGCATCGTTGGGAAACACTACAGCTACTAAATATGTTAGTAGAGGAACACCCCAAGGTGGGGTCCTCTCCCCTCTTCTATGGCTAGTAGTCATGGACAAAATTCTTGTCAAGCTAAGATGTAGTGGTGTGAAAGCAGTAGCGTATGCTGATGATTTGGTTTTATTGGTCTCAGGAAAGTTTACCACAGTGATTAGCGAAATCACTGAGTCGGCTCTGAAAAAAGTTAGCAACTGGGCCACAAGTAGTGGACTAGGGGTTAATCAGAGTAAAACGGAACTGATGCTCTTTACTACCAGGACTAAAATACCTACCTTCACCCCACCTCGACTTAACGGACAAACTCTATCCTTATCTTCTAAGGCAAAATACCTCGGAGTTATTCTTGACCCCAAATTGAATTGGAAGGTAAATATTGAAGAACAGGTTAAGAAAGCCTGCATAGCTTTCTATGCCTGCAGAAAAACATTTGGTAAGATGTGGGGCCTACAGTCGAAGATGATCTTGTGGACGTACACTGCCGTGGTTCGACCGATTTTATCATACGGATCGATTGTGTGGTGGCCTGCACTTAGCAAACAATATAATATTGGAAAACTTAAGAAGGTACAAAGAACGGCTAGCGTCGGCACTACAGGAGCCCTTCGAACTTGTCCAACAGATGCCCTTAGCGTTATCCTGCACCTTCTACCACTCGACCTTTATATAAAATATCTAGCGGCATGCAGTGCTGTAAGACTAAAAGAATCTAATTGTTGGTTTTCAAAACCCTATGGTCATGGAAATATAACAAAATTGATTCCTCAGGATATTTTTCTAACGAACACCGACTACTGTATTCCCCCTCTTGGCCTAGGCGGGGACTTCAAAGCCGTTTTTCCAACCAGAGACGATTGGAAAAATGACATTGTTACGAAGGACTACGACACTATAATCTTCACTGATGGGTCTAAGATGGAGTGCGGTGTTGGTTCTGGAATTTTTTCTAAGACCCTTAATATATCCAAGTCCCTCACACTACCAGACTTTGCTAGCGTATTTCAAGCTGAACTACTAGCAATCAGGGAAGCATGCAAGTTACTCAAATCAAACCATAATCAATTCAGGAACACAGCAATTTGCTCCGACAGCCAGGCTGCCATTAAGGCTATTAAATCGGCTACATCCACCTCTGTACTTGTCCAGCAATGTCGAGATGAACTATCAAGTCTGAACATTAACCTCCAGGTCACTCTCATTTGGGTTCCAGGTCACAGTTACATAGAGGGTAATGAACGGGCTGACGTCTTAGCTCGACAAGGCTCGGCCCTTCATAGCTCACTAGCGGTAAATGTAAATATGCCTATTGGTGCTATGAAGAGAAATATTTTCTCGATTTTTCTCGATGAATCTAACCTCAGATGGAGCAGTCTTACAAACTGTGTCATATCAAGAATGATATGGCCATCCTATAACAAAACTCGTTCTAACGATCTTATATGCAGACCCAGGCGCGATATAGCCAGGATCACAGCAATATGCACCGAACACTGGACCATAGGGGAGCATGCAAGGAGGCTGGGAATCCCCTACAACTCCCACTGTCGTAGCTGTGGAGACCCTCAAGAAAAAGAAACTGTAGTTCATTTTCTTTGCAACTGCCCTGCTTTAGCCAATTCTAGATTGTCATCTTTTGGAAAGGCCTTTAAAAAATTCTTACAAAGATTTTGCGATAATTTGACAACTGATTATTACAATATAAAAGAAAACTAAACATGACTTGCAATTTTTGATTTTTGACATTTGACATTTTACATAGCATTTACATTGACATCTTCATGATAAGTAAGCTTCCGGGTGCGTGTTGAGAATTGGGATTTACGCGCTGGGATTTTGATGGATGATGCAACACTTATTATTCAAATCGTTAGATTTTTTAAACTTGGCAAAAGATTGATTTTTTAAATTTTTCAGGTGAACCAACCTCCTATTATACCATGGAGGCTTTGAGACATTCTTTTTCAATCTAGTTGGTACAAACAAATTAAAAACATTATGTAAAAACTCGAAAAATGATTAAACATATCATTCAAATTTAAACTTAAAAATTCTGTTTTCCAGTCAATATTTCCAAGGTTGTTATCGAGTTCAGTGAAGTTGACCTTTCAGAAGTTATAAGATTTTAGATAGTTATGATCAATTTTTAAATAATTATAAAATTCAACTTCAATGTATAATTCTTTGTGATGACAAAGTGTGCTATTAGACGACGACTTTTGAGTCGAGACTCAAGGAGGAGACTCAAGTTCAAGGAGTGAAAAAGAGCAAATAAACATCCTGATCTCACCTTCACACTCATTTAATTTTGAACAAAGTCATCACTTAAAAGCCGCCGTGAAATAGGGCACAAAACGTAGTGAGTGGGGCAATTTACTGCCTCAAATATAGACAATGGAGTTTCTCTGAGCAAAGCTATGTTCCCACCATAATGAAATCCAAAATATCGGTTGAAAATTTTTGATATTTCCAGTTGATGGAACAAAATTTAATGGAAATTTCAACGAAATATAAGCTAAAACTCTAGATGTTAAGGAATTCCCAACGAAACACCAATTTGAGATCTCAAGATTTTCAATATTAGATTTAGGTTTGGTGGGAACATATGTACGGGGTGTCCGCCGGGAAGCTATACTTGTTTGTTCTGGAGCCATTTTGGTAAACATTAGTCTTGACAGGTTATATTTGGCAGTCGTGAAGTAGACTCGAGGCAAATTTATAATGGAAAAATATTCGATAAACCAACGTGTTTTAATCGTTAAAACATTTTACTACAATAAATCATCGATTACTGTCACGCTGAGAAAGTTACGTGAAGTTTTTGGGGAAAACAACGTGTCAACAAAATGCATCGTGTAGTGAATGATCTGAAGAAAGAGGGTCTGTAGGTGACAGTGGCGTGGCGTCCATATAACACGATTCCTTACGTCTTCCCCTCTGAAATTTCCATCGTACAGCACCAAATTTAAATATAAATGAAGAATATTATTTTCCCGTCATTTTAAGACCTTAATCTTAAAGATCCGACCAGTAAAACTCAAGTTATAAGAATTTAAGTGAAACCATATCACGATTTACTGAAACATTTTATTTGAAGAAATTCAACTAAAAGTTCAAATGATTCTTCTTTTCTTTTTTTTCTTTTCTCTCATAGGTATTCATTGTCGTTTTGAACGAATTCACTCTAAATAACACGAAGATGAACGTCTTATTCTGTCCAATGCTTAGTATAATGTTGAACAAAGGGAGCTACAAAACAATTTTGCTAGAGAAGAAAAAAGGATGCAAAACAAATAAAATAAGACGTGAACTATCGTCTTAATCAGAGAATATCAATTACCAAGAAGCCAATATTTCGTACGTTTCACCCTCAAAAACCCATTTGTTTACATTGTTGTATTTGTAATTTCACTTCGTGTCGTTGAATAGATGTGAATTGCAGCAACAATGTAACGCGGTGAGATTTATTTGTTTTAACAGCTCAGTATTTTTTCTTTGAAAATTGGAAAATAGTTTTGAGAATTTTACTTCGGCTAATAACAAAAACATCGATGTGAAATTGTTTAATTAATTTAATGTACACAAACAATTGTAATTGTTAGTTAATATTCATCCACAATTATAATAAAATACAAAAAAATGAATCCATAAAATGTCTTCAATCACTCAGATTTCCATTCATCTTCAGTGCATCTTGCATATTATACAGTGGCCCATTTTTCATCCAGAATAATTTTAAAATTATTGTTGGATATATTCTAAGGAAAAAAATAGCAATTTGACATCGAAACTTCAATTTTATTGTTTAAACTCCACTAAACTCTCAATTTCCACTTTATAAGTATTAAAGTAGATATTACGTCGGTTTTATTATATTCTGTCGGGATTCGGGTATTGATCTGGATTTAACTTAAGTACAAAAAAGAAATAATGAAGAGTTTTCAAAATCGTTTTTGTAGCACGTGTTAAAAGTTAATTTGGAGATAAAAAAAACAGCAATAGCTATTTTTAATTGTTTTTTAAGCTTCATGACATCTAAGCGTTTGGTTTTGAGTGTTTCATAGGAGAATTGAATACTTATTACTGAAATTATACTTCATAATATAAAAGGAATGAAATAGTTTTAACAAATACACTAACTTTTTTTAGTTTTAAGTTGGATAATTATTTTTTTTTTAAATGATTATGAAACAAATTAATTAGAAAATTGATTCGAGAATGGTTTTTAAGAAATTAAAGTATGACCTTGCAGCTGTTGTCGTATTTTTTAGTTATTTTTATTTTAAATAAATTTTGTCGTAAAATTTGCAATTTGCATAACATTGCAAGTTGCAAGTTAGTGGTGTCATTGTTTTTTTAATTATTTTGTTTTGAAAAAGTCATTACTATTATCTTATCTATTATCTATTACTATTATCTAAAAGTGAATACTCCCATACGATTTTTTTTTAAATATCATTTCATAAATTATCCTGCATGAAATAGGGAACATCCTGTATTTGGTTTGTTTTGACATCTTATTGACAGACCGAGGTGAATAATTCTGACCACGGGATGTGTTCAACAAATAGAAACCCAACTAGGGCCAGGTTCACATTAGGTGTGTTTTTTTTTCTTTGCCTGGACGAAAAAAACGACGTCGGGGCTAAACAATCCTCCGTGGTTCAAAATTTTTAATTCCTCAATTTCTGTGGATCTTCTGTGTTTTAATGAAGATTTAGGTATCATGTAAGTTATAAAATCCAATTACATGCTTGTTCAAATATGAACATGACCAATCTATAGATAACCCAATGTGTATGTGAAATAAAGATAAGACAGATCACCCTAAGCATACACTGACGGTTATCTACAGATAAATTACATTTACATAAGTAAACAAAATAGACATTAAGAATAGAAAGATAAGAACATAGACATTAAGAATAGAAAGATAAGACAAGAAAATTGTATATATATAGAGTAACGTAGTGAAATAAATTTAGTATTCATTTCGACTTACAACCGAGTTTTACTCAACATTTGGTCCTTCGAGACGCATATTAAAATTTTCCCCCACCAGTGGTAAGAGATTTTAATAAACGAACAAGTGTAAATTTAGCGTTATCAGAGCTACAAATACTGATAAAGTGAAAATTAGCGTGTCAGAGCTACAAATACTGACGAGTAAAAAAAAAAAAAATCATATTCAGTGAAAAAGCGTTGTCAGAGCTTAAATACTGACAAGTGAAAAAAAAAAAAAAAAAAAAAACAGATAAACAGATAAAATAATATAAAAAAAAAAAACAAATTCAACAATGTCATCAGAGCATTTAAAAGTTATTGAAAAACAGGTTGAAATATTAAAAAACCTTGAAAAATTATTAAAAGAAGGAGAAAGTGTAACAACGCGCAGCAAAAATCAAGAAATTCTTGTCTATGCTGAAAAGAATCTTCAAGCATTCAAGGAAAATGACAAGCTTCTTCATATGCTTGGTGTCATTGATGTTCCCTATTTTAAGGAACAATGGATGAAAGGAGCAGAAAACTACTTTCAGAAAATTCAGAATTTGCTAAAAAACAAAGATCTAGACAGTGTAGAACAAAGCACAAGCGAAGCAACATTATCCAGCAAAATAGCAGAAATAAAAACTGTTAATCAGCAGCTAGCCACTGGACTAGACTTGCAGCAAAAACAAATGAATGAGATCATGATGAAAACAATAACAAATCATGAAAGTCATGTAGATTTGAAGAAAACACGTACAATCATGGAGAGCTTACAAAAAACAATAGACGAGGCGAAACTAGAGGCAATTTCCCATCCTCATACCAAAAACATATGGATTGGAAAATTGAAACGATGGAATGACCGACTGCAAGTTGAACTGTCTAAGATGAATCCAGTACAAGAAGAGGCGTTCAGAGAAGAAAATTATGTAATCGAGTTGGAAGAAGATGTTAAATTACTTCTTTCCAATTTGGAAGAAAAACATGAAAGCATAATATCTGATCCATATGCAAATGTATCAACAAGAAGTCCTAAAATTGAACTGCCTAAATTCGATGGAAAAATTGAAGAGTGGAAGATATTCTCCGACCTGTTCATAGATTTGGTTCACAATAAGAATAATGTGCCAGATTCTGTGAAATTAAATCACTTGCGATCATGTATAACCGGCGAAGCTCGAACTTCAATTGCTAGCCTCATACAAGGATCTTCAGCAAATTATAATGAAGCATGGAAGACTCTCGTCAGAAGGAACGAAAACAAAAGAATCAATTTCTCCACACAATTGAATTACTTGCTGGACATGCCAATGATGAACGCTACATCACCTTCTAATGTTAAAAAACTTCACGATGCAGCAAAGGAAAGTATTTACATCATCACAACGACAATAGGCAAAGATAAAAATGAAAACGATGAAATATTTGCTCACCTACTCCTTCGAAAATTTGACAAGGAGGGCTTACAATTATATGAGCAACACATCAAAAAACCAAGCCAAATACAAAAACTGGAGGATGTTATGGACTTTCTTGAGCAATTATTTCAAACCCTTGAGTCTCAACAACAAACAATGACTCAAAGCAAAGAATATAAAAAACAAGTTGGAAATTTCCAATCAGACAGAAGGGAGTGGAACTGTGAATTCTGTAAGCAGAGTGGTCATCGAATTTTTTATTGTGAGAAATTCTTAAACACCGAGATACCCAATCGATTAGCATATATACGCAATAAGCAAATATGCAGTATATGTCTTAAACACAGTGCAGAAACCAAATGCTTCTCTCAAATAAAATGTAAGAAGTGTAATAAATCGCATAACGCTCTACTACACAACGAAAACTACCAAACGAAGAAAAAGGTCGAGGGAAATCAATACAAAAAATTGAGCCCCTCAGACAACAACAATAAAAAAGAGAAATCATTATCTTCCCTTATGGTAAAGAAGATAGACAGTCCAATGGTAATATTAGCTACAGCACAGATATCAGCCAAATCGTCAAATGGTGAAACATGCCTATTTCGGGCATTGATTGATCAAGGTTCTCAAATATCAATGATATCTGAGGAAGCAGCGCAGATCCTCTCCTTGCCAAGGAAAAGAATAAATACAGAACTAACTGGACTCTCAGATGCAGCAGTGGGTACATCAAAATCAAGAATGTATTTAGAGATAAGACCAAGATTTATGAGCAACAACAAAATGCAAGCAGAGTTTTTGGTATTACCCACCCTCATAAAACCACTACCTGACGAATCATTTGAATTTAATAAAAATGAGTGGGAAAACTATATTCTGGCAGATCCAAACCTAAATACAAAAGATCGTATTGACATTATCATCGGAAGTGACTTGTATTCAAAGTTAATTGAAGAAGGAGTTAGGAAGCACAATGGCATCGTGGGACAAAATACGATTTTCGGGTGGATAGTTTCCGGCTCACTACACGAGAAACGACAATGTGGCAAAATCATGTCAGCGGTTACGTCATCGATGGAGAAGTTCTGGGAGATTGAAGAAATAGAAAAAGATAATGAAATATCAGAAAACGACATCTGCATGCAAGCATTTGCAGAAACAACAACAAGAGATACGAATGGCAGATATGTAGTCATGTTGCCACTAAGAACAGATATAGAGCGTGGAGAATCTAGAAAACAAGCTTTAGCTAGATTCTTACAGCTTGAGAAAAAGATTAATAACAAAGTAAAAATCGACTACATACAGTTTATTCGAGAATACGAAAACCTGGGCCACATGGTCAAGGTTGACAAACAACACGAAAATAGGGGCAAATACTATCTACCGCACCATGCAGTTGTGAAAGATACAAGCCTAACAACAAAAACCAGAGTTGTATTCGATGCCTCAGCGAAGACGTCCAACGGATACAGCCTTAATGACGCAATGATGATTGGCCCTAGACTACAAAACAATATCTTTGACATCATCATCAAATGGAGGCAATGGAAATATGTAGTTACGGCAGACATCGAGAAAATGTACAGGCAGATCAACATAGCTGAAGAATATCAAGAGTATCATCGAATATTTTGGAGAGAAAAACCAAAAGACAATATAAGAGAATATAAACTGACAACAGTTACGTATGGAACAGCAGCAGCTCCATTCTTAGCTGTCCGAACATTGCAAGAAGTCGCAAACCAATGCAAAGCAAAAGACATCAGAATAAAAGAAATCATAAGAGAAGAATTTTACGTGGACGACTTAATGACAGGTGCCAACAACGAAGACGAATGCAGATACATAATAAGAGCAGTGAGTGAAAATCTTTCAAATGCTGGTTTTCAATTACGAAAATGGTCTTCAAACAATCAAAATTTGCTAACTGGCATAATGTCGAATGATGAGCATAAAATAATTGATGTCAAAGAAGGCGACACTATGAAAACATTGGGACTTCACTGGGATCCAGATCAAGACGAGTTCCGATTTGTTATAGATTCATCTAAAATGAGCATTTCAAAAACCAAAAGAGGTGTGTTATCAAATATTGCAAAAATATTCGATCCTATTGGATGGCTTGCTCCAGTCACGATAAGAGCGAAAATATTCATACAAAGATTGTGGCAATCAAACTATGACTGGGATGATGAACTTGATGAAATCATGAAGACAGAATGGATGACCTTTCAACAAAACCTACAAGAAATCAAATCAATTAAAATCCCACGATGGATATTTAATGACGAAGCAGGTCCAATAGAAATACACGGATTTGCGGATGCTTCAGAAAAAGCATATGCAGCTGTCATATACGTTAAAACAAATATGACAATTAAAATACTAACAGCCAAAACTAAGGTGGCACCCATCAAAAATAAAAAAAACTCTTCCCAAATTAGAGTTATGTGCAGCTCAACTACTTGCAAGGTTACTCAACAAGATACAAAAATATTTCTCAAGTGATACAAAATACTATGGGTGGAGTGATTCCACTATTACTTTGTGGTGGATAAAAAACAACAAGAGTAAAGAAAAGTTTATACGAAGCAGAGTAGCTGACATCAAGAGTCTAATGGATAATATCGAATGGCTGCATATAAATTCGAAAGACAATCCAGCCGATGTTGCATCACGTGGCATATGCCCTTCAAAAATTGCTGGTCACGAACTATGGTGGACAGGTCCGCAATGGCTGAAACAATCAAAACACCATTGGCCGCAACAGCAACACCTGGCACCATCAACAGATCTAAGAATGATGTCAACATTACAATGCAAGAAA
Organism: Dasysyrphus albostriatus; assembly: GCA_946251815.1. Taxonomy (NCBI): domain Eukaryota; kingdom Metazoa; phylum Arthropoda; class Insecta; order Diptera; family Syrphidae; genus Dasysyrphus; species Dasysyrphus albostriatus. The sequence goes on along the minus strand of OX276335.1, from coordinate 131,887,124 downwards.
CATTTTGTATCGACTTTAATTGAAAGACTATCGAACATCAATAAAATTGAGAAAAGTGTTGCATATGTGCTTCGTTTTATTCGGTGGTCTCGATACAAACAAACAACGCCAGGATCAATAACTGTATCCGAACTGTCGCAGGCGAGAATTTTGATCATCAAACAACAGCAAAAAATTCAATTTTGCAATGAATTACAAAAAATTGAAACCAAAAAGGACATTCCTTTAAACAGCAAAATAATCCAAATGAAACCTTACCAAGATGATGAAGGAATCTTAAGAGTGGGTGGAAGGCTTATGTATGCAAAGTTGCCTTTGAACCAGAAACACCCAATAATACTGGATAAATGTAAACTAGCCAGTTTGATCGTTAAAGAAGCACATGCAGCTACACTACATGGTGGAAATTCGGTGATGGAAGCCTATATTAAAAGAAGATACTACATAATTGGTATCAGAACACTAATAAGAAGATGTTGTCGTAGTTGTCCGGTTTGTATTCGATACAACAGTAGTGGTGCGAACCAAATAATGGGAGATCTACCAAAGCAAAGAACTACAGTTTCTCCACCATATCAACATGTTGGGGTCGACTATGCTGGACCAATATTGATGCGAACATCAAGAGGTCGAGGACAGAAAGCATACAAGGGCTACATTGCAGTTTTTGTATGCATGGCTACTAAAGCCATTCACTTGGAACCAGTGAGTGACCTTACAACAGAAGCATTCAGGGCAGCACTAAGAAGATTTTTTGCAAGACGTGGCAAAAGTGCTCATATATATTCAGACAATGGGTCTAATTTCATTGGAGCGAATCGATGTTTAGATCAGGAATTCAAGAACGCCATCAAAAACAACGCGTCAATCGCTTCAAGGTTAGCTGAAGACAAGGTGGAATGGCATTTCATCCCACCCGCAAGTCCTCACTTTGGAGGGCTTTGGGAAGCAGCTGTTAAGTCAATGAAACACCATTTGAAACGAATAATGGGAGAATCTAAATTAACATTTGAAGAGATGACAACATTGCTATGTCAGATAGAAGCAATATTAAACTCACGTCCCTTGTGTGCGATGGGTAATGACATAGACAGCATTGATGTATTATCACCTGGACATTTTTTGGTGGGACGTCCGTTATTGGATTCTCCTGAATCAGGAGAACTTGAAAAAATTGGGTCCTTAGATCGCTGGAAACTGGTGCAAAAATTAAAACGAGACTTTTGGCAAAAATGGAAGGACGAATACTTGGTGTCTCTTCAAAAACGTACCAAGTGGAAATCTGAAAAGAAGAATCTGGAGGAAGGTGCGATCGTTATTATAAAAAACGAAAATACACAACCGTCGAGGTGGCCCATGGGACGCGTTGTTGAAGTCCACAAAGGGTCAGACGGCAATGTACGAGTAGTTACACTCAAAACAAAGGACGGACTCTATAAAAGACCAATACATAAATTATGTCCAATCGAGACGTCTGAAGAAGAATCGGAGAGTAACATTTCACAGCAAACATGCCAGCTCACCCGTTTAAAAGGATATAATGGATCAAAAAACACACAAATAAATGGAATTAAAATTTTGATGTTGATGTTATTGGTATTAATTGCATTTGGACGAGCAAAGAGTTCAGTAACCAATATGAGCACAACACCTGAGATGACAATTAAAAACTTAGACAAAAATGTGGGAATTTACTTAGACCCAATCGGAAAAATGGATGTCGTGGCATCAAAATGGAGGCTTGTAGTTTACTACGACTTAGATTCATATATTGAAGAAACCAATAACATTTCAAGCTACATAACTAAACTACAAGACAAGTGTTCCAAAATGTTCTACTTCAGCGAGCAGTGCAGTTTAATAACAGCAAACTTAAAGAGAAGATATGAAGTACTGGCTGAAAATAACAAACTATTAATAATAACCAACAGGGTAAAAAGAGCTCCACTTGAATTTGTTGGTTCACTCTACCACATATTATTCGGTATCATGGACAGTGATGACAGAGAATCCTTAGAAGAAAACATGAAAAATCTTTTGGACAACCAACATGAACTGGATAGCTTAAACAAGAGGCAAACATCACTGGTAAATGCTACAGTTAATGTCTTAAAGAAAACGACAGAAGAAGTAAACGACCAATTTATAAGAATTAATGGTCAAATTAATGAAATACGCAATACGACACTTCAAGCTCATAATGCATATAAAGCAGGAATGATATTTCAGTTAGCAGCAATGCAACTCGATGCAATGTTAAGTGAATGTAATGATGTGCAAATGGCAGTTATAAGCATCCTCATTGATGTAAATAATCACCATATAAATCCGTTATTATTAAAACCGTCCCAACTACAAGAAGAGATTCACAAGATTCGGAATAAAATCTTAGGAAAGTTTCATTTACCTGGCGATGGTACAAAAAATGAATTAAAGGAAACATTTCGCCAAATGAAAGCGAGGGGATTCATACTTGGCCGGCGTTTAGTAATAGACGCGGAGATTCCACTACTTCACTCAGAAGCATCGGACGTTTTTCGGGTAATTGACGTGCCAATACGTCAGGGAGATATTTTTGTGACACCAAAAATATACACCGAAATACTTGTGTTCAACTTCCAATTAGACGCATACAATCTAATGAGTCAGGCACAACTAAATCTCTGTGTAAAAAACGAAGAAACGCACTATATTTGCCATGGTAATTGGCCATGGAAAACTGCAGCAGATGGATCATGTGAGATATCACCAATAAAGAAAACAAAAACAACAAGCTGTCATTTTGAACGAGTTAGTCAGCAAGACAAATGGATTCAGTTGACTAAACCAAATACATGGTTGTTTAAGCAATTTACGACCACGGCTATTCATGTAAGCTGTGGAAATTCTGAACACAAATTGGTTAAGCTTCCAGCACAAGGGCTTCTAACATTAAGGCCACAATGCACGGTTAGATACAACGGAGGTTTCCTTACTTCACCGCAACAAGTCAAGTCTGAAACCATCAGCCATTTCGAGGAACAGATGATATGGACGAAGGCACTGGACGAAGTTGCAGAGGAAAGAATCAAACCTATACAGGCAACGATAATAAACAACAAGAATGAACTACTCAAAATTCAACGGGACTTGGAAAGGTTCAAGAAGGAAAACATTCACCTTAAGGGCTTGGACTTTCACCATATAAGCGGTCACAGCGGACTAATGTTAAGTTGCATTTTGGTTATTATTTTAGTAATTTATATATTACGAGGCATAATATTCAGAAAAAGAATTTTAGCACTTTCTGTTGGCCCGCAGAATGTTCAAATATGAACATGACCAATCTATAGATAACCCAATGTGTATGTGAAATAAAGATAAGACAGATCACCCTAAGCATACACTGACGGTTATCTACAGATAAATTACATTTACATAAGTAAACAAAATAGACATTAAGAATAGAAAGATAAGAACATAGACATTAAGAATAGAAAGATAAGACAAGAAAATTGTATATATATAGAGTAACGTAGTGAAATAAATTTAGTATTCATTTCGACTTACAACCGAGTTTTACTCAACAATGCTTGAACCACTCTCAGTTGAACCACCAAATCAGTGAGCTTAAAGTGCGGAGCTATGGATCAAAACATTAACCCCGTTTAATTAATACAAACACATATCGTTTGATAAATAAATAGATAGATATAAAAGATTAATTAATAACTACAAATCTAAAACATTTTGGATTACAGTAATGAGAAATAATAGAAATATGGTCGGGTGCCAAACTGAATTAAAATTGTAAAATAGCTAGTTATAGCTTCTAGCGTTACCATGTTTACTAAAACAATCAATATATATAATTTAAGTAAAACAAACTAAAAGCTCTCCCAAGCCAACGCGAATGAATGCATTTGTGAATGCATTTGTCATATTTTGTACTTTTGTGAATGATTCACTGCGAATCAATCCCCATTCGCGTTGGTTCTGATTCGTTAGACGAATTGAGGAAATTTCGTTGAAAGTTTTCAAATTTGATACAAAATTATCTCATTTTCCACACAAATTCATATATCGAAATGAGATAGTTTCAACTAAACTTGCACGCAATTTTGTTGGAAATTAAGTCAAAACCTAACGAACACATCCAATTGAGCACATTTTGAAGAGTTCTGAACTAAAAATCAACAATAAAAAGCGATTAGCAGGCAGGATTGAAACTCAAAAAATGAAATGAGCTTTCAAAAGAAATACCAAATTACAGATGAAAACACTTTTTCTGTAATTTGAAAAATTGCTCATTTGGGCTCTTATGAAAACGTTTAAATATACATTATATTAATATTATTATTATTAATAACCAATTGATTGAAAATCAGACAAAAAACTCACACGCACGTGAAATCTTAAATCTCATGGCCGAGCTTTGAACAGCGGTCATGTGCTGTTCAAAAGTTGGTTTTCTTCGACATGTCGTCGACAAAACTTGGATTTGTCTGCATCCATTGGTTTTTTTTCTAGACGGGTTCATAGTCTGAGCATGGCTCATGTCTAGTGGAGCCGGCATGTTATTACGTTTACAAGCAGGATCGAGAGCTCGAGTTGCAATAGGGTCGAATATTTGACCCACGTTTTTCGTCACTTGAGTTGAGTGCTTGATTTAGAGTTGAATTAAATGGTAATGAGATTCCAGAAAAATTATTGACATTTATGTATTTTTTTCAATGCTAGACAAATGTAATTAACGTAACACTAGTATTTACTACGGCGTCAACGCAACTCATCATAACCCAACTCATAACAACCCAGCTCATCACGAACCAACTCATCACAACCCATCTCATCACAGGGTACAGCTCATCACATGGACAACTCATCATGGCGTATGATTGTTCATTCAATTGTATGAAGAGTTCATTCTATTTTGTATTCAAACATTTTGTTTTAAAAGGAACCTCCCCTTTTCATACCTGTATGATTTATTATAAAACAAATTTACTATCATTATCTTCGCAGCAGCGATGAGCACAACAAGTAAGGGGGTTACTCGCTCTGCTTTTTTTAAATGAAATGCCACAAAACGTATGTTACCTACTTACATACGTTTTGTGACATTGTGTTAAGTAAAGTTATTGTTATAGACCGATACAAATATTTAATTAGCTAGGTTGAAAAAGTTATTTTATAATATCTTAATGTTTACTTTAGGATATTGAAGGATGTCAGTAGATCTATAGGTATCTATTTAAAGTGGTTGCCGTTGATGCTGTGCGGTTCATGCGATGAGGCGATAGTGGTGTGGGTGTTGATTTGGGTTAGTTCTGCATCATGGTTGGTTCAGTTTAAATTTGTTTTTTTGTTTTTCTTTAAAATTATGTATCTATGTACTTAGATATTACTTTGCTGTGGTTAAGCGCGCTGTTCGTAGCCCTTGACTCGACGCACCTACGTAGGCTAGGCAGGTCGTAGGTCATCAATGATTATAGGTATTGCTTGGTTTAGTTGAGTAGTGGAGTGGGAAAAAAGGTTTTAAACAGCCTCGTATAATCGGCTTCAAATATTTCTAATGACTTAAAAATGAAGAAAATATTATATACTTACATAGATATGTATGTAGGTATGTAGGTACTAGCAGAAGGATATGGGCGCAAAATTTTAAACTTCTTTCTATTACGGAAAAAGGCACTAATAGTTATTTTAACTAAAATGTTCAAATATATTGTTTTGGGTTTGATGGAGTACCTAGGTAGTGTCTGACTGAGGATATTCTGGACACCTTCTGGAGGTGGGTCTGGAACTGGGACAAAAGAACAATTTTTTTTTAAAAGGTAGGTACTTACCTACCTACCTTACACTTTGATAAATTTTGTTGGCGGTAGGTTGACTAATGGGGTTGTTGAGGTGGGTCTGGAGCTGGGACAAGCAAATGGCTTTTTTTTATAACTTTTTCAAAGATTTTTTGCTGGTGTGCCCGATGGCGTAGTGTATGGTTTTCGTAGATTGATACTAACCTCCCTTTTTGTTACCTATGTATAAAATTATATGTATATTTACTATATAATATATTTTACGATGTCGGTAGATAGGTATTTAAACTAATTGATGTTGGGGCGTTGATTAAAAGTTGGGTGGGTGTTGAGGAAGGTTGGTTGTGCATCGTGGGGTGGGTGATGGGTTTAGTTTATAAACATTTTTTTTTTCTTTTACATACCTACTAAGATAAAAGGCACCTTGCTGTGGTTGGATTCGTATATGGCAAATAGGTACGCAGGCTAGGCACTTCAACATTTGATGTTGTTGGTTGGTTTAGTTAGTAGTTAGTTGGATAAGAAAACAAATTCCTGTAACTCGGCTTCTACAGCCAAAATATTATAAATAGGTAGGTATAGTAAAATATTTGATATCTATTGTAGCGTAGGTAGGAATTTGCAGGTATTCTGGCTGATCGATTTGGTTGATGTAGGTAATGGTTGCGCATAGTGACGTAGGTTGTTGGTTAGGGTGAGCGGTGTAAAAAAATATTTTCTTCGCTGAATATTAGTTAAAAATGAAAAAATGTCTTGGAGAGTTCCAAATTTTTTTTTGATGCTAATCAAGCAAACACTTTGAAATACTTATCGATACCTTCTTGTTAGAATGTACCTAGTAAATGGCATCGAAAAAATTTCTTGTTAAATTATTTTTTGTGGAGGTATTAAAAGAAATAAAAAGATTTGAAATGAGATTTCAACATCAACAAAATACCCAAAAACAAACTGGAAAAAAAGATTTTTTTTCAAATTTTAGTTTAAGATTTTGAAATGTCGCTTAATACTCGTACATTCTCACGGGAAGGGATCGATATTTATGACTCTATGTATAATCTACAAAACTTAAACATACACTAGAAGAACTGCAAAGCCTTTTTTTAATGAAATATGTAAGTCAAAAATGTAGGTAATTTCGATGCCCAATGGGAGAAAATATTTTTTCGTATTTAATTAGCCAAAAACTTAAGAATTTAGGTACATTAGGAGAGTTCTTAAACTTGTTTTGGGCTGGAAATAAGTCAACAAATTACTTATGGTGTTCAGTGTGGTACAAATATAGGTACTTTGTTGTTGCAAAAGATTCAGTGCATTAAATATATAATATTAATAAATAATAAAACTATTTTTTAAGGAAAGATTTTATATAAATTATGTGGGAAAAAATTAAAGCTTTCTTTTCTTTCTTTTTTTATAAACTAAATCAATCAATCAATAAAGATGATAATTATTACTGTCAATATGATAATCTATAATTATTCCTGTCATCAAATGGAAAACTAGGGTCACTATGCCAAACATAGGTATTATGTATTGCCATTGTCTGTGTGAAATTTAAAATAAGTTAAAAGAAAATATTTAGAATTTTGAATCTTAAAGGCTGTATTTTTTGATAAATATGTGTACGCAATTTCATACATCTAGCTTTACAGACTCTAAAGTTAGAGCTAAAACCATTTTTAATTCATAAAGGTGGCGCTTAAATCGATCAATTTTTACAAATTCAAAGCTGCATTGCTTGAGAAATACTTGTATGTAGTAAATTTCATAGCTCTTACTTTACAAACTCTAAAATTGGAGCTATAAATATTACATATATTTTTTTGCATACATAATCTTATAGGTACCTTCGTTATAATCTTTACACCTCTTTTTTGAATATTCAAAAAATTACAAATGTGGTTATAAGCCATTTATTGTCTACCAGCTAAACACCTATAATACATTTAGATAAAAGTTTTTTGATTCTAAATCGAAAAAAAAAGTTCATTCATTATCATTGTTTTAAAGAGCGTAGATTCAAAAAACATTAGTTCTAATAGTTTTAACATTTTTTTCAGAATTCCCATGTAAAAGTTGACATTTGTTCACAGGTCTAAAGTTTGTCTTAATGAAAGTATTTAAAGACCATCATTTTAAAGATCCATGGCAGAATGGTTTTTAATTAAAATTTATTTTATTTACAAGAAATCATTAAAAAAATTCTAGCACCTCTATTAGATACCTATAGGCTTGACAATAAAACATTGCATAACATAATTTCTTTTAGAAGAGAGGTGAGGCAACACATGTGCGATTTTAGTTTTTCAAAATTGAAAAATTTTTCATCAACTTTTGAATTTAGAATGCCGTAAAATTTTTTATCATCGAAATTATGTTTATAAGTTTTTGACCATCCTTAATTAATTGTTGGCCTATCATGTTAGTTTTATTTTAAGGCTTCAAGATTCAATAGGTAGATCGGGAGCAAATTCAAATAAAAACATAGTTTGATGAAATAAAATGATAAAAATAATAATATACTGGCAAAGTTTAAGGGCTTTAAATTAACATATTATTCACCAAAAAACCCCTTTGCACCTTCCTAGGTTTTGGGAGAAGTAAAAAATTGGAGTCATGAAAAAAATGGCGGTAGGTATTGTTATGTATAGATAACAGCCACTACACTCTTATTTTTCCCTTACAAAAATTCGGGAGGTTTATCTATAACTAAGTACTTACTTATTCTCGTGATTCAACAAATTTGAGCCTTCAAGGCTTGAAGAAATGAGATATTGAAGGCATAAAAATGCCGACATGTTTCTCCTTTCTCTTTGCATCCAGCACCATCCTTATATTTTCTTAGGTAGGTAGGTACTGATACTAATTGTTCGAAAAAGTTTAAATTTAAATTTTTTTGAATACCATCGTATTTTGAGTGCTGGGAGTTTTTGAAAATGCACAATATGATTAGCGGCTTTTTCGTGGTTTTATTTTTATCTATTTTTAGAAGTTGATCAAAAAATCTTTAATTTTTGAATCAGATAGAATTAGTAAATTTTTAAATCAGGTATAAATTTCAATTAATTTGAACAATTTGAAACATGAATATATTTCTCTATATCGTTTTTGAGAGTTTTTTTTACTAATTTTTTAGCGAGGAAATTAAAATCTTATTTGATAGGTATTTTTGAAATGAATATGGCTTGAAAAAAAAAAATTGAATCCCCAAGGTCCGTTGAACGGATATAACGGTGAGTTAAAAGTGGTTATAGAGATAGTATCACCATCGTTGACAACTAGCCACCAGCGTGAATGATCCCGTTAGCTATATCGATATTATTTTAATTAAAATTATAAAAATTGTTTTTAAAAAATTATAGCTCCCATTCTACTGATCTGATCTTCAAGGTTCTTCAAAGTTCTTTAAAGAATTATGACACAACAGGCTACATTGAGTAAGAAATTCATTGAAGAGGGCCAAACATTTTCATAGTAAAGGGGTGAAAAAAGCCCCCTTCAATTCAATTTATTTCATTCTAAATTCAAAAATTGATGAAAAATGTTACAGTTTTCAAAAACTAAAAACGCACAATTATTGCTTTATTTCTTTTCTTAATTTCATTATACAATGTTTTATCATCAATTCAACAAAAAGGGTGCTATAAGTTTTTTAATTAATTTCTTGCTAATAAAATGATAATGATAATTTAAAAAAATGATCGGCATGGCATAATTTATTAATCAATAACTGAAGAAATAATGCATGGATCTTTAAAATTAAGGTCCTAAGAAACTCTCATTAAGACATTTGCTAGATTTACATATTCCATCAGACCCACACTAAATAAAATCTATGAAAGTGAACAAAGAAAAATCCATTAAGTGAGGCACCTATCTACATTGATATTTAAACAAAGGTGTTTCTTTGTCTTAGTTCCAGGCGCACTTCAGAAACTCCTCCGTCAAACCTTAGTACATCAGACCCACCACCTAAAAAAATCGATGAAAGTTATTAAAAAAGAAAATTCATTTGTCCCAGTTCCAGACCCAACTCCAGAATCTAGTCGGCCCGACACTAGGTTCCTACCTATTTTTCATGCCATTGGACCTAACACCAAAAAAAACTAGGTTTTTAGTTTTTTTTTGTCGGCAATCATTGAATGATCAAAGTTTTGCGACAATACCTACCTATCATTCTGCTAGTCCTACCTATAATAGCCTTACATTATTATTTGATGAATTGACGAATAGCATTGAAGTTAATGGCTTCTATTAATGAAAATGTAGGTAGATGTTTCTTTTATTCATATATGCATTATCTTTATGTCTATACTATTATATTCAATTCCTGCCATTGAATTTACCTACCCACCTGCCACCTAACCAACACAAATATATCTTCACATTCAAATGCTAGATACACAAAACTAATTTGACTTTGTCTTCACTCTTCACTCCCATCGCAACAGCCATGTTGAAAAGATTTATTCCTTTCTTTTTTTTTTTCATTATACCTACCCTCTCATAACACCAAAAAAATTGGTTCTATCCCACTGAATTAATATCCTCCATTAATTTTGCACAAACTTAGCCAACCATATTCGATTCCAAAATAATTCATTCTGAAAATGAATCTTCATGGCTGGGATGAATTGTCCTGTGATGAGTTGAGCCATGATGAGTTGGGTCATGATGAGTTGGGAATGGGATGAATTGCGATTGTGATGACCTGCGTTGATAAGAGTTGCGTCGTGATGAGTTGGAATGTGATGAGCTGTACCCAACCCTTTACTACACCTGTCTATTAAAGTCAATCTTAACAGACCATAATGCAATATCTGTAAGACCAACTCCTTGACCCAGGTTGTTCGTCACAAATTTCGAATTGACTCCGCTCCCCGAACGAGATCTAGTCAAATCAAGCTCATTTTAACTCAACCCAGGTTTACAAGGAGTTTGTAGTAGTTTGTGAATATCTTTTTTCATTTCGCAAAATTATTTAAAACTTTCTTCTTACATTTTCTACATTTCCTTATACATTTCGGGAGTTGAAAAAAAAAAAAAATAGAAAAGACAAATTGTTCATCGAAAAGAAAGTAATTAAAGATATTTATTTTCCAGACAGGCGGGAATTGGTAAAAAGCGACTACAATTTACATTTAAAAAAAAAAAACCACAACTTATTCTCATAAGGTCCGGTGAGCACTTGATATATAATTTCTCTCATTTTTATACTTTTTGAACAAGCTCATTGCAGCCCAAGGAAATTTGAAAATAACTGAAGATTTTCTAAAATAACCGACATATTTGTGGTGGGTTGATCCCAACTGTCTATGTGTGCGAATAAATCAGTGGTGGGTTGATCCCAACTGTCAATGTGTGCAAAAACCTAGTGGTGGACTTAGCCCAACTGTCTATGCGTGCGTGTTTAAGTTTGTAGGCAAAGCCGGATGACAGCCAAGGATTGGCTTCTTGGTAATTGATATTCTCTGGTCTTAATGCTTTTTTGATGAACATTTGGGTAGAGAGAGAATTTTTATGGATTACCATGCGTATGTGTATTGACTTGAAGATGGAAATGGAAATGGATACAGAAATATATGTGTATATATTGCATGGGTTTTAAGTTCTTACTTGTGCTCGACGATTGTTTGAGAATTCATATCATAGCAAGAAGCAAAGGTAATATGGTAGGATATCTGTGTAACTAGTATGTTTGCATTTATGAAAAAAATAACACGGCTGTTCTTGTTTTATTTAAAGTGGCTGTGCTCAAAATATCCGTGTTGTTCCAGTTATAAACTCATAACTTCAGTTCTAATGGTCGGATCTTCAAGATTAAGGTCTTAAAATCACGGGAAAATAAAAGGCTGCATTTTTGTGTAAAATTTCTATTAACAAAAATATAATACTATGTTTTTTTTGTAAAAAGTTCTTATCCTAACATACTTCTAAGAAAGGAATTTTAAATTGGACCGATCTTATATAAATTCTTATAAGTACGCACTCGATTTACGCAACCCTCGATTCGTGCAACTCTTTGATTTTCGCAATACTAAATTTATAGCACACCTTGACTCTATAATATTATGTATGTATCGCATATTAATTTTTGTATAAATTACGAACATTTCGTTTTTGTATTTCATAAAAATATATATGTTCAAAAAAAATACAACCCAGTAAGTGCAACAACCTCAGTTATTGCAACTGCCCCAATTTCTATTAGTTGCGTAAATCGAGTTTGTACTGTATTAATATTTGAGATATTAATCATATCTTGCAGACGCTCAAATAACCATCTAAGAAATTGCATCTGAAACGGAAAGCGACTGAGAATTTCTACTTCTATAACTTAATGTAGAAAAAAAAGCGTACTATCCTGTTTTAAAAACAGTGAGATAAGGTTCTTTAGTTTGCGGGTGTTTAACTTTTGCTTCGTCTTAGGTTAGGTTAGGTTAGAAGGGGTGATGATACGGCGAGCCGCATCATCTCACTCGGATCTCAGTGGATCCATTGCGCTCCCCAGAGTGAAAGGTGGGTGGCAAAGAGGGATAGGGAGGGGTTTGAGGAGAAGTATTAGTTGTAGGGGGCCTCCCTGAACCATCCTGAGTTCTGAATGAATTTTAGTATGTTTTTTTATTGGCAATACAGTTCATCGAAGAAATATTCTCCTAGGGCTGCTCTCCTGGTTCTAGCTAGGCTGGGGCATTCACATAAGAAGTGAAGGGAGCCCTCTTCCGCCTCTTCATCATGACACCCTCTACATAAGTCCGATGAGCTGATGCCCATTCTTTTCATGTGGGTTCCCATAGAGTTGTGGCCCGTTAGGACGCCAACTATGAGTGATGATTGAGGCCTGCTTAGGTTGAGTAGGTATTCAGTTTTTTTCTTCGAAATATTCGGCCAAAGGTTCCTTGAAACCCGACAGGTGTCGATAGATGACCATTTGACATTTGCAGCTTCCAAGAAACCCTGGTGTATTCTACTTTTTTCTTCCTCCTGCTTCGTATTCCCTTTTCAAATTATTCACGCCACGCCACTGGTAGGTGATAGGCTCAAGCATGGAACACAAGTTACTGCAAGATCAGCTGAAAACCTTATTTCTGCTCAAGGAAGTGTTCAAAACAATCCATAAACCTCAATTCGACGCCGTGCTCAGGAGCTTGGTCTTCAAAGAACAACTTTGGTCACAATTTTGCACAAGGATTTGCATATTTCCATTTTAGAGACACAAGACCATTTACGCCACCATATATATGCCAATAGGATGTTACAGCTAGCCCATGACAACCAGGATTTTCGTGAAAAAATCATAATGAGTGACGAGGCTCATTTTCATTTGAATGTATTTGTGAATAAACAGAATAGTCGGTTCTAGGCAATGGAAAACGCTCAAATTATTCATAAGTCACCTTTGCATCTATTAAAAATTACAGTTTGGTGTGCAATTTGGTCAGGACGAATCATTGGACCTTACTTCTTTGAAAATGAAAACGGCGTAACGGTTACTGTGAATGGGGAGCGATATCGTGATATGATTGAAAACTTTTAAAGCCACAACTGCATGCTTTGGGCTTGATTAACATGTGGTATCAAAAAGACGGTGTCACATCGCATGCAGCCAGGATTTCAATGGAATTACTGCGAGATCTCTTTCCAAAACAAGTTATTTCAAGAAATAATGATGTTGATTGGCCTCCATGGTCGCCTGATTTGACTGCTCCGGACTTCTTTTTGTGGGGATATCTGTAAAGCAAGGTTTATGCAAACAAACCAGAAACGTTTGTGCAACTCAAACAAAATATTCATGATGAAATTAATGAAATACCGCGTGAAATATGCGAGAATGTTATGAGAAATGTGCTCAAAAGAGCTCGCATTTGTGAGACTAACAGAGGCGGACATTTACCTGATATTGTATTTCAAACATAAATACCGACATTAAATAAAACATTTATCAATATAAGATCCATTCTCCTTCATTTAATCAAAAAATAAACCAACAAAGCAGTATACCTTCCCGGTGGACACCCTGTATAAGGGCAATAAAGTAGTAAACAAATCACTTGGATTTGTAAACAAAAAAACTAATTCAAATATGATTCATAAGAAAAAATCAAAACAAAAAACAACAACATGAACTCACTGGAACTGGTGCAAGTGCTAGTGCTCTTAACGCATTGATTCCTACGAAGTGGCTGCATGTTTCAAAGTTTCATTTTAATTCCCTTCCGGAGTATTTAATAAATCATGTATCCGAAAAATCTAAAATACCTGCAATTGTGTTCAAGTGCTATAAGCTAATTAAAAAAGATATCTCAGTATCTGATTTAAAATTTGTTAATTTCAAATTAAGGGTCCCTGCAGAATGTTTCGATCAATTAATGAGTGATGCAGCTATATGTCCTAGGTCTGTAAAAGTAAAACAATTTATTAACTGGCCAAAAAACGAGATATCTCGTCAATTACCCGGTTTAACTTAACCTCAGCTAAAGACAATCTTGCTGATTTACTAAACATATCACAATTTCAAAGTGACCCTGTCCCTGCCGTTGATGTAATCCCTGCTGCTGGTGTTGTTCCTGAAGACATTGTTCCTGATTATGCTGTTTCATCTGTTCCTCAAAGAACGTTTAGTAAAAGTATTGATAGTTTATCTTATTATTACCAAAATGTTGGTGGGTTAAGAACTAGACTAGATCAAATATTTCTTGCCTTTTCCTCTTTTTCTTATGAAATTATAATTTTAACTGAAACTTGGTTATGTGATTCTCATTTAACAACTGAATGTTTTCCAAATTATTATACGATGTATAGAAAAGACAGATGTAATTTAAAGACAGGCATGGAAAGAGGTGGTGGAGTACTGATTGCGGTCCGTGCCACTCTGGCATGTAGGCTAGTTGAATTGAAATCTAACTCCACTAGTTCAGACCTTGATATTGATCAACTTATTATCTGTATAAAAATAGGTGAATCAGAATTATTTGTTTTTGTAAGTTATATTCCTCCAAAGAGTAATTTAGATTATTATAATATTCATTTAAATAACTCTAAATCAATTTTAGACAATCTTAATTATTCACAGCATGTATTATTTGCAGGAGATTTTAACCTTTGTAATATTGATTGGACATTTGACTATGAAGATAAGTGTTTAATTCCTTTTAACGTTTCAACTGAAAAAGAATGTGAAGTTATAGACTTTTTTGGTCAATATAATTTAATAAAAATCAATTCTCAGTTTAACAGTCTTAATCGAGTTCTTGATTTAATATTTGTTGACAATGAGTTTCATATTTGTCTTGATAAGTGTAATTTTCCAGTTATTGCAAATTCAATTCATCATATAGCTGTTGATGGAAATATTAATTTCTATCAATAAAGTTCATTAAAGAAAGTAGCTAATAGTAGTCACATTATATATGACTTTCGAAAAGCTAATTATGATGGTATGGTTCATTATCTTTTGTCTTTTTCTTGGGATAACGTTTTTTGTTCATCCGAATTAGATAGCGTGTATTCTAGTTTTGAAAGTGTTTTGATGGAGGCAATTGATAGATTTGTGCCTAAAAAATGTTCTAAGAATAATTTTTGTCCTATCTGGTATAATGGAAGGTTGACCAATATCAAAAACAGAAAAAATAAGGCATTCAAATTGTATAAATCCGATAAAAATAACTCTAATCTGCGCTTAAATTTTTTAAATCTTCAACGAGAGTTTGATATTCTCAATAAATTCTTATATCGAAACTACATGTTTTCAATCGAATGTGACATCAAATTAAATGCCAAACGTTTTTGGAAATTTATAAACTCAAGGCGTAAATCAAGTGGATTACCAAGTACAGGGTGGCGCACGAATCGTGCTACAAAAATAAAACGTAATAACTTTTTTTCTGTGTGAGTAATCGGCTTATTTTTTTTTTTTTTTTATTTTGTAGGTTACTATTTAGATTTATAAAAATGGATGCTTGGGATACGGAGAAAAGAATTTGGATAGTGCAACGGTACCATGCTTTGCAGTCCGTCATTTCCGTCCAAAGGGAATTTAGGCTGGAGTTTTGCGGTAATCCCCCGAGTAGATGGACCATTATGAGGTTTGTAAACATGTTTGCCGAATCTGGAAGCATCGCACGAAGGCCGTACCATCGAGATACCAATGTTCGGGTTCAGGATACAATCGCAGCAGTAGCATCTGCAATACAGGCCAATCCTCGGGGCAAATTGGAGTTAGTAGACGGTCATTACAACGGATACTTCATGACGATTTAAACTTGTTTCCGTACAAGGTCCAAATTACTAGCAAGTTAAACCCTCAGGATTTGCCTGTTCGCCTGGAATTTTGCCAAAAAATGATATCAATGGCCGAAGAAGACAAAACATTGATCAATTGTTTGTTCATGTCTGATGAGGCCCATTTTGATCTTAACGGCAATGTAAACAAGCAAAATTGCCGTATATGGAATGAGTCTAATCCAGAAATGCTCCATGAGACGGAACTGCACCCAGAACGAGTCACTGTGTGGTGCGCAGTTTCATCAAGGTGTATCGTCGGGCCGTACTTCTTTGAAGAAAACGGTGTAACCGTTACTGTCAATGGGGACCGTTATTTAAAGATGTTGAAGGAGTTTTTTTTACCCAGAACTGCGCCGAAGACGTATACCATTCAACAGCGTTTGGTTTCAGCAAGATGGAGCAACTGCACATATAGCCAGACCAGTTATGGCGGAGCTAAACAAAAAATTCGCAAACAAATTAATTTCTAGGAACTCCACTCTTCGCTGGTCCCCAAGGTCACCTGACCTGACTGCACCAGACTTCTTTTTATGGGGTTATGTTAAGCAAGAGGTGTATAAAACGAAGCCCAGGAATTTAACTGAATTAAAGCAGTCCATAACGACAATAATTGAGGCGATCCCAACTTCAACTCTTCAGGCCGCAATGAATAATTTTTTGATCAGGTGCCGCATATGCGTGGGAGAGCGTGGAGGTCATTTGCGGTCTATAATCTTTAAAAACAACTAACTATTTAAAATAAAATTTAATTTTCTAACCAATAAAAAAAAAATAAATGAAATACATCGATTAAAAAAAAAGTTATTTGAATTTCTTATTGTAGCACAATTGGTGCGCCACCCTGTAGTATGAAGTATTTAGACACAATTACTAGTGATGTACCTACAATTTGTAATTTATTCGCTGACTATTTTAAATCAGTTTATTCTTTAGATACTCCCCCTATTCATGAGCCACCTTTTATGAATAGAGTTGTGAATCTCGGGTCTTTAGTTTTTAGTCCTTTTGAAATAGAAAAGGTTTTATCAAAATTGGATGTTAATAAGAGTGAAGGGCCTGATGGGATTCCTGCTATTTTGCTAAGGAAATGTGGTATTGCAATAGCTCAACCACTTTCGTGGATTTTCAATCTTTCACTAGCCAAAGGGCAATTCCCAGATTGCTGGAAGGTTTCATTTTTATTACCAATTTTCAAATCAGGCTCTGAACACGATATAACCAATTATAGACCTATTTGTAAAATTTCTTGTATTCCAAAAGTATTTGAAAAATTAGTTTGCAACAGGTTAACTGTTATTTCAAAATCATTTTTCAGTTTCTCAACACGGGTTTTTAGCTGGGAGATCAACCGCAACAAACTTAGCATTAATGAGGAATATTATCATTACAAATATGGAAAAAGGGTTTCAAACAGATGTTATCTTTACAAATTTGCGAAGGCATTTGACAGAGTTAACCATCAAATCTTGTTAAATAAACTAACTTCTCTAGGTATTCACTCTTCTCTACTAAAATGGCTTGAATCATATTTATCTGGTAGAATTCAAATAGTAAAAGTTAATTGCTCACTCTCGAAATATATTTCTGTCCCTTCTGGTGTCCCACAAGGAAGCCATTTGGGTCCGTTATTGTTCTTATTATTTGTTAATGATATACCCGATATTTTTCAAAATTCAAACTGCCTTCTTTTCGCGGATGACCTCAAGCTTTACCGTAAGATTTCTTGTCAAACTGACTGTGTTCTTCTTTTGAAAGATCTGTCGAAGCTTGACAATTGGTGCAAGCAAAATCACCTACTGTTAAATGTTTCTAAATGTCAAGTTTTGTCATTTTATCGAAGTTCAAATCCCATAGTGTTTGATTATACTATTAACCATACAAATTTAGAGCGTGTAACAAGGAAGAAAGATCTAGGAGTTATCTTAGATACAAACCTTTCCTTCTTACCGCATTATGATTTTATTATAAACAAAGCAAATCAAATGCTTGGCTTCTTAAAAAGAAACACAAAAGAATTCTCTGATTCATATACCTTAAAATCGCTGTACAATTCTCTGGTAAGGTCTGTTCTTGAATATTGTAGCATTGTTTGGAATCCGTACTACAATAATTCAGTAGTCAGAATCGAAAAAGTTCAGAAACATTTTACAAGGTATGCATTTTTTAAGCTTAATTGGAGGATTGCAAGGCCTTCTTATTATAGTAGATGTCTATTATTTGGTATGCAATCTCTTTATGATCGTCGGGCTTATTTTTCGGTTATGTTTGTAAGAGACATTGTAACATTTCATATCAATTGTCCTCCCTTATTAAATCTAATTAATTGTATAAATTTACCCTTGAGAACTACACGCTACCGGTTTCATTTTTATGAGCAGTTTCATCGAACTAATTATGGTCGTAACTAACCCATCACACGTTGCACAAGAGAAGTGAATTTAGTTTGCAATAGAATTGATTTTAATCTTGATGTTTCGAGAGACTCATTTAAGAAATATGTTTTAAATAATATCCAAACTGTACCTTCTTAAGATATCTAAAGACTTAAAACTTTTATTTCATTAATTTGTATTTACAAATTATATTATAAAACAAAAATGTAAATTGTAGTAATATTTATTCATTTAGATTGGTATTTCCCCCAACATTTATATTATATTTTGTATTATTATCTAGTCTAAAAGATTGTTATCTAATTGATGAAATAAGCAAACAAACAAACAAACAACCAATACCAAACTGGTTCAAATTTTAGTCCATGGATCAGCAATTTTAATTTACCGATTTTGGGGATTAAATCAGGTTAAATGTTCCAAAAGTTTTAAAAGTTTAAGTAAAGTGATAGTGGCGTAGTTAAATTTTTTTAATTTGCCAAAATCAGTAAGTCTCAGTTTCTGAACCACAGATTAAAATTTGAATTTGACGTTTTTTCAACTCTTATGAGTTTTAAAACTATAAACATAAATCATATTCAACAAACACCTGATTATAAGGATTTAAGGTGTGAGGTTTTTTAAGGTTTTCCTTATTTGCTCAGTATTCCTTCGAACAATATTATTATTTTCATTTGTGAGAAAATATGACCTAGGTGAATCCGATTTCTCTTTAACTGTTCCTCGTTCCCATGTTTGCCTTATCTTTTAAAGCTTTTGGAAAGATCGTTTTTATTCATTGGATGCTTTGTTCTGAATAATCTACTTGATAAAAACTGTGATGGTGTGTACCCAATGCTCGGTATTATGGTATTGCGGTATTCTAAGAGGGAGTGACAAAAATCATGTTTCCCTATTTCTGACTTTTTAAGCATTTTTTTTATAATCTGCACAATTTTTTCTGCTAGTCCCTTTGACTTTGCATCATATGGACTGCTGTAGGTAAACTTAAATTCCCAATCGATAGCAAATTCGCAACATATAAGAGAATTAAAAGGCTGGTTATCACATATAACCTCTTCTGGAATACCATTAGATGAAAATATTTCTTTAAACGAATCAACAACACTCACTGCAGACTTATTTTGCAATTTTTTAACATCTATCCATCCAGCGAAGTAGTCGATAACAATCAAATAAGAATCGCATTTAAAATCAAGTATATCACATGCTACTCTCTGATACGGATATTCGGGAATAGGACGCGTTATCATTGGATGCTTATTGCTAACACAACTATATTTTTCGTAAATTGAGCAACGACTTATAAAGTCTTGAATATCTCTTGCCATGTAGGGCCAGTTAAAAAGAGTCTTTGCTCTTAAAATAGTTTTTGTTATGCCGAAATGATTTTCATGAAGCTTGTTCAAAGTTTCTTTTCTTAGTGTTTGGGTGACGAACACCCTACCTTGCTAGAAAAGTAACCCATCTTCCACACATAAGTTATTTTTGATGTTCCAGTAAAATTTAAGATAATCTGGTAGCTTGCTGTTAGCAAGCCACCCGTCTTCATATAATTTTCTTAGCTCTATTGAAATATTGTCTTGGTTTGTCTCTGATACATATCTATCCCTAGCTCTATCGCTCATGCTTATGCTGTGAACTACTTCCCTTCACATACTCGTACTTTCTAACTCTATACTCACATCTTGTTCTGGATTTCTCGACAATAACTCTGCCTTCAAATCGTATTTAAGCAATTTTATCTTCGTTCTCTGTATTCTAACAGAATAATTAGCACTCAAAGGCTTTCCCAAAATTGACAGCAATGGTTTGTGATCTGTCTGAATTGTGACTTTGTTTCCGTAAACGAATTCACTGAATTTTGTACATGCATAAACTATACCTAACAGCTCTTTTTCTATCCGAGCATAGCTAATCTCGGTTTTTGTCAAACTTTTAGACGCAAAACTTACAGGCTTTCATATGACCTAAGTATTTAACTTCCTGAGATCTATACTGCAATTTGCGGGGATTAAATTTAATCTTATACTTTTTTGCCCTCTCGATGACTTTTGCTAAATTTCTTTCATGATCTTCTAATGTCCCCCTTCCTACTATGATGTCATCTATGTATTTATATAAATGTTCCTGCTTAATCCCCAAAATATTTAGTGTTTAGTTTCTGAAATTTTTCTGGTGCTATCTTTATTCCAAAGGGTAAAACATTAAATTTGAAGCAACAGAACGGAGTTGAAAAGACTGTGAGATTCTTAGATCCTTCCATAAGTTCCATCTGCCAGAAACCTTCAACTAAGTCGCTTGAAAAATATTTCATTTCATTCATTTTTAAAATCCTCAAATTCGGTATTTTGAAATGTTCGTCTTTAATACACTCGTTTTATTCCTTTGGATCTAAACAAATTCTCAATGTCTTATCCTTCTTTTCAATCACAACCATGTTGTGAGCCCATTCCAAAGGAACATCTACCTTTGATATAATTCCCTTGCTTTCCATTTGTTTCAATGTACTCTGTACTCTACTCCTAAAACTTAAAGGCAACCACCTTAGTGATTTGCTGAGTGCTTTTGCCTCATCTTAAAGTTCTATACTACATTTATCTGGGAACCACCCATAGCATGAGAACACTTCCTTATTTTATGATATGCATGTACTTGTTAAATTGAATCGATTCTTTTGAACTAAACCCATATCAACACATGCTTTTAAAAGTACAAAGAACATTTAAACAAGAGCAGGGGAATTATATCAAAGGTAAATGGTCCTTCAGAATGGGCTCACAACATGGTTGTGGTTGAGAAGAAGGATAAGTCATTGAGAATTTGTTTCTCTTTTTTTATTTATTAAAATTACTTTCGTTACTTTAGTAATTTACCGGCTGCGCCATGTAATATTTAAGAGAACAAATCAAAAGACATGTGTTTTGCGTACTTGTCGTTTATTCAATGAGCTTGACGAAATGCCAGAAACGTCATAAGTTAATGAATAGTTATTTTTTGCAGCTTTTATTTTATGTGTTACCAAGTTAATACACATTCATTTGGGCAACAGTTACTACTACTACAGAGTGCAAAAGTGAGATCTGATGACTTTTCTTGTTCGAACTCATTTAATTTCAAAAACAGTCAGTCAGTCAGCCAGTTTCAAATTTTGAACCGAGGTTTAAAATTTTAACTCGCTGATTTCTGTGGATATACTGAGGTTATTTGATATTAAATTTAAATAATACAATCAGAAAAAATTTCAACATTATTCAGAATTATAATTTAAGATTATTTTTGATTTTTTCGAGTTCTTGAGTAGATGACCTAAAATTTGATTTGCTACTTCCATCGTAAAATCTGTCAACTTTTATCAGATTCGTTTGGATAATGTCTTAAAATAATGTGCTGCAATTATCAGTCCATAATCGTCGATCAAAATATTGCGTCTTTCAAATATTTATTTATTTTTATTTATTTATTTCGAATCTTTAAGTTTAACTTTTTAAGACTGACATCTAACAAAAAAATATATCTTAACTTAATTTAAAAATAAATAATAATAATCATGATATAGAAACAAAAATATCTTAAATTGTAATTAACTTTAATTAATTTGTTTTTTCCAAAGCTCAGAAACTGATATTTTAAACATAACTCTATTCGCTTGCAAGTCTAATTGATCATAAATAGTGTTGAAAACTGAACAGGAATGGGATACAGGTTCACTTTTACCACAGTTAGTCCCGTGAAAAGGAACGTGAAAAAAAGTTACTTGTGCGAAGGGATTTAACCGGAGTTCGAATAGAAAACAATGCAAGCAAAGGTGCACAATCAATATGGTTACAAATCACGTCCCTTGCAAACATAACTAAATAACACTGACGTCTAAAACGAAGCGAACACAAGTCAATAAGTTGACATCTTACCTCATAAGATGGCATAACTCCATTCGTCCAATCTAGTTTCCATAGCGCATATTTTGTAAATTTTTTTTGTACAGATTCAATACGCTTGATGCTTCCTTCATATGAAAGGCACCAAATACAACATGTATGTTCAAGAACGGATCTTATTATAGAAACATAGATCGATGTCAACGTATATGGATCAGAGAATTCACTCGAGTTCCTTTTAAGAAAACCTAGCAGACTATTAGATTTTGATATGATATATTCATAGTGTTTATTAAAACTAATTTTGCTTTCTAGAATAACACCTAAATCCTTATGAGAATTGACCTGTTTAAGCTCAGAATCACCAATTTTATAACAAAAGTTGATTGGACTAAGAGATCTCGTAGATATGGACAAACGCTTATTGATATTAAGATCAAGACTGTTTTTCTTACACCAATCATAAATCAGCTGTTGTTTAAATTGATCTGAATAATTTTAAGTCATCAGCATACATTAAGCAGCACGAAGAAGACAAAAACACACTAGGGAGATCATTAATGAAAAGGAGAAATAGAAGTGGACCGAGATGGCTGCCTTGGGGAACTCCAGAATAGTTAAAAATTGTTTTAGATACTTTAGAACCTATAATAACAGACTGTTTACGTTCAATAAGGTAGCTATTGATCCACTTAAGCAGTATTGAATGAATACCAAAAAGCTCAAGCTTTTGAAGAAGGACTTTATGTTGAACCCTATCAAAAGCTTTGGAAAAATCCGTATAAATAGTATCTACTTGATATCCTTTTTCCATATTGCTTAAACAATAATTTGAAAACATAGCGAGATTGGTAACGGTCGAGCGACCGCCAACAAATCCATGCTGCACATCAGATAAACCGTTTTTAACCAATTCATAAAGTTTGTTTTTTACAATGGCTTCGAAAACTTTTGGTGTCAACTGGAGTTTTGAAATAGGTCGATAGTTAGAAACCAATTGTTTTGAGCCAGATTTATGAATCGGTGTTATATATGATACTTTCCATTCCTCCAAAAATTCACCATTACGAAGTGATAAGTTGAAAAGCTTTGTAAGTGGTTTGGCGAAACTATCTTTGCACTTTCTCAAAAATAAAAGCGCTACGTTATCATATCCAATTTTGGCTGTGGACTCAAGACTCAGAAGTTGTGTAACCACTTCTTCTTCGAGAATATTCAACTCACCAACATCGGCAAATGAAGCATACACATCATTATTCACAAAACAACCCAATGAATTTTGAACAAAATTCGATTGGAAAAAATCTGAGAACAAATCACAAACATCTTGTTCATTAGAGGCTAACCTATCGTTAAGAATCATATTAGCTGGAAGAGCAAAAGATTGTTTTTTACTATTTAGAAAAGACCAAAAAGATTTAGAGTTACTTTTAATATTATGTTCAATACTCCATAAATACTGTTGATAAGAGAATTTTTGTATATATCATAATCCTTCCTACAACGCAAATATTCATTTAACGAATCGTTACATGAATTTTTTCTTTTTAATAACTTATTCAGTTTATTTTTGAGTTTCCTGAGACGTGAGTTGAACCAAACCGGTTTGTGGCCTTGCCGTTCTTTCTTTAAGGGTACAAAGTTTCTATAGGATTCTTCCAAAATAGACTTAAACAGAATGAAACATGAAGATAAACTTTTAGACATAAATATCTCACCCCAGTTCAGTTCCAAGAAATAGGAGTTAATTGCCTCATAGTTGGCTTTTTCAAAGTTATAACCCACAGAAGACGGGTCACCAAACTTCATTGTAGCAAAAATTTAAAAATTTAAATTCAGTTTCAAAAGCTATATGATGTATAGAATTTTCAACAAAAGGCGATTTAGAACCTTCAATTAGAGCATCATAGAATTTTGTATACAGTTTAGTTGTTTTAAATTTAATGATAACATTGAATCTATAAATAAAATTTCTGGATCACTCGAGACATTAAACGGAAAAAAACATTTATCTTCATCTGAATACAGCCAATTTATATCGCTTAAATTAAAATCGCCCAAAACACATACAAAAGAATTTTTAGTAGAAACATTATTATCGAGAATATGGGAGATATTAAGCATATGAGTATTATAAATGGCAGAATTGCTTTTAGGAGATACAATAAATAATACATTATAAAATGAGAAACAGCTAACTTTAACACAAATTTGCTCAACAGTATCAAATTTCAGAGGAATATATTGACTTACTAATGAGGAGCGAACCGCAAGTAGTACGGCACCTCCTCTGGCTAAGCTATCATTATGACAGTAACGATCTCTTCTAAATACATTAAATTCATTACTAAAGATCTCTGAAGAAAAAATTCCATTGTGAAGCCATGTCTCTGTAAGAGCAATAACATCAAATATGCATTCACTAACAGCAGTAATAAAAGTATTGGTTTTCGTCCTCAAACCACCAGTGATTTGATATTATATTCGTAGAATATCATCATTCGAAGCCAGAACATTAAAACAAACATCATCAACAGGAACATTTCGATCATCCAAAAAAACATCTTGTGAACGCCTCGTTTCGGTTAATTTTTTGCCTCGGATTGGGATTCGAAGCGAAGATCCCTCTGGCTCTCTAAGTTTTTTTGGCATAAACAAAAAGGGGCGAATTATTACCCCACTAGGCCAAAAAGTGTCTATGTATATGTGTTTGGCACATTCCAAAGAAACGCCAATTTTAAAATTGACGAATCTCAAGTAACGATCTGATTCCTGATGTTTTAAAAGCTTAAAGCAATGAATTTCACCTGGATCGAATTCAAGATTTGACAATATATAGTTAATGATGTCATCCGTCGCAGTAGAGGTGCGAAAGCTCCCAACATGAAACTATTTTTGTTTTTTAGCTACCTTAAAGTCCTTGCATTTAAGCCTAGATCCAACAATAAATCTATTTTCAACCGGAATAAGTCCAGTAGCAGAAGCACCAGTAGGTACAGTAAGATTCTGAATTAGCAACAACATCAGCATCAACAACATTTGGATCTGTTTTCTCACTTTCATCAGACCCAGCAGCAATGGCTACAACAATAGCATTATCAGAACCATTAGTAAATCCAACAACACTTTTGTCGAACCCAGTAGCAGTCTCATATCCAACAACACTTTTATCGAACCCAGTAGCAATCTCATTAGTAAGAGATTTTTCATCAGACCCAGCAGCAATGGCAAATGCAGCATTATCATTATCACGGACATTCTCTATACCAGCAATATTCACCTTAACAAAAGTAGCAGCAGTGGCTAATGATTCACCAACGACAACATCATCCAATGCATTAGCATTGCAGCTTGATCATAAGGAGCAACAACAACTTCATTAGAAGCATCAGTTACGCGTACAACAACAGAATTAACATCAACATCTTTAGCAGTGGGTGCACCAACAACGACTTCGGAGTTTTTACACTTTTTCTTTGTGACAATTTCGTTTTTATTACTCACAATATTTGGATATGACGATGATCTGCGAGAGGTACTTGCACTTGGCTTTGACGATTCTTTACCGGAACGAGGGGCAATAGGGAAACCCTCTAAAGGTAAATGGAGACAAAGAAGACGACGAGTTTGCACTTTTAATTGTTTCTTTGTTTTTCGGCTTCGATTTAAAAAGTTCATTGATCTTAGGCTTACGTTGCAAGCGGGTGGTACCTCGTATATTACGACTAACGTTTAAGTTATCGCAAGATTCATTATGCTTGAATAACAAACTGAAGTGATCATTAAGCATACCGACACTTTCTTGCAAGAGGGTAAAATTATCATTGACTTTCTTTAGACACACATCAAGTTTGAAATCATTGCATTTAGCGCATTTAAACAAAATGTATCAGAATGTGATGAATTTGATGCATTCCGCGGACAAGTCTGTACATTCGCAGTGAGTTGGTAAGCCGCACAGGCCGCAAGATAAATGAGAATCGCTAGTAATAGCAGTAATAGCTTTCAAGCAAATAGAACAAACACAATTCATACTTTAGCAAAATGATATATGACGCAGGCGTCTAGCAAGAACGTCTAGTCACAGCGAGTGAGAGATATCAACTTAGATGGATAACGACAGCATCTAATTGATAAGCGCAACTGTCTTGCCTGGGAAGAACGCAATTGGACTAAAGGTCATAAAAACTTTAAATATGGATTTAATTTCAATATAGTCCACAAAAAACAAAATCAAAAAATGAAAATGCTTTATTGTTTGTGTTTTTTCTTCTTCTTCTTTATTTTAACTTACTTGAAACTTAAATCATTATTAAAACTCAGTAGATCCACAGATATAGATGAACTAAAAATTGTGAACCCCGTTTGTCTACCCGGCACTAAATAAAGTACCGTTATATATTAACAGCCTTATTGATTAGATTTTTCAGACGGTTGAATAGTTAGACAGTTTTTTTTAAAGTCTTTAATAGATGAAAATATGGTCTGTCAAGTTAGATAAATCTTTAACAACCGATGCCGTTGTCCAAGTAAGGAAGCTGTAGGACAACAGTAAATAAAGTTTATAAATAACTTTTTGGAGTTAGACAGCTGTCTAAAGTTAGACAAGGTTTATAAATACGACTGTAATTTTTTTAATTTTTTGTTCAAATTTCTTCTATGTTGCAAATTAAAATTTATTACATATTCGACGAATATACCTACTACCTACTCTGGTGCATTATTGGAGTGATGATTGAAAATGTAGCTCTGAGAAGAATATGTGAAAATAGATTCAAATTTTCCTCACTAGGTTTTACACTGCTACACACTGATTTACTCCAAATACGTACAGATGTGAACCTGACACTAGTTTGGTTTTTATTTGTTGAACACGTCCAGTGGTCAGAATTATTCACCTCGGTCGTTCAATTAAATGTCAAAACAAAACCAAATACAGGTGTCCCTATTTCATGCAGGATAATTTATGAAATGATGCTTGGGTACCGATATTCTTACAAAAAAATCGTATGGGAGGAGGGGTCAATATTCCCCTTTTAAATGAGAAAGATGACTTTCTAAAAAAAAAGAAATACTAAAAATCAACGGCCTTACTAACTTGCAATTCTATGCTCTTTATTTTTGTTGAAACTAACGTTTTTTTTTAAATTTTACGGCAAAATTTATATAAAATAAAAAAACACAAAAAGTGTTACAAGATCATGCTGTAGTTTCTCAAAAACAATACTCTAATCAGTTTTTAGATTGTTTCATAGACTTTTTAAACAAATAGTAAATTAACAAACTCAAAATTACAAAAAAGTGTTTTTGTTGAAACTATTTTATATTTTTTTTTTCATTATATATTATTCAACTCATATTAAACACTAAAAACCGAAAGCTTAGATGTTTTGAAGTTTTAGAAAAAATCAAAATAACAATTGCTGTTTTATTATCTTCTAGAGATCCGTATCTGGATTAACTTTTAACACATGCTACAAAATAATTTTGAAAATTCCGCATTATTTCATTTTTGTACAAAAAGTTAATCCATATCCGAACACCGACAGAAGATAAAACCCACCTAATATCAACGTCAATACTTTATCAGCTACGCAGCTAGGTGGAAATTGAAGCCTATTACGCAGATCGAGATAAAATTTATCTCCCATATAAATTTTTTTCCAAGACAAATTTTATCTCAGATTTTTTTCCAATCAGTACGGCGCTCCAGCGCAAAATTTGACATTCGTAGCCGCTGTACATGAAAAGGCAAAAGAAAGTCTTCACTACATTTTGCGCGAAAAAAGAATGCTCGAAGCATTATTTTTCCGGACAAATTGTGACGTTTTATGTTTATTTCGATTTTTATAAACTTAAATCTTCTTCTCCCTGTTTCATACTTTCCATTATTAAGACGTTTTGAGGATGCATAACTGAAATAAAATATAAAATGGGTAAAGAAAATGATGACATCAGAATTGAGAAAAAAAATATAAACAGCTGTTTTAAATCAGTCAGTGGCGTTGCTGATAGGAAAGGGTCAAAATGGCCACATACAGATTCAGAATATATTTTCTTCTACTTAAAATTTATATTTATTTCCAAACCGAGTTGGAATCAGCAAACTGATCAAGTTGATTTCTGGAGCCGTAGACAACTCTAAACATTTCTGATGCCGGAAAAGTTTTTTTATCCATCGACATTATATCCATCCTTCGATAGAATTTTATAATTGATAGCTTCACAGATAGAGAAAGATTTATCTGGCGGAAAAGGTTTATTTGCTCGATCTGCGTACTAGACTGAGAGTTGGGTGGAATTTAAACAACAAATTAAAGTTTCGGGTGTCAAATTGAAAAAAAAAAAACATTTTTTTTATTTTTTATTTTTCTTAACAATTTTTTTTTTTCTTATAAAACATCCAATAATAGTCTTAAAATTATTCTGGATGAAGAAATTGCCACCCTGTATAATTTGCAAGATGCATTGAAGATGAACAAAAATCTGAATGATTGGAGATAATTTATAGATTATTTTTCTTATTCTATTTTAATTGTGGATTAACTAGTAATTACAATTGTTTGTGTACATAAACAATTTCACATCGATTTTTTTGTATTCAGCCGAAGTAAAATTCTCAGAACTATTTTCCATTTCCAAGAAAACATGAGCTTTTAGAAGGAATAAATCTCACCGCATAACATTTGCAATTCACATCTATTCATCGACACGAAGTCAAATTACAAAAACAACAATGTAAGCAAATGGGTTTTGGAGGGTGAAACGTACGAAGGTTTCCCATCTTAATATTGTTTATCTATGGCATCAACCGAGCCGCAGCAGCCGAGCCATTATCAACTCCACCAACCAACGTTTTACTCAAAAAGCGGCCCATACACATCGCACCACTTGTACGCACACACTCGTCAACACACATAACACCACACACAAAATCAAAGAAGAAGTGTGGTGTCTATGGGCCGCTTAACAAAAGAAAAAACCAAATTTTGAAATTAACCAACATACACACACCTACCTACAAAGCATCTACCGACAAATAAAAAAAAAAATAATGAAACCTACCAAAATCAAAATGCATCTTTTTAAATTAAGGAACAACCGCCGAGAAGTGAACCTTCCAACAAAAGTGAACATTGCAATAAGAAAATTAGGGAAAAACTACCTTCGAGCAAATGGAGTTTTGCACACCCACCCAATTTTCTTTCAATCAAACTAATAACCAAAAACCAACCAAATTGATCGACGATCCTTCTATCCTTCGTATTTACCATATCCAACACAATAAACAAAAATTTATAGAAACGTCGCTTTCCTAGCATTAAATTATAAAAAAAACATACTCAAAAACTATATCAAACCCTATAAGCTTATACCAAACAACGAAACCATTTCCTAGGAAATCATCCACCACATAAAATCAGGGATGAAAAATCGTGTTTCAGCAATGGGTCGAAAGTTAAAAATAAGTTTACCGAATTGTACTATTTGATTTGCTTCAAAAAATTTATATTTTGTCCACATTTGCTGATATATGTATGTATGTGAAATTGACTGAAGAACTTGCTCAATTCTTTATTATTTATCATGTTACTTAACATATCGTTTATTTATTTTAAGCTGGATTATTTTCAGCCCAGAGGTCAGATGCGATATAAATTAAAAAAATTGTTAACTTCTTTAAAATCAGCCGTATGGGGATTCAAACTAATTTTTATAAAGTTCTTTGTTTTGATTTTTATTTGGGAAATAAATTTGGTACAACAAAACAAATCTTGGAAGCAAATTCACTAGAAACTTCAAAGTTTAGTCATATATTTTTAAAGAACTTCAACGAATCTTTTGTAAGTCGATTGATTTATAAATGATTGTATTGCATAAAATGGATCTAAATACAGATTGCGGGGGATAATTGCAGCCGGGATTTTGTAATGACAAGATTATGAAAAGTAGGATTTTGTAATGAAGGATTTCGAATGCAATATTTTATTTTGGCAGATTTCATACTATTCCCATCGTAATCAATCCTTTTTCTTAAATCTTCTCGAATAAACTATCAGTACTATTTATTTTGTATATTTATATACAAAATTCAGTCTTGATTCCACGGTATTTTAGTACATACATTTAAAGGTTATATAATTCTCTCTTAAATCAATTTACTTTACGTGTTTTTCGTCGAAAGCAAGTGTATCGAATTTAAAAAAAAGTGCATTTATGTACTTAGGCAAGGTCGAGTGTATCGAAAGAAGTACAATTGTATCGACTTTTGCAGTACTGTTTAAAATGTCAAAAAATACAAATTTTTCGGTTTTCGGTTCGGCTCTGATCGGCTCTGTCGGATGAAAACGTTGTTGTTGGAATTACTATGGAAAATATTTGGATTGTTTTCTTTGGGCTAATTCGTTTCCACACAAACCTCAATCTGGACGTCGATCGAGTTTATGATGTTTGATAATTTTAATTGATTTGATTGCATTTAATTTTAATAAATTGTTTTGTGAAGCTCGTGTAGTACATACAGCTGATGTATGATATATAAATATAATTATCAATTATTCAAAAAATTAATTTAAAAAAACCAAATGTGTAGGTGGAAAGACAAATGAGTTATTAGATGATATGTAAATGACCAATAATATGTAATTATTTCGGCTCAGGTGAATTTGAAAAATATAAAATTAGATGTAAATCATTGTTATCTATCACCGGTATGAATTTGAGTTTTTGAAATGCAACCATTGAGAAGATGTTAAAAAATAACTGGCAAAAATCGATCAAAAAAGGTAGGTGTTTTTAAAAAATCAATTTAAAAAATCCCATCAAAACTAGCTGAAACATGGATAACTTTTTTTTATTATCTTTCCAAAACTACAAAATTTATTATAATCAGTTAGAACCCTAGTGTGAAGGAACAAATTTGTGAACAGTCTATTTTTGAATTTTAAAAAATTCATATCTGGATTTTTAGAATTTTAAAATATACGAATGAAATTCTTAAAACAAAAATATCCATTGATAAAATAATATTATAACTCTATGACTAACCGTTTAGATTTTTATTTTCAATAACTACCCTATTTTACCCTACTTATAATAGGAATTTTAAAAAATATTATCTTAACGGAACCCTACATAAAATACACTGTAATGTAAATTTTTAAAATTTGTTTGTAACTTATAGTATAGCCTGTGTGTTGCAGAGCAACATGCATCACACGGATCACACGGATATCCGCCGGCATCCGCGATTGCCGACGGCAAAACATACATGCACTTTTTTTAATCATCGCCATATATACCGAAAAATATAGGCAAAATTGGAAGGCCATAAAAGAGACACAAATTCAAATTGTTTTCATTCCTAATTTGTGGGCGTTAACTCCGAAACATAAGTTTCGATGTTTTATTTTTGGCACCTCCCACTATGCGATGTTTTTTTTGTGCATGTATGCATCAAATGGTTAAGCTGCGGTTGATGGTCCACCAGGGGAGACAACTTTGGATTGACAAAAACCCTAAGAATATGAGAGGTGCGAGGTGAAGCTACAGCCAGATATGATCACGAAGATCCCTCTATAGGTCAACGATCTCTAGCTGTACCAACGGAAATCAGCTGTTTCCTCTATGCCGAGTCATTGCAGATGATATACCGAGGTTTCCTTATGGCAATAACGAATCTATATTTGAATTCCCATTTTGAAAGCCGAGTAATTAACAAATCATTAAATAAAGTACAGATCTAATTTTAATCCTAAGAAAGGAAAAAGAACCAAGTCTTTTTTTTCATTGGTGTATTTTTTTTGCTATTGATTTCGCTGCTATCGATTGCTTTTTTTTTGGTTAGCTTTCTGGTTGCATCCTATACTTCCTTATTCATCCTATACATCTTTTTTGGATTTAGCTTCGCGACTAGTTGACTGCGGGGTTTACAATCTACTTTCCTTTTTTTCTTTTTTTGCGAATTGTCCTGGCGACAAACACTGTGCGATGATGAATCAGATAAGCGAATCAGTCAGTCAGTGACTTACTCTTTCTTTTATAATAGTTAAAATAATAATTATAATAATAATAATTTTTCCTTACAGAGGGCAACATCTTTGCATAAGGCAAAAGCAAAACGAAATCGCTAGAAATTTTATTTTATTCTTCCAAATAAATAGGTATATATTTAACAAATTTCCTGTTGATTGGTAATCTGAATAATTACTCAAAACATAGTAGTTATAAATGATTTGATGTCGAACATTTTTTTGGTTGGAAGGTATTTGTAAAAAATCATATTGTTTTTTTTTTAAGGCAATAAGTAAACAATCTTATTCGCATATATACATAATTAACACATATTCAAGTGCATTAATTTTGTCGCGTAGTTTTGTAAGACTAAACAAATTTACGAGAAAAGATGCAAAAATAAACAAAAATAGAAATACATTCAATAAAGGAAAAAACAACACAAACTTTATCAAGAAACACATCAATCGTGGAACACATCGGCGAGCACACTCTTTATATTTTTAATCGACTTTGGACACTTAAATGAAAATTTATTGATATTTTTATAATTTCTTAATAATTATTCACCACTTTTTGACAAATATACGTTTTTTTTTAATTCTATATTTGTTTTGAATTTTTCTAAATGAACGACGAAAACTTTCGAATATTTGTTAAGCCCGCTTCAGTTAACATTCAACTAAAGAGAAATGTCAAATATTGCTGTTGTGTATAATGAAGGATTTACATGTATCTCGATCTTGATCTTCAAGAAAAGTAGAGCGGGTCAGATATAATGACAAAATATGAACGTGTGAAAGAGTACAAGGGTGATTACTCTATTTTAATTACTATAATATGCTTTTATCTGTTTGGCTGTCAAAAACATATATTTTTGTTATTTATTTTATTTTATTTGTAGGTTAAGATTGATAATAGTTTGTATTTTCATTCAATACCTAATTCAATTTAAGAATTTTTTTTGTTTTTTTCACGTTTGTTCAATAATTGGTTTGCACGGACATCTTCAAGTCTTAAACAAATTTATTTACACTTTCACTTACATCTTTTTTAATTTTTTCAATCAGGCCAAAAAGTTATAGCACACATAGACAACATGAACATGTACACACAAATACAGACGAAGATGACATAATCAAAATGAACATGTTTGTCTTTACTATTATCTTAATGTTGATTTCTATGTTTTTCATCTAATCCTGATATTATCAAGATTATCTTGACATTATCAAGATGCTCTTGATTTTGGTCTACCTCTCTATCCAACAAACGAAACTTATATTTTACATTTTTTTTCAAGAAATGAAATCAAGATACATGTTAATCCACCATAAAAAGCATATTTATTTAAGTCGTATACAAAATGTTTTTATCTACTTTCAGTAAAACAACTTGGACAGACCTTAAACAGGTCTTTTCATACTAAAGCATACAAGCCTTGTAAACAACTTGCAAATCTCAATTAAAAAGTCGATTAATAGACAATTATTCAAAATTAATATTGAAAAACGATTGTCTTGTAAAGCCATATTTTAGTTATATGCTAGACATAGGTTACCGAGTTCGAAAAATCGGACAAGTTAAATTGTTAGTTGGATAATGATTGTACTATGTACTCTGTGCCACGTAGATTTTTTAGTTTTGGAATACATCCTTTCCATTTTTAAACAAATATCATAACTAAAAAATAGCTCAAGCTTATTTAAGCTGTTATAAAATATGGAAATATGCAAATTATTTGAAAAAAAAAACGAAAATAAATTTATCAATAAACAAAACGCAAAAAAAAAAATAATCTACAAAAAACGGAAACAATGCATATTTATTTAGTTCTGAACATCGCAAACATACCTTGACACTGATAGCCTTGTTTACCAATACCCCTGGAAAGGCAAAAAATTTCCAATTCTAATATATTTTTATTCAATCACCAAAAATTATATTTGAAAAAAAATTAGTTTTGTTAGGAAAGTTGTAAAAAGCCAGTAGAAATGCTGCATTTTCTAAACCCGTGGAGCTTGGTTCAAAACAAACAACAAATGTTAAAACTTAAAATGGCCTCATGCTGCGTTTGTATTTATGTATATTTGAATGAATACGTCTTATTTAAAAACAAAATCTTACCAAATGAAATCACGACAGTGAGAGCAAAACGTCGGCTGCCTCAAGAATGTGGCCATAAACTTATGACCATTAACCTAAAAAGAAGTGAAGATAAATAATATTATTCAAATTGAAAAACTACAAACTATGTCTTTGAAAGCGAACCTGGTGAACACGCCGTCGCATCGCTCCTCGTCGACGATTAAATCCGGCTCTTTCCTTGAACTCATTTTTCGTGGAAGCCACAATCTGTTCAACATCGGCAAGCATCTTATTTGCATCTAGGAAAAAACATTTATATAAATTATTTCAGTTTTAAATACATACATATGTATGTATGTTAACAAACTATTTTGAAAAAATTTGTAACACAAATAGCAGCTCATGTAATAAAATTTTTTTCAAGGCATCTCTGAGAGCCTGTTAGATTGGTTGGTTTCACTAACCACTTTCACTTTTCGTTGAAAAGTCATGTCGTGTTTAAACTTGTAGTTTTTCAACAAGTGTATCTCTGCTACTAATAGCAAGTTACTAAATAGACTGATTGACTAAGGCAAAGAAATATTTACATTGTTTTTCATATAACTGTTTTTGCTGGAATTGCGATTATCGATTCAATAGCCAAATATTTTGAAGGAAACTATCGCTTATATTTTCGAAGCCTTAATGGAGGTTAGTCACAATCAGAAATCATAGATTTGTATACTTCATACTAAAGGTTTTTAGCAGAGATGAGCATAGGACATACATAAATGGAAAAGAGTAAAGGCTAAATACTCCCATTAAAGCATAACCATCTGCATTAATAATAACTAGCCAGCCCATCCGAAACCTCTGGCAGCAATAAAATAAGAAGTGCACAAATCATTCAATTATAATTTTGAGATCATTTTGAAAGCTATAATTCAAGCTGATGAAGATGAGAATTTTCGTCTTCATACATATATCCTGACTATGCCACTTCCTTTTACCTGCATTAAAATGATTTTTTTTTATATTTCACATTCGTGTAAATCCAATTAAATTTCTGCAAAAAAGTGGATGTAAAATATAAAATTTTAATTTTTTTTAGATAGAAAAACAAAATGTCGAAGATCTCCAAAAATGCAGACTGTGGGGAGTGCCATAATCAAGATATGAAGACGAACATGTGCATCTTAATCAAACATGTGGCAGAGACGTCTGGGTAAATCGAATCTAAAATGACATATCAAACAAAATTTACTAGCTTCCCAGTTTGGCTTATCATCTCCAAAACGGCTATGAAATAACTGCAAATATTCGAGAGGAAAATAATGAGGATCAGCACTGGGTTTTACTTCGATCGTCAGCAGCATAATTAACAAAAAAACCGTTTTTTGTCCAATTAAAGTACAACATAAAAAAATGATACTTTGATATGCTATAACTTCAAGATTAATAAACCTACAGAGTTTGTTACTAGCTCATTTTTTAGATAATTTTATTGTCTAAATGTTATTGTTTCATGATTTTGCTGTTAAAAGGAATTCCATCGAGTTGTTGACCAAAAACCAAATCGCTTTCTATTTCAAGATGGTGGTCTTTCCCTTACACCGGGCACCCCAACAACCTTGTTTTATAAAGAAAAGATGTAGCCAAACTCAAACCGTACAAAAAGTTAAGCCCATCGATTATGGAAATTTTAATAAATTTTTTGACAAAATTTAGTGCACGGTGACGTTCTTGCATAATTTTCTCAGAATCTTTTGCTTGTATGAAAAAAAGTACGTTAAACTTTTTTGTGTAGAATGACATGAGCTACAATTTGTACCTTCACATTTTTTCAAAAAAAAAACGTAGTTTTCGAGAAATTAAGAAAAAACTAAATTTTACCCCCTTTAATCCCCCCCCCCCATAAAAATTAAGCCCCGGCCCAAATTTACGGAACTTTTCAGGAAATGCTTAAGACGTCAAAACAAAGCTCTCTACCAAAATGCATCTTTGTCGGAATTTTTTCGAAGGGAAAGTCTAATTTCCCTGTCCTAGATTTAAACAAAGAAAAGAAATAAAATAATGTACTTAAACGAAAGAAAGAGAAAGTTTGGTATATATATTAAGAAATTAATGGAAGAAAGAAGAAAGGAGATAGAATGCATATCTACATACACACAATGCATTTGGGTAGCAGCCTGCACAGCAACAGCGTAAGCTTAAGGTTTGTATGATTTGTTGAAGGTCACATCGGTAGCTACCGTTGTAATGCTTGGTACAGCCTGTGTTGCAAGTATGAAACTCCTCCTGCCTTTGTATGGACTATCACATCGTCCATCATAAAAGATGTAAGCAAAAATCTTAAAATGGGATACGGTGGCGTATACGTGATGTATATTTTATTTTACATTTTTACAGTTTTTGTTTTCTGTTTTTTCTTTTATTATAAATAATAAATTATGAAAATTAATTATGTATAAAGGTGTACATTCGTTGTGATTTATAACTTTAATATTTTATTTATAAAATATTATTTAAGAAATATATATTGAGAAATCGAAATGGGTTCGATTCCCAGCCGCCTTAAAAACAGAAACATTTTTTTCCGAGGTACTGCCTCTTGCGAGGATCTGACAAATCCTCCAAGAGTATACTTGTCATGAATAAGTGCTTCTCATCTAGCCGTTCAGACTCGCCAAAAAATTGTAGGTCCCCTCCATTCGTGCCAAAAATATGCACACAGGAATGTTTGAGAGTTGTAAGTCACTAGGCCTCGGTTCTCCACGAGCTGTTGTGCCACTAAATTTATTTATTTATCTATCGCGTTTTAATCCTTTTTTGTCTTTGAAATATGTTCTTCCTTTTTCATGAACATCCTTGACTTTATAAGGGGGTATATGTTTTATACCCTGAAATCCTAATTTTTTTACCCATTCTCGGTCCTGAAAAGGTTCACGAGCTTCGTTAGATTTTTTAATACGATTTTCTTTATTTTCTTCTAATCTTCGTTTCGATTTTCCTATTCGGGCATGTTCAAATTGGAATAAAGAATGTCATTAGGTTTATATTTAGTAATATAATGAACTGAATTGTTATAAATTTCAACTGCTTTGAAAAAGAGAGTTTTGTTATCAATGTCCTTATATTCTTTGTTCAGTTTAAAAAGCCGCATGTGCTCATTTAGGGTAAGACGAAAGCTTTCTATTACCGATTTACAAGTATGAGTATTTTCACTGTTTTAAAAATGTTTGATACAAGCTGTATTAAACTCGTTATTAGCAGTGATTTTTCTAGGTTTTCCTAGGATTGTGAATCTTTGTGTAAAGACATCAGTTATTGTTATTGAGTTTCTATCATTAATGGAGTGTATAGTGGAATGTCTAGTAAGTTTATCTATACAGGTTAAGTACATATCATTTTTGTTAAGAAACCATATGTCTATGTGTATTATGTCATTAGGCTTACTAGGATTTTAAGAAATCATAAAATGCGGCATGATAGGATGCCTATCATATTTGCACATATTGCATACTATGCAGTTATTAATATATTTTTGGATTTCTAATCTTGTAGCCCAGGAAAATTAGAATTTCACTTCGAAAAAATTCCGACAAAGCTGAATTTTGGTAGAGAGCTTTGTCTTGACGTCTTAAGCATTTCCTGAAAAGATCCGTAAATTCAAGCCATTATTTTTTCCATTTACAGTACGAAATAAAAAGTGTTTTTTTGATACGCTATAACTTCAAGATTAATAATCGAGCAGAGTTTGTTAATAGCTCATTTTTTAGATAATTTTATTGTCTTAATTTAATTCTTTTATGATTTTGTTGTTAAATGAAATTTCATCGAGTTGCTGAACAAAAACCAAATCACATTCTTTTTCAAGATGGCGGTGTTCCTCTTACCCCGGCCACCTCAAAATCTTGGGTTTTATTAAGAGGAGTTGTAGCCAAGCTCAAATCGTACAGCATCGATTAATGAAATTTTAATAAATTTTTTGACAAAATTTGCTCCGCCGTGAAGTTCTTGCATGATTTTCTCAGAATCTATTGCTTTTATGAAAAAAAGTATGTGAATCTTTTTTGTTTTTAGAATGACATAAGCTACAATTTCACATTTTTTCAAAACAACTTATAGTTTTTGAGAAATTAAGAGAAAATTAAACCCCGGCCCAAATTTATGAAACTATTCAGGAAATTCTTAATACGTCAAAACAAAGCTCTCTACCGAAATTCAGCTTTGTCGGAATTTTTTCGTAGTT